>JAJEJO010004297.1:7080-41203 GCA_020662805.1 Glaucomys volans | reverse complement strand
GTGAAGTGTCTGTTCAGTTCCTTAGCCCATTTATTGATTGGGTTATTTGTTTTATTTTGGTGTTGGTTTTTGAGTTCTTTATATATCCTGGAGATTAAGGCTCTATCTCAGGTGTGAGGTAAAGATTTTCTCCCACTCCGTAGGCTCTCTCTTCACGTTATTGATTGTTTCCTTTGCTGAGAAGAAGCTTTTTAGTTTGAATCCATCCTATTGATTGATTCTTGATTTTACTTCTTGCACTTTAGGAGTCTTGTTAAGGAAGTCAGGTTCTAAGCTGGCATGGTGAGGATTTGTTTGCTTGTACATTTTTGCCCTGGGTAACTGGAATGCGAATCTGTCTGTGGATATTTGTGCAACAAATGCTGTTGGAGGTGGCAGCTCATAATAAAAAGTGAGCTGCGGACACCTGAACAAAAATGCTTCACCATGAACTGCAGTTAAAATCGGAGCCTCTTCAATAGCAGATAATCAGATGCTTTTAGAAAATTTATTGGGCAGAGAACTTACTGATGAAAGAGCCATAACTTTGCCCTTTTTACTTTGCAAGCACTTAAAATTTATGTGCCACAATTGTGATCTTTTTCTCACATTTCCTTTCTATGTAGTTTTTCAGAATTAAACAATTACTGGCTCTTAGAATTGATCTAGCAGAAACACTATCCATAGCTTTAAAATTGTAATGAGCAGGGTGTTTAATGAATTCCTAAGAAACCACTAGTTGATGACCACAAAACAAAACACAATACAGAAAATGACACAAAAGCCTTCTTTTTTTGGACTAGCTGATTGAATAGTGGTTGAGTTTGTCAAATTTCATGAGCGTGAATGTTGTAATAATGCATTCTCATTATTATCCTGATTAGATGATTTACAATTTTCCAGTGAACTGTCTGGCTACAATTGCTTTTTCTACTTACATTAACACTATTGCTTATTCTAGAAATTCCTGAAAAATCAGTCTGACATGGCCAGGCCCACTTCTATTCCCTGTCTATGCAATGGAACTATCTAAATAGCAGCTGGCACTAGTCATATTTTGTTCCAGAATCTTCACGCCAGCTTTCCCCTGTGTTTATTTTAAACCTAAAATTTGAGGAGGAAGATGAGGAGTAAGCAGCATTTAATGAGAGTTCCATAAATTTGTTGCCCTGGCTTATCTGGCTAAGTGGGCTACTGCTGTGGGATTTGGGGATCCGATTAGAGGGTGGTGCAGTATCATTGCCTAAAACCTAAAATACAGTTCTTTGTGCTTTGAATACACAGGGTAGTTTGAGACCAAGTATGTTTGTCGTTAAAGTAAGACAGCGCCAGCTTCCTGTGTCAACAAGTCCCACACCTACACACCTGTTCTTTGTCAATCTGGGTGCCGATAAGCTGAGCCAATGGGCAGATGAGAAAAGAAGGATCAGAGGCTGGATTGTTGGTTCAGTCCTTTATTAGGTGAATGATCCTGCAGTCTCTGCCTGCCCAAACTTAGTTTTGTTATATCTTCTTCCTTTAATTCACAAATGCAGAAGTGAGGGTATGGCCCCTACAATCACAGCACAAGACTCTGAACTCTTAACTTCTTACTTGGGGCAGCAGTGAGCCACTTTCCATATGATCTTCATGTGGCCCAATCAGATGAATGGGGAATGAGCCCAGACTGACACCCCAGATTCTTTGGGATTGTACCTAAACAACAGTAACAACAACAACAACAACAACAACAGCAGCAAAATGGAAAAGCAGGGAGTCTTTCTTTCTTCATTCAGGAATCACTTTTGAATCCAGTAGTATTATGTATTAGTCTGATTTCCATTGCTATAACAAAATTCCTGAGACTAGATACTTTATTGAAAAAAGTTTTGCAATTCCCAGTTTTGAGGTTCAAGGTCATGTTACCAGCATCAGCTGGGCTTTGGTGAAGACTTCATGGTGAATGGCATCATGGCAGGAGTACCTGTGAGAGGGCTCACATGGCAAGATAGGAAGCTAGGGAGAGGGGAGGGGTCAAAATTGCTATCTTATAACAAACCATCCACAGGAACTAAGGAGGCTCCCAGAAGAACGTGTTAATTCCTTCTGAGGGCATGTGGCCAAATGCACTAATTATCTTGCATTGGGACTCACCTGTCAAAGGTTCCATACTACCTCAACATTGTCTCACTAGAGACTAAGCTTCTAGCTCATGAAAAACTTTGGGGGACACACTCAAACCATATCCAAACTGCAGCATATGATTTATGAGTTTTTTCCAAAATAAGATACAGTGATCATTTTGTTTGCATTTCTACTGTTCCCCTAACCACCTGTCCCTCAGTGTATTTTATCTGCCATGAGCTTCTACACCTTCCCTTACCTCTTTTCCTTCTATTTCAGCTGACTCTCCTTCACACACTGCCTCTGCCTCTCTGGAGTCTCTATGTCATGGCTGACTTTAGCATGGGAAGAGTCTGAAGAAAAACAGCATAAGCTCTTATTTCTTCTTCTCTCTGTAGGCCCTCCCTTTGGAAGGGCCCTTTCAAAAAGAGGATCTACTTAGCCCCAGACTCTCTCAAGGAAGCTTTCTTTCCAGAGTAAGAGCCTTCTGTGCAACCCTTACCCCTGTGTTAGTCAGCTTTTCATCACTGTAACCAAAATACCTGAGAAGAACAAATTGGAGGAGGAAAATTTATTTTGGCTCATGGTTTCAGAGGATTCAGTCCATGGCTGGTCAGCTTCATTGCCCTATACCTGAGATGAGGCAGAATTTCATGGCAGAAGGGTATGGAAGAGAAAATCTGGGTAGCTCATGGCAGCTGGGAATCAGAGAGAGAAAGAGAGAGAGAGAGAGAGAGAAGAGGGGCTGGGAAGAAGATAAAACCTTCCAGGGCATGCCCCCAGTGACCTATTTTCTCCAACTAGATCCTATCTCTCAATACTCCATCCAGCTATTGATTTGATGGATTAGTCCACTGATGAGGTCAGAACCATCATGATCCAATCATTTCCTAAAGCCCCGCCTCTGAACCTTGATGCATTGGGGATCATGCTTTCAACATGTGAGTTTTGGGGGGACATTCCAGATGGGAACCATAATACTACCCAACCATAACCCTGACTCCTACAGCCCAGCCCAGCCTGGGTTCTTCCCTGGTGTATATGAAATTAGGTTTCCTGAGAGAACCAGAAACTTAGCAGAATTAGGTTGCTTCCTTCGCTACTGACAAATGTGTGAAACTGCAAACCAATAAACTAAAGTAGGAAAGAATTAACTTGGGAGATCAGGCAGTAAAGAGGAGTAGGAAGTGCCTGGACCAGTCTTAGAAGACTTGAGTAGCAGTTACAGGTTGTCTAATAAAGGAGGTTGGCAGCTCTACAAATTTAACTGGAAGACAGTAATCTGTTATTAAGATAGTCTTTAAAGTACTTTTCCTGATAATCTTGTAAGTCTACAAGAGGAGTTTCCTGTGGAATATAAGAGAAAGTCAAAATGGAAGGCAAATTCAAATCTTTATGCGATGGTGTTAAGTAGGGTTAAAATGTACCACAACTCAGAAATAGTGTTGTGCTACACACAAAACTTGGCCATAAAAAGGTGTGACTCTTAAGTATCAGTAATGTTGATACCTGAGCAAGAGAGAGAATCAAGTTCTCAGACATGCCCTCTCCATGGCCCTGACTCTCACAGTGAATCTTAGAGATATAAAGAAACTCTGGGTTGGATGTAACAGCTATGGGGAGGAATCCACGAAACTGGAGTTGATATTAGAGGGTGAGGGCAAGGGCAAGAGGGAGCAAGGTGGTGGGCATGGGGAAGTGGCTGTTGGGGTTCTACAGTTGTGGGATGGCTTTCTGCATCCAGCTTTATCTTCTCTAAAAATATATTTATATAAAATACAAGTTTATTTAGGGAATAGTCCTGGAGGCTGGGGGTTCAGGATTAATGGACTGCTTGTTGGTAGGCCTTGTTGCCTCATAACATGGTAGAAGGCACCCCATGGCAAGAGAGCAAGAGCCTGTCAGCCAGAGTCTCCTTTCCTCCTACTCCTTTCCTCCTTCTGCACCACCTCCTCCTCTCCTTCCTCCATCTCCTCCTCCTCTACCTCTTCTCCTCCAGCTCTTCCTCTACCACCTCCTCTTCTTCTCCTTCCTCCTCCTTTTCTCCTCCTCCTCCACCTCTTTTTTATTCTCCTCCTCCCCCTTCTCCACCTTCTCCTCCTCCTCTTCTTCCCCTTCTCTTTCTTTTGATTAAAAAAAATGACACATAATAATTGTACATATTTATGGGTACAGTGTGATAATATGATACATATATACAATGTATAATGATCAAATCAGGGTAATTAGCATTTCTTCTCCTTAAACATTTATCATTGTATTATGTTGGGATGTTTTAAAGTTCTCTCTTCTAGTTCTTTTTATAATGCACTTTTGTAAACCAGAATCATTCTACCATGCTATAGAACATCATAACTTATCCCCTCCTATGGAACTGTTTTTTGGTACCCCTTATCCAAGCTTCCTCTCTCTCCCTCCTCAATACCCTTCCTAACTTCTAGTGACCACTATTCTACTCACTACTTCTATGAAATCAACTTTTTTAGTTTCCTATAAATGAGAACGGGCAATATTTGTCTTCCTGTGCCTGACTTATTTCATTTAACATGATGTCCTCTAGTTCCATCCATTTTGCCACAAATGACAGAATTTCATGGCTGGATCATATTTTCGGTTGCATAATATTCGATGGTGCACACAGCTATTTTTCTTTAACCTGTTCACTTGTTGAGGGACACTTCAGTATCCCTGATGCCAGTATCTTAACTATGGAGAACAGTGCCACAGTAAACACAGAGGTACAAGTCTCCTGGATGCACTGGCTTCAATTTCCTTAGGCAAGTATCTGACATCCTTTATAGAAATAGGAAAAAAAATCTTAAAATTCATATGGAAGACTACAACCAAAGCAATCCTGAGTAACAACAACACAGCAGAGGGTATCACCACTATTCCTGTCCTCAAAACACACTGAAAAGCTACAGCGACCCAAACAGCATGGAACTGGCACACAAACAACACAGAACAACAGAGCAGAATAGAGAACCAGAAATAAAGTCATGCGCCTGCAGCCAACTGATTTTTGACAAAAACATCAAAAACAAACTTTGTAGGAAATGATGGTCTCTTCAATAAATGATGCTGGGAAAACTGGCTATTTGTATACTAAAGAATGAAACTAGATCTCTATCTTTCAACATATATAAAAAACAACTCAAAATAGACCAAGTCGTAAATGAAAGACTTGAAACTATGAAACTATTAGAAGAAAACATGGGGGAAAGTCTGCGTGGGGAGGGAGTAGGTAACTGTTGGAGGTGTGGGTGGGCTGGAAATAAAAGGTAGGAAGTGATATTAAGAAATAAACACAGAAAGCACAGGAAATTAATTAAAGCAGGGGCTTTACAGGTGGAAAAGACCTGACGAGTCTGATCCTAACAAAGAGAAAAGTCTGCAAAGGCTTTATTTATATAGAACACACCATAGGGATTCAGTAAGGAGCTTTTTCAGGAAAACGGAATGAGTGGGAAAAACAGGCTGTTTGGGGCTTGGCAGGTTATGCCCGTCTCCAGGTGGCTGTGTTTGAATTTAGGGCTGTGAGCTAAGGCAGGGCGCCAGCAGGATCTGAGCTTTCTCAGACCAAGGAATTTCACCCAGAGTTCCCAGAAAAGCAGCCTGCCTGCCTTATACTGTCTCCAACAAATCCATAGTTCATATACAGCTTCCAACAAGGAAAGACTCCAAGACATTGGTATAGGCAACGTATTTTTGGATAAAACCCTTGAAAGCACAGGCAACAAAAGCAAAAATCGACAAATGGAATTACATCAAACCAGGAAACTTCTGCACAGCAAAGGAAACAATCAGCAGAGTGAACCTGCAGAATGGGAAAAGTGTTTGCAAACTGTCCGTTTGAGCAGGGCTTGTTAGCCAGAAAACACAAGGATCCTAAACAACTCAACAGAGGCGGGGAAACCCCCCCACAAAGAATCCAATTAATAATGGATGAATGAACTAATCAGATATTTCTCAAAAGAAGATATACAAATAGCCAAGAAGGATATGAAAAAATGGGCAGCATCACTAGTCATCAGAAAAATGAAAATCAAAACCGCAATATCATCTCCCGACGACTAAGATAAGAAAGACAAAAATAGCAAATGCCAGGGAGGATGTGGAAGAAGGGAAATTCTTAGAGGCTGTTCATGGGAATGTAAATTAGCAGAGTCATTTTGGAACATAGTATGGAGGTTCCTCACAAACCAAACCAAACAAAAAAACCTAAAAATAGAGGTGACATTCTTTTGATCCCGGAGGTTTATCAATCTTGTCTACATCTGTCTGTGTATCTCTGTATCCAGCTGTGCTCAGCAGCTGCTGGCAGTCCTACATTATCAGCCACACCCACTGGGGATGGGGTCAGAGGTGGGAGGGGAGAGAGTGGGTGGGAAGATGATGCTTCTCTGCCTTTTAAAATTCTCTATTTTAAAACTTGCTTCCGTTTTCATTTTTAAGTAATCTGTTAAGAGTGACCGATTCTTAGAGAAAGCTGAAATAAGGTGTCTTAAAACTTCCCACTGTAGCTTAAGAGGTATTTGAAATAGTTTTCTTCTTATTTTACAGAATGTGTCAAAGAACAAATTATATGAAAAGGCTAGTCTACCACTGATACGTATGAGACAATGATGTGCATATTTCCATATATTTATGTGCCAAGTAATAGCCAAGTGAAGTGCTATTGGGGAAAAATTGTGCATAATTGCCTGGGAAATAAGTTTTGCTGCATTTTAAAAGGGCTTTTAATTTTTTTCCTTACAGTGGGTTGTTTTGCTCAGAGACAAAAGCAACTGTGCTTCAGCATCTAAGCAAGAAAAAGATGCTCTACCTCAGGCAGCTTTGTGGTAACACACAGCCACAAATATTCCTTATGCTAAAATTCCCTGCAGTGTTGAGATCATACAACCTTTTAATTTCAAAATATTGCCATTTTACATGGACTTCTGATAATTTTCAAATGCCAGATTTTGTCCTGAACTTGCAAATCTTCCTTTTCTTTTTCCCACTTTCCTTAAAGGCCATCATTTAGGAGACAAGAACGAGGCCAGGGGATGCTGCTTAGCTAGTGACTAAATATTGCAGGGTGCCAATATAAACCTCATCCCACAGCGGGCGTCCCCTGATGGTAGGCTCTTGACATTTGCTGAAGTCAGAGGCTTTCCATCCAACTCTCCATTTTCTTCCGTGTGGACATATGTTGATGATCTAAGGAAACTGACTGGATCACAGTAAGTGCTCCACAAATACTACCTGTTCAGTCTTTCTCCGGTTTATTGCAGGCTTTGGCATCCTTTTAACAGTGAAGTACAACATGTATGAAAGGAAGGGTTACAGAATCCATCAGGAAAACAAGTCTTGGCTATAATTCTAGAAGTAAAACAGGGAGAGAATGGACTCAGGTGTGGCCAACTGAGAGCGTGAGGGAGAAAGGACATTCCCCTTCTCTCTCCATTCTGCTTGGGTTTGGTTTGGTGTGGTTTTCTTTGAAATCTCCTTTGGAGATAATCAGAGTCCATTTTCTCCAGCAGACACTTTTGCTCTGAGTTCAAAGACAAGCAGTAACGAGGTGTAGGGGTGAGTCCAAGAAGCAAAGAGCCCATGAAGGGAAAGGGCAAAGGAGCTGTAGATCTGGCACCAGGGCAAGAATTGGGAGGGTTCACATTTTTTTTTTTTTTTTTGTATCGGGGATTGAATCCATGGGCACTCTACTACTGAGCTACATCCCCTTTTATTTTTTATTTTGAAGCAGGGTCTCTCTAAGTTGCTTGGGGCCTTGTTAAGTTGTTGAGGCTGGCCTTAAACTTGAGATCCTCCTGCCTCAGCCTCTTAAGTCATCAAAATTATTAGTGATGTACACATTATGAGCTGAGTGATAACTTTTCGTAAGATTTTAGCTACTAAAGGATTAGGCAGAACCCTACCCTGGACCCACCAGAGCCCATGGAGGAATAGTCATTCCAATGACCTTTCAGAGTATCCTGAGTGGTTTCCAGCTACTCTTCATACATGGAGACTGAGGTACCAAGGGAGCATATTCCTGATTGCTAGTGTGATGAGTCATGGGACAGGCGGGGGCTTTGGAGAGGTCATACCAGGGTTCAAACCCAGGCTCAGCTGCTTATAGATTGTGTGATGTTGACATGTTGTTTAATCCCTCAGAGATTTACCTTCATAATCTAAAAATAAAAATAAAGACACCTCTCCTGCCTGGTTATTATGCCACTTATTTGAGATCAGGTGCACAAAATCAGTCAGTGTCTTTTTCCTGGTCTGGTGCATGATTTAGGGAAAACAGTCATCTGTCTTTTAGAAAGACCTAAGATGAGCTAAACACAATTGAATATGTTTATAGAACTGTGAAACCAGCCTAATTTACATAAAGTAATTGAAACATTTCTCAGACACAGAGCTGAATAGTGAAAAATCCAGGACTGTTCTGGCCAAACCAAAAGAAAACCATAAAGGGTCAAGATATTTTTTCTTTTTCTTCACAAAATAAAGGAATAGAGAGAAGCTTATATGTTCCTAATGATATTTGGTCATTCAAATAAAATAAGATTTCTATTTTCACTTAGTTCCACTGTCATTTAGTTTTGGGAAGTGAATTTTGGGTTGGTTTTAGACATTTTGTCCAATATCAGCAACTTATTTTTCCAAGGATCACATGGAATCAGGTAATGTCAAAACAGAAATTTCAGAAATGAGAAGAGTGTTATTTCAAGGTAAAGAAGAAGTGGGATGTGTTATGGTTTGGATGTGAGGTGTCCCCCAAAAGCTCACATGTGAGACAATGCAGGAAGGTTCAGAGGAGAAATTATTGGGTTGTAAGAGTCTTAGGGTGTGGCTGGAGGAGGTGGGAATTGGGGCGTGTCTTTGGGGGATATATTTTGTATCTGGAGAGTAGAGACTCTCTCTCTCTCTCTGTTTCCTGATCACCTCAATGTGAGCAGCTTCCCTCTCCTGCCATGATGCTCTGCCTCACCTGGAGCCCCAGGGAATGGAGCCGGCCTTCTATGGACGAAGACCTCTGAAACTCCAATAAACCTTTCCTCCTCTATAATTGTGCTGGTCAGATCATTAGTCACAGCAGCAGAAAAGCTGACTAAAACAGGATGCATGGCTCCACGAATAGTTGGTCACAGTCATGATAACAATATGGTGATCCCGGATGATAATGCTAGATGACGTGACTGGAGGGCTTACTGTGGACCCCAGGGCTGTGTGGGCACATTTGTTGCATTGTCTCCTTTCCTTTCTCTGACTATCTATGTAGTGTTCCAAATCCCCATTTAAAAATGGGAAAGTGAATCACAGTTAAGAACATTGTTGTTTAACTGCTGAGAGGTGGACAAGGAAGCTTTTGTCTGTGGTTCCCAGTGAGCAGCACTCACCTAGCTTCTCTAAGATGTGCCCTTGTGTCCCTTCTACTAATGGCCATTCCTAGGGTCAATGTGGATTTGCTCATCATTTCTACAGTTACACATGATTTTCCTGCCCCACATTCCTGGGATACTGTTTTAGAGTGGGGTTTCTCTACCTTGACACTATTGGCATCTTGGGATGGATCATTCTTTGTTGTGGGGTGCTCTTCTGGGTTTGTGGATGATAAGCAGCATCTCTGGCCTCTATGTACTAGGCATCAGTAGCATCTACCAATTGTGATGACCAAGAACTTCCCCAGGCATTGACAAGGCTACCGGGGCACAAAATAGCCCCTGGCTGAGAACAGCTGCTTTGGCATCTTTAGAAAACCAATCACAAAAATGTCACACACAGATTAATTATAGAAGCATCTTGTATTACCCAGGTGTTGGTTATCTAGTGTAGTGATCACCACAAAACTTGTGAGTACTAGGGACACTGTCCTTTCTCATTTGAAAAAGGTAGCTCCTCCCTCCTGAAATCGCAGCCTCTAGAGGCACTTTTTCTTTTGTAATGGTAGCACTCATTGATGCAGACATAGACCCTCTTATACACGTTGTGTGCTTGATCTGTTAGTCTTCTGGGCTGCAATAATAAATTACAACAAACCTGGATGACTAACACAGTGGGAATATTTCCTCTCACAGATTTGCAGTAGAAAGCCTGAAATCAAGGTGTAGGCATGGGAAAGTGAATCCCTTCAAAGACTCCGATGGGATTGCGCCTTGATTCTTCCCAGCTTCTGGGACTGCTAGGAAGCTTCGGCATTCCTTGGCTTGAAACACGTCCCGTTGATCTCTTCCACAGTAGTCATAACATCGAGTCTCCCTGTGCCCGCCTGTCTCCACATTTTCCTCTTGTGCCAACATTAGTCATTGATTAGGGCATGCTCTGATCCAGAATGGCTCACTGTAACTCGATGACATCTGCATAGACCCTATTTCCAAATGAGGTCACAATACAGGTACCAGGAATTAGGATTTGAGCATATCTTTTACCTACTGCCCTGAAAAAATGCAAAGAGGATGGAGAAGGCAGAACTGAGCTGTGTTGCTTTTGTTTCATATCATCTTTCCCTCTCCTGTCTCTTAAAAGGCCATCTGTCACTGAGATTTAGGGCACATTCAGTTAATCCAGGATAATCTTTTCATCTCCAGGTCCTTAATTTTAGTATGTCTACTTTTCAAGGAAGCTAACAGGTCTGAGGAGTAGGACATGGACATCTCATTTGAGGACTGACATTGAACCTACTATGGAGGTGATGGGATTTAAAGGTGGATAAACTCTCAGGGTAAATTTTCATCAGTTTGAAATGATTTGGGTACAATTTTGTCTGACGTGGAAAAGGTTAGATAACTCTTCAAGTCACTTCTAATTAATTTAACTGTATAATTTTGTACTCATGTCAGTGTTTGGGTTTCCAAGACCTTGGCTAAAGGGGAGAAAAAACATTCTAGGCAAATCTACCATGAGTAAGGGATTCTATTTTTGGCATGTTTAAATTCTCAAAAATGATCTGTTCAGAAGGACAATGCATATTCATTCATACTCAACTTCTGAACAAGAAATATTTAAAAAATACTTAGTAATTTATTAAATGATTTAAATCTCAAAGGTGGGCCAATTTATAGCCAGGACTGATATTCATTTAGAATTAATATTCTCAAGTCACTTGTGCCATGTAGTTTAGACTTGAATGGTTAGAATATTTAAAAGATGTGATAGATGCTAAACCAATTCACAAACCATGGTAGATGCCCATATAGCATTGAACATATAAAGAATCCCTGTGCAAACTACTTTTTATTTCTACTTCCAAATCTACTCTCCATTGTTCATTCTCTGGTCTGGATTGCATCTATGACTCCTTTCTCTTCAGACTTATGAGTGGGTGATGCCAGTGGAATGCATCAGCAAAAGACTGGAAGTCAGGAGAGCTGAGATCATGGCATTTATTCCCTGAACCACTTCCTGCCCTGACTTTATATGTTGGCATGTTCTTCTGTCCAGTCCTAGAGCTCCTATCAGGTGGCCGCTACATATAGCTGCTTCTTCAGTCTTCCCTTGCCCCAGAAGCAGGGTCTGCAGTTGTTAGCCATAGCAATGCACCATCTTTGTTGGCTTCTCCCAAGCATGTCCACCCCTTTGTTACTATCTCCTGAGCCAGTTGCCCTCTATTCTCTGCCAGACCCTGATGGATTGTAACATTAAACACAGCAATAGTTTGTTTAGAAATAATGTCAGTGTTTGCATCACAGAAAAAAAAAATCTGTGTTTCAAATTCATAGTTTTCCTATCTCTTAAATGAGCAGATGAAGTTTCTGACAGGTTGGCTCTGGGCCACATCAAATGGAGACAGGCAGTCTCCTCCTGTTTAGTCTTTTGGATTGATTTTAGAGAAGCAGCACTGGCCTTTGTGGAGAACAGTCTTTCCTTTCAAGAACAATTCATGTTTGCATCTGTCTTGTACTTTGCTTGTGAAATCTTATTTGCCCGCCTCTGCAGCAGAGCACAGGTGAGGAAAATTGGCCTCTTTGCAATTTGGAACCACACCATTTAGGGCCTATAAATCATTCAACAAAACGGAAAGAACTTGCGTTTCTGGGTAGGCCTATAGTAATCTTAGCCACTTAGGGTGCCATTAAGCAACTCTCCCTGGTAGTGTGTTATCAAAACTGGGGCTCTGTGGCTCCCTCGGGGTCTCTGAGAATGGACAGAGCTCATTGGCTGCCAGGGTGGAGCTACACCTGACCCCATTCACTGGAGCCTCCTCAGAAGAAGTCCTGGGAGCATAAAAGGAGGGCAACCTTATTGGTGGAGAGGCAGCAATGATAAATATTCATGCTTGTCTTTCCTTCTCTCCCATCTTCTCTAATTTTAAAGGGGAGGAATGGGGCTGGGAGAAAGGAGCTCTGGAAGGAGAGAAGACTTTCCAAGTCTTTGAGAATAAAGATAACATGGTAGGGTAGTGGTTTCTAAAGCTTTATGGGCTTATGGAACTTTGGTTGCAGACAGTTGAAATCTTTGTTTTGATGACAATTCCTGGGTTTTCTGGGTTTTCTGGGTTCCAGGGGCCTTTGAGTGTCCCTTCACTCCTCTCTCTTCCTTTTTAAGTCTGTTTGGCTCTATGGGATGGTAACATGCTTGTCAGGACCTGTTGGGAAAGACAGGAGCTGCCTGTTAAGGCTCAAGGAGAATCCTTCCCTCCTGGGTGTCCAGCCAGCTCACCAGAGGAGGAAAGGAGGCAGAGCTGGAGGGCACTGCCTGCTGGTAGGAGCTGGGCTGTTTCTCTCAGGAAATGAGGGTGGACCAATGAGGACAAATCAACAAAGGAGTCTCTGAGTTCCCGAAGGCCTAAAAGTCACACGGGAGTATGAATCTCAACCTCAGCAGTCCAAGTATTGCATAGCCTAAAAAATCTTTGCCAACCACACCTTTGGGCTGGGTGTATTAGTGCTAGAGAAACTTAACCAAGAAATGGAAAATATATAAAGGTACTTTGGTGGAGAGTCTTCTGGAGGAGAAAATGCAGTCACTCATTATCTTAGTCCTTTTGAGTCGCTATAATACCATAGACAGGGTAGCTTATGGAAATTAAAGAAGAGTAAATGGGAAATCCTGGGATTGGCTCAGTCAGCTTGTGGTGGTAGGCAGGGTACTGACTCTCAAGCGGTAGCCTACACATGTGGGGGCAGGCCCAGCTTAGTGAAGCCGACATGCCTAAGCTTCTCTAGCATTTCTTCCAAGAGCTGTTGGGTTCGGAAATGGCAGTCAGACACCCAGTTTTGGATTCCACCCATTTCCATAGGTCTCTGGGCAATGCCAACCCAATGGGATGATTTATGAGATTAAAGTGCCACACCTACCCTCTCCCCATGAGTCCTAAATTGTTGCTGATGCTCTCACGAAATTTCAAAATTCCAGTAAAAGCAGCAGCGCTGCAGTGGTAACAGTGCTCACCTGGAAGCGGATGTTAGATGTGCTTGAGCACAGCAAGCACTCACCACAGGTTTCCCGGTGCAAATTGCCCAGGAGCACTGAGAAGATCTGTGCGCCTCCTACCATGCTCTCCTCTTCAAAGAGAACAGCAGAAGCAATTTTAATCCTCTGTAAAATCTGCTCTAACATTAAGAATTTTTTTATAAGTTGTCAGTTTAACCATTTTGACCAACAGAGTTAAACTGGGTGTGGTGGTACTCACCTATAATCCCCACAACTCAGGAGGCCGAGGCAGGAGGATTGCAAGTTTGAGGCCAGGCTTAGAAACTTTGTGAGGTTCTAAACAACTTAGCAAGAACTATCTCAAAAATAAAAAAGGGCTGTGATGTAGCTCAGTGGTAAAGCACCCTGAGCTCAGTTTCCAGTATGAAAAAAAAAAAAAAAAAAAAAAGAGTCAGCTGAGCTCAATGGACTGGCTCTGTTAAAAGCAAACATTTGAGTTAATTGACTACATTAGCAGGTAAAGAGGGTCTGGAAATTATCAAGGGGCTATGCGGGACTGGGCGATCATGGTTGCCCACTACATACTTGGCACTTGCCCTGCTGCATTTAATCCCCCCATAACCTGATAGAGTATGTATAATTATTCTTGCTTTACAGATAACACAACTGTGGCTTAGGGAGATTAAGTCATTTGCCCAAGGTTATAAAAAACATAACAGAGAAAGCACTGAAATCCAGACCTTTCTGCTACCCCATCTTGATCTTTCCATTATTCCATGCTATCTACCCATTACAAATGTAATTCAGAAATATGTTATACCATCACACAATCTCAGGGCACTACTCATTTAAGAATGTAAGTTAGAAATTCTGAGATATGAGCTAAACTTTACCTGTGATTTATGGGTGTGTTTGTGTGTGTATTTTATTTTTAATGAGTCAATTTTTCCTGATCATTTGAATACCTAGGACTCATTAAATAAGTTCAATAAATATTGACTAAATATGATTTGTCTAACCATGCCTTCTCTTCAGACAGAATATGGATCATATAATCAATATTTGTTGGATTTTATAATCAATATCTTTTTATTTTTGTAGGAAAGTTTCCAATTTGTAAACTGTAATGGTCCACTCGTATTTCCTCTCTCTATTATAGAGTTGACTCAGATTTGTGTGACCATTTTACAGTCTCACCTAACACTTCCTTTCCCGGAGTTATCCTACTTCCTGGTATTTTCATATTAGTTTGTGACTCCAAAGGGGTGTCTTTCCCTCAGGAGACAGAGACCTTTGTCTGCTTGTTGTATGTCTCGGGGACTTGCTCCAGGTGCCAGAGATACAACACTGATCACAGCAGATCACATCCTGCCCTTGGGGAGTTTGGTTCTAGTGAGACCCTTCACCCTCCAAATTCCTGTCTTTGAGTATATATCTTGGTTGGGTATGAGGTAACTTGATGGTCAGTGTACGAAGGTAGCATAAGAGTTCAAGAAACCCCCAACCAACCAAACAGAAAGCCAAACAAATAAAAACAGAAAACAAAAAATTAATCTAAGTATCTTTCTGAATGATTTTAAGTTTTCCCTTTCTATAAGATGGATTCTTTTAATGTACAAATATGAATTACCAGTGATTAAGGAAATGAGGGTGAAGCCCTTGTGAAGGGGATCAGTTTCCTTGTTTTTATTCCACATGAGGGCACAGCCAGACGGTGTCATCTGTGTACCAAGGAGGGAATTGTGCCAGACGCCAAATCTGCCAGTGCTTTGATCTGGACTTCCCAAGGTTTTTTTTTTTTTAAATTTGATAGTGCTCCAAAAGAACTAAATCACCAACCAACAGAGGGCGTGGTTAAGGGGGGAAAGATTACAGAATGAGAGATAGAAGAAGGAGATTGTAATTATCAACCACAAGCCCCCTCCTCCAAGTTTCTAATTTTAATAATTTCAGTCTCTTCCCTTTGTCCCTTCAGTCTAGGAGCTGTTCCTGCAGTGGCTACTAAGATTAACATAAATATCATGGTTTACAGTGATAAGACCCTCTGTAGATGAACAGCTGCCTCCATGATGTTCTCAATAGGCGGTGTGGTCGCCATATTGTTCAAGACAGGAAACAGGGACACACAAACGAATTTGTCTGTCATCATGTCTGGAAAACACTTAATTCAGGGTTCACAGACACATCACTTCTGGAGGGGAGGTGTGTTGAAATACCATGCAACTGAGTGGGCTGTAAAGTCCCTATCACCCATGACGTTAATAAATGAAGCATTTGGTTCAAAGTTGGAAGGCTTCTCAGCTTTTTCCTCTTGTCAGTGCTTAGATTTCAGCGGCAAAGCTTGTGGTATGAGCAGAAGAAAGAGCCCAGAGTCCTGGATCCACAATCTAGTGGAGGAGCTCTCAAAAACAGGAGTTTGGAAGTGTTGAGAACATAAAGCTCTAAGAGGGTTAGTAGTTACCTAGAGAGGCAGAACCAGGCAGGGAATCAGGAGGATATGTCCTCAAGTCCCTGCTAAAGACCTTGCTCTGTTGCATGGGCCCTGGCTCCACCCTTTGTCCTTCTTGACCCGGCTGGCTGCGTCAAACCCTCTCTGCCCTGTTGGTTCCTAGAACATGCTAGACTCCTTCTCCCCAGAGGACATCTGAGACTGTTGTTTCTTCTGGCCAGAAACAGGCTCTGCCTTCTGCCACCAGCCTCTCATCTTCTCATGGTGGTTTTCCATGTCCTTTAACTTTCAGTTTTATATTTCTTTCCCAGCGATGCCTTGCCTGGCACAAAATGTAGGCATTTGATAAATATTTATAGAATGAGTAAATGAAAATGATTTGTGGTGACTGAAAGAGGTTAGGTATATCAAGAATGTAACAGGATGTCTGAAGAGCAGTAGGGGCTCCTGAATTATTAGTTTCCTTACTGTAATGTCCGGAGTGGTTCTGAAAGTCTTTAACCACAAATAAAAAGTCAGCTTTGGTTGTAATCCCAGTACACATCAGCCATTTAAAAGCTTTTCAATATGTTTGGAAGTATTACTATGTTTTAAAACAAATGCACACATGTAAGAGAGTGAAAGAAAGAGAGAGAGAATCTTTAATATCTCTGGAGAGTCTTCACCATCTCTTTTTTACAGCGATTTCCTTTGTATTACCCTGCGTGGAGTTCTCTGAGCTTCCTCTGTGGCCCGCCATCTTTTACTAATATTGAGAAATTGTTGGCCATTATCTTTTCAAATAGTTTTTCTCCCCTGATATTCTTTTCCTCTTCAATTACCTGTATTTTTTCTAGATTACTTAATATTGTCCCATAGACTTTAAATACTCTTTTTTTTTTCTTTTAATTTCTTTTTTCTCTCTTTGTGTTTTAATTTTTATGATTTGTTCTGGCCTATTTTCGGGTATTTTTTTCATTTCTTTTTTTTTCTGCTATGATCAGCCCATCAAAGGAATTCCTCTTTGTTTTTTAAAAATTCTGTTTTCTCCTCTCATCCCCTCCTCCAATTCTTCCTTTTTGGTCTGTTGTTTTTCACTTGTTGCAATTTCCTTTAGCTCATTTTTTTTTAAAGGGTTCAATCTCTCTGCTGAAATTCTTCATTTACTTACACACACCAGACACTGTTATGATAGGTCATTTAACATATTAGTCATAGTTATTTTTTTTAATTAGTTAATTTTTTGGGGGGAGGTACCAGGGAGTAAACTCAGGGGTACTCAACCACTGAGCCACATCCCCAGCCCTTTTTCTTATTTTATTTAGAGACAGGGTCTCGCTGAGTTGCTTAGGGCCTTGCTAAGTTGCTAAGGCTGGCTTTGAACTCACAACCCTCCTGCCTTAGCCTCTCGAGCTGCTGATTACAGCAGTGCACTGCCATGTCCAGCTAGTCATAGTTATTTTAAAGTCTCAACCTGATCATACCACTTTTGAGTCTGACTCTGTTAACTCCTCATTTGGCTAGACGTCATTACTTTGTGTCTTGACAACAGGTCTTTTCTTCTTCTTCTTTTAGGTGTTGTATATATTTTTTATTGAATGCTGGACACTACGTAAAAGAACATAGAGATGGGAAGAGTGATATGTATGCCCAGAAGCAAGCGTGAGTCCTCTATAAAGCTGTCCATGTGTGTATTTGGGAGAAGGGGGGAGGGTGAGTCAGTCTAGACTGCAGCTGAGCTGGGTTTGGGTTTAGTGGGTCCTTTAGTGCAAGTCTTTAAGGCCTTTAAGTGGGGGTAACTGCTGCTGTCTGGTGCTTCATATGAGACATGAAATGAGATTTTTCTCTCAATATTTTTGTTCCACCTCAGATTTCAGTAGCTCTTGCATAAGTCTGCCTTGGGATGGGGGGTCTTTCTTCAGTCTCATTTCTTAATAATAGATGGTGATTCTTTGGTGTTGGGTATAAGGCTTGCAGTAGAGAGAGGAAAGTTTCTTGGTTTTCCTGTTCTAGTTTCCTTCTTAGGCCCTATCTGCCTGAATCTCAGGGATATGACTTTTTAAAAATACAGAATCCTTCCCAATAGCAAACATCCTGTTTCCTCCTTGGTATACAATCTGGAGTAGAGGTGGGTTTCCCGGGTCTCCTCATGGACAAGACAACGCTGCCTTGTATCAGTACGGGGTGTTGATAGGTAGTTTTTCTACCTATATTCCTCTATCAAGAGCAGCAGATGGCTTCTGGTGGCTGTCAGTGGGGTGTGTGGGACAGGTGAGTGTCCTGCCCTTCCTTAATTGGCAGACAGGTTCTACCTGTGATACTAAGTGTAATATAAAGCAACAAATCATTGTTATTGTTCCAGAAATGTATGAGTACTGTTCTCAGAGGTCCCCACAGTAAAGTGGGAATTTTGGAAAAGCAGATGATTTATCCAAACTTCCTCAGAGTTTTTGCCAACTAGATTCTCCATCGGCATCAGTTCCATTTTATTTCATCTTCAGTTCTCATGGTCTGTTTATCCTCGTCTTGCCCCATGCTGCCCTGTGCAAGGAATCTTACCCAACTCTAGTTAAAAAGATTAGAGCCTCTTGAATTATTGGTTTCCTTTCTCTAATGTCCAGAGCGACTCCAAAAGAGTCTTTAACCACAAATAAAAAGTCAGCTTTGGTTACAATCCCAATACACATAAACCATTTGAAACCCTTTAAATATGTTTAGAAATGTCATAATGTTTTAAAACAGAGGGAGAGAGAGAGAGGGAGGAAAGGAAGGAGGGTTAGAGAAAGAGAGGGAGACTTTAATCTCTCTTTTAACAGAGGCCCTCTTTCTACTATTCTACTCAGAATTCCCTGGCCTTCTTTGCTTCCTGAATCATTCAGCATTTCTGAACTCTCATAGTCTTCCGACTCTCTCATTGACTATCACACTTCATTCAATTTTTGTTTATATTCTTATCTCTCCAGACTAAGCTTGATGGCAAAGGCCAACCCCAATTCCTTTTGATTGACATTTGATTAACTGAAGCACGCCTAGAGTGTTCTCTGTTGGGAAAGGTCGCCCAGTGCTCCTGGGATCCCATTATCAGCTCTGGATCGTGCGTCCACCAGAGGAGCTTATTTTTCTGAAGTTGATCTGTAAAGCTTTGGCTTGTAGCCTGCTGAGGAAGAGTTAGAGCAGCAGTCACATGGATGCTTCCATTCCTTCTTACTAAAGAAATAACCTGCGAAACAAAAAAGGTTGTCACCTTGTCCAAAAGCCTTATGAACATCATTCTAGGTGTCTCTGTCAGCGTGGGCTACTGTAACAGAATACCACAGACTGGGTTGCTTAAATAGCAAACATTTATTTCTCTCAGTTCTGGAGGTGGGGAACTCCAAAATCTAGGGTGGGAAGATTTGGTGTCTGCTAAGAGCCCACTGCTTGGTTCTAGATGGCTGTCTTCTTTAGCTGTGTCCTCATGTAGCATAAAGACAGCTAGAGAGCTCTCCAGGTCATTTTTTTTTAAATAGTACCACAAATCTAGTTAATGTAGTCTTCACCCTCATGATTTAATTACTTCCTAAAGTTTCCATTGCCTCATACCATAGCATTGGAGGGTAGGATTCAACTTATGAATTTGGGCGGGGGACACAAACATTTAGTCCCTAATACTAGACCACCAGGCAAACAGACTGGTGATACTTGCCAAGAGGAATAGCCTTTATCTATCATATACTCTGCACGGGATGTCTCTGGTTTAAGGTCGCTTAAGGTAAATGTATCTGCAGATAGATGGGCGTGGCTCCCTGAATGACATCATGCAAGTTGGTCAGCACACTGGGTTGAATGATGCTTCATTGTTGAGAGCGATGACAGAGGATGGGAGAACAGTCATTGAGATCAGGGGTCTCTGATGACCTCATGGCTGTGGCATGCCCCGTTCTTGGGAATGTTTCTGTGCAAGGGCACAGGATGCCTAGCTACTGTAGCAATGCCCTGCATGAGGAGGCTCTGGGCAAGAGTCCTATCAGCTCTCACCTTGATCTCATGCACACAGCTCCTGGGAAGAAAGGAATTCTTATGCTAGACACCCAAAATGTTCCACCAGCTCTGCTGCTCTCCAGGTTCCTGTCCGCTTTATAGCAACTTTAACAATGGACTTTCTTGAGAGCTTCACAAAGCTCCTAACATTGCACTTTGCAACTATGGATTGCTACTGTGGAAAAGCTACATAGATGCCCTAGTTTCTGTCATGTTCCTGAATACAAAGAATAATGCTTGCATAGTCTTTAATCTGATAAGGAGACATATATAAAGATTGCTGGTGCAATTCTTTAGACCTACATCTCCATCAGAGAGCAGAGCTCCACCTGATCCCAGCTTAATCTTCAAGATCTGTGTCTGTGAATCTTTATTTTCCAATCCCCCTTTGCCCCTCACCAGACCCGAGAGTTTGCCAGCTGATGGTGACACTTCGTGGCTTAAATGCTTTCTGCTATGTTAGGTGATTTGCAAACCTGATCAGAGAATTCACCTATGACTGTGGCAGTTAAGTATCTACTACTATGAAGAGAGACCCCAGGGCCCTCGAGATTCCTGAGACTTGTCTTTGCTTTGCCTGTGGCTCTTGATTGCTTATATCCTTAAAATTATTAGTAAAACTTGACACTGGGTACATTCTTCCAGTCACGGGAGTTGAATTCAATAACACAACCTTTTTTATTGGCTTACTATGGAATTCTTATAAGGATTAAATGACTTCATGAAGAACCAGTAGTACCATGTCTGGCACATATTAAGGGCTTAAAGGTTTGCTATTGTTATTATCAGTAATAATTAGTAATAGTAATAGAATAGATAGTAGCAGATGTAGTAGCAGTGGTAATGGGTGTGGTTCTTTATGTACACGTGAATAAACTCTGTTATCTACAACAGTAGCTACTGGTTGTAACTTTGTTTCCAGTAACTCAATTGCAATACAACATAATTTAGTGATTCAATTATTACTTGCTAAATGCTTTGTTTTAGACTCATTCCACTGAGTCCTTATTAATTCTGATTTCGAGGTGTAAGAATCAGGCTTTCCGGTTCACAAACTCACCCTGTCACTAGGAGAGCATTAATAATCTTATTTCTTGGAAAGGTCCTCTGGGGTGGAAACTAAGTTATTCCACCTGACTGTAACCTTCCTCTATTCCTTTTATTCAGAAACATTTATGAGGTAATCACCAAGAACTAGGTGTGAAGCTAGGCAAGAGGCTGTCCATGACTCTAGGAGATCACAGGGCATATGGACTCCAAACTAAGAACAATATAGTATAGCCATTTTGTTAACTGGGATTTGTGTAAAAGTGCTGTGGGAACCCACAGGAGTGAGTCACTAACTGGGTTTGGGAACAGCGGAAGTGCTAATAGAAGCAACTATGTTCAGGATGTAGGACAACCGCTGCTTCATTAAGAGTAGGGAAAGAGATATGTTCTCCACTGTTGGGGGAAAAATTTGCTATACCAAATTGTTACCACATTTCTGTAGAAATTGGCCACCTGCTTGCTCCTCTTCCCATCTATCCTGACTTTTTGTGCTATGGGAGCTTCAGCATTTCTGTAAAGATATGGTTAAAAAATAAATCTATCACATCCACTCAGTGCAGGCATGGGATGAATCCCTGCTTGTATTTGGATATGAAGAATCAAAGTAAAATATTTAATCTTTGACCATGATTTTGATTTTTACAAATTTCTCTCATTTATAATGTGGAAATTGCTGCAGAGTAGGGTGTTTGAAGATACAGATTAAAGACAGCTATTTAACACTTGACTAGTGTTTCTCGAATATATTTGATCTTGTATCTGTTTGTCATATGACATCTATTAACATCCACAGAATCATTCAGGGAATGCTGATTTTGTGGAATGAACTGGCTTTTTCCTTTGGGATTAGGAGGTGTCCTTTTGGTTCATATATGTGTATATCCAATCATCTGTGCCAGGGTTCTGTGGACAGTGGTTTGCTTTGGTGAATATATATATATGTACAAACATCTACCCTTTACAATCACAGGCCATATATGCAGGTGTGCAAATATGTCTCTCACTGTGTGTTTATGCACATTAGTGATTGTGTGTATAGGTATGTGAGTGCGGAGCATTTTTATAACAACTCAGCATAATTTACCAAAGATGATAGAAATCAATAAGAGGTAAGAGCTAGGTGTGCATGCTGATGGATTTCAAACTAGACATGAGCCTGACTAACTCCATTTTCCTATGAAATGGAAAAATTTCCCTGAGGAACAGGTCCATTCAGGATTCTTGGAAACACTTACTAACTTATTGGTAAGTTCAGGGTTAAAACATCTTTATCTCTGAATATTTCCCAGTTTATCAAGAATTTATCACTGATGACTTTTTAAGAGGGCTCCATATGTTTCCCATATGACTGAACATGATTAGCTTTGTAAAATTTGTTCTTTTTAGATATACATGATAGTAGAGTGTAGTTTGACACATTAAACATACATGGAGTATCACATATTCTAATTAGGATCCCATTCTTGTGGTTGTGCATGATGTGGAGTCTCACTGGTGGTATATTCATATATGAACATAGGAAAGTTATGTCTGACTCATTCTACTGTCTTTCCTATTCCCATCTTCCCTCTCTTTCCCTCATCCCCTTTTGTCTAATCCAATGGACTTCTATTTTGCCCCCTTCCCTGTTTATTGTGTGTTGAATAAATGATTAGCTTTTTAAAAATTATGTATACATTCAATAGCAGACAATATTGGACACTATAATAGTTATCTATTGCTGCATAATAATACCCCCAAATTTATGGGCTTAAAGCACCAAACTCTTCTTATCTCATAGATTTTGTGAGCCAGGAATTTGACCACAGCTTAACTGGGTCCTTGGCTTCAGGGTGTCTCAGGAGGCTTCAATCAAGTTTTCAGCAGGGTGCTGGTTTACCTGAATGCTCAGGTGAAGCATCTGCTTCTGAGGTCACTCTTGTACCTGTTGCAGGATTTAGTCTTTCAGCTCAGAAGTGGTTGGACTGAGGGTCTCAGTTCCTCACTTGAAATTGGTGAGATTCCGTCACTTTTTCTGTGTTCTGCTCATGAGAAGCACGTACTAGGTCTAATCCTTACACACACACACACACACACACACACACACACCAGGGAATTACATAAGACATGAACACCAGGAGGCAAGGATCATTGGGAACCATTTCAGAATCTGCCTTCTGTAGAAAACCATGCTGCGCTGGCTTCTGAAAATGTATGATTTTCATCAAAAGACACACATTTCAAGAAGATCAAATCTTTTCATCTTTTCCCAAAATACTTTTCACATTTATTTCTTCTCATTTAACCACCACTGTTCAGACCTGCCCCTTTGCCCCACTGTCTGATTTTTTTCATTGAGTCCTAATTAGCTTTTCTGACATCAGTGCCATCCCTGTTATTGATGTCAAAGTAATCTTCCTGAAACATGCCTCTTCAAAACACTGAGTGGCAACTTATTCCTGGGTCTGCAATGTTTCTCAGTTTGGAGAACTCACATCCTCCTTGATAATTGTGAAGACCTTATAGTTTCCTTTCTTATTAATTGAAGTTTCAAAATAAATGTCATGTTAAAAAGAAAAAAAAAATCAAGGGCATTTTGTTCTGATTAACCACTGAGTTGAAAATCACCCACCAAAGAGGATCAGATTCCTGCTATTTAGCCTTGCCTGCAAATCCTCCTCCATCTGCATCATTCTGCCCTCAAAGCCTTCCATTCTATACTTCTAGAACGCACTTTGTGCATTGCAATCTTTATTCTTTCTTACACAATATGTAAGATTATACATAGAATTGTAAAAGAGACTTTGTATTTGGTTCCATTTGATAAAGAAGAGGACATGGAATGGATAGAGAAAAGATGCTCTGGAAAGCACACAAAGATTGCAGGTATTTAGAAGAGACATCCTTACTATCTTGATCTTAGGCAAAGTAACAGGGAAGTAGCAAGTTTTAAAAATCTTATCCTTTGCTCAAACACTGCAACGAAAGCACAGACATTAATGATGTATTAGTAATCTCCTTAGTATGGACCTAAGATCACTTCTGTTCAAAATTTTTGCTACTGATACAAGTTAAAATAATTAGCTAATTACTTATTACTTACTAATGAATTATTATTTTTTAAACAGAGAAGACAGTGTGTGATTTTGGAGTTTCTATAAACTTCTTTCTCACTGTTCCTACCTGAAAAAAAATCACATGATGTATATTCAGTCCCCTGACTTCTAATTGCCCTGTTCTTGTGAACACATATTCCATTCCTTTAAATAAAGAGAATCAGAGAAATTCTTGCTTCCTTTATGTAAAGTGATTGCTAGATTATAAGACCTGCACCACCATTTTCAGTTATATTTTGTAGAAATGCTTTCATTCTACTGAAGAGGTTTCCCTTGAAGATTTAAAGTTGGAGATCTCTCTGCGTTCTAGATCTATCCATGCCTCACATTAGCCCAACAAGGCCATCTTCCAAATGCACACCAATTCCTTTTTGCTTCTACAATAAGCAGTTAAGTAAATGTGTTCCAGGGCTGGGGTTGGGGCACAGTGGAGTGTTTGCCTAGCATGAAGTCCTGGGTCCTATCTCCTGCACTGTCCACCCAGCAAATGAATGCATTCCAACATCTGTATCATGTGCTGTCTTTCTTTCTCTGTTATCTTTAGAAAAAATATGAGAATTATTGAGAAAAAGATTATGCCAATCCCCAAACAATCATTCTAACTATACAAAGTAAGTGTGGTAAGAAATGAAAGTAAACGTGATAGTGGGTTGGGCTTATTTGGCAGGAAGAGAATAGTTCTCTCTAGCTTTTATGGTCTTGTAGGATGTACTAGAGTATGTTCCAATCCTGAAGATGATCTTTTTTTCTTTTTTATTACCCACAAGAGCTCAATGGTCATTTTTAGGGAATTAAGAGTCAGAGAAGTCCAATAATGTAAATTTATTAGATGATAAATAAGATTGCACAGTTTAGGCATTTTATGATTATAGTCACTGCTAGAAAATAAGCAGAAATGTTTTTATTCACATGTATCAAATGAAAAGTAGTTGCTATGCTTGCCTTTACCATGATCATTTCTCAAAAACTCTGTATTTTAGTGAGTAGGAAAGTGTTGGATGCCTCTAGGACCTGAAACATCTGCTTATTGGTATGAAGTCAGAAGCAGAAGAGACATTAATGGGCTACATCCCCTAAATAGGATATTTCCTCCAGGTCCGATTGAAGTGATTCATTAGCAAGGACTTGCTCATAAAAGTTGCCTATTGGGTACATAACAAAAATCAGTTTGTTATATAGGTACATAACTATAGCTAGTAGTTATAAAATCAGTTTTTTTTCTTACAATAGCAGGGCATTTCAGGAATAAGTATTAGTCTATGCAAGTGTCCCTCTCCTCTAACGGAAAGGGACCTTGACAAACTGATCAGCTTCTTGGGGAATTTGCCCCTGGCAGCTGTGTAGGCGAGTCACACATTTTGTGGTCACTAGGTGGCAGTACAACATCAATGAAAAACCAGAAAAACCCATTTCTCCCAACTTCAAAGCAAGTTTAATGTATTTTTCTGCTAAGACAGTGTAAAGAGGGGTAATTGTATGCAAGGAGTAAAAAATTTCTTTTAAAAGTATGACACCAGGTTACTCACGTTAGTGAAAAATTGTCTTAGTTCTCCAGTTTTTAACCCTCAATTTAGGTTTGTAAGTTGGAACGGACTGAAATAATCTTATGACGTTTTAAAAAGTATTACCTGAACAAGTCTTGATGCTTCCCAGATGCAGTAAAGCCTGTGAAGAAAAATAACACTGTTTAATCCTATGAAAGAAAAAGGGAAAGAACATATCTCAAGCCCAAACAAACAACCCCTACACTTTAACAATTCTGCTCAACTGTACTTAGGTACAACCACCCATGATGTTGTCTTAGGTACTGTTTTAGTTAGCTTTTTCGCTGCTGTGACTGAAAGATCTGACCAGAACAATTGTAGAGAAGGAAAGTTTATTGGAGGGGCTCACGGTTTCAGAGGTTTTAGTCCATAGATGGCTGGCTCCATCCCTCAGGGCTCAAGGCGAGGCTGAACATCATGGCAAGAGTGTGTGGCAGAGGAAAGTAACTCACATTGTGATCAGGAAGCAGAGAGAGAGAATCCACTCATCAGATACAAATATATAACCAAAGCCACACCCTTCCACTTCAATTGCCACTCAGTTAATCCCTACCAGGGGATTAAATCACTGATTAGGTTAAGACCCTTACAACCAAATCACTTCTCCTCTGAACCTTCTTGGATTGTCTCACACATGAGCTTTTGGGGGACACCTCACATCCAAACCATAACATGTAGGTTTTCAATCTTCCTAATGTATATAGAAATCCTCTGATGTCTTCTCAGGGCACTTGTTCAAGTGAGTGGCCTGTTTTCCATACTGTCAGGAATATGGAGCCTACTCTAGAATTCAATGCTAATTGCTTCTTGATCCTGTATTTAATTCAACAAATGTTAATGCTTACTTGCTAAGGAACGGGCACGGTGCTAGTCATCGGGGAATCAGGAGTATGAAAACTGTCTCAGACCTTAACTTACTTATAATCTAACTAATCAATACTGTTCACTCTGTGCCTGACACTATTCTAGGCACTAAGATTCAACAGTGAAGGAAATGGAAAATGACTTCTGTCCATATGGAGATATATTCGAGTTGAGGGACACAGATGAAAAGAAACAAAATAAGTTAATTTTATAGTAAATTGTAAGGCGACAACAGTGGGGAAACATAAAGCAGAAGTAATACTGATAAGGAGGCTGATTTCAAACAGTGTGGTCATGGAGGGTCTTACTGGGAAAGTAACATAAAGCTGAGAACTTAAAGTAAGTGAGAGGAAAAAGCCAGGTAGATATTGGAGAAAGGACACTGTGGTCAAAGAGAGCAGCAGGTGGTATCTGGTGAATTCAAGGAACTGCAAAAAAGACTAATGTGGTTGGACTGGAATGGACAGATGTCTGAGGCACTTGGACAGGAAAGTGGTAGGTGGCAGATCATGCAAGAGCCATTGAAATGTCTACTCAGTATGGAAAACAGGCAACTCACTTGAATGAGTGCCCTGAGAAGACATCAGAGGATTTCTATATACATTAGGAAGATTGAAAACCTTCCTGGCTCTTGGAGTCAGGAGTATCTTGGCTCCAAGGCAAGGAGCCATGGAGAGTTTGAGTAGAGATGCGACACCATCTCATTTATGAGAGGATCCCTCAGACTTTTGTGATAAAAATACGTTAGGGGTCCCAGAGGGAAGCCAGGAAGCCTAGAGTCCAGGAGAAAGATAACAGAAACTTGGGCCTGGGTGGTGTAGCAGAGGCACTGAGAAGTGGTAGAATTCAGGGTGGATTTTGAAGAAAAGCCAACAGGATTTCCTGATGGATTGGATGGAACTTGTGAGATAAAGGGAGGAGTCAGGGGTGACTGACAGATATTTGGCCTAACCAGCTGAAGGGTGGAGAAGCCATTAATTGAGATGGAGAAGACCGAGGGTAGAACGAGTTGGACCTGTTATACTTGAAGTGTCTGTCATTCATTGTTTTAGTCAACTTTGCCTCACTGTGATCGAAATACCTCAGAGGAACAGCAAAAGGAGGAAAAATTTACTTTGGCTCATGGTTTCAGAGGTTCTGTCCATGGTTGGCTGACTTCATAGCTCTGAGCCTGAGGTGAGGCAGAACATCATGGTGGAAGTGTGTGGCAAAGGGAAGCACCTCAGGGCCTGACAACCAGGAAGCAGAGATGGAGAGAGAGAGAGAGAGAGAGAGAGAGAGAGATGATCGATCCACCCACCAGGGACAAAATATAACCCAAAGGCATACCCCCAGTGACTTACTTCCTCTAGCCACATCCTATCTGACTATAGTTACCACCCAATTAATCCCTATTAGTGGATTAATCCACTTATTAGGTTAAGCTCACACAATGAAATCGCTTCATCTCTGAACCTTCTTGCATTGTAACACACACAAACTTTGGGGAGACACCTCTATTTATTTATTTAACTGTTCTTTTTAGGTATACATGACAGTAGAGTGTATTTTGACATACGTACATGGAGTATAACTTATTAGGATCCCATTCTTGTGGTTGTACATGATGCGGAGTTTCACTGGCGGTGTATTCATACATGAACATAGGAAAGGTATGTTCTTTTCATTCTACTGTGTTTGCTATTCCCATCTCTCTTCCTTTTCTCCCTTCCCTTCATTCCCCTTTGTCTTATCTACTGAATTTCTATTCTACCCCTTCCCCTTATTGTGGATTAGCATCCACATATCAGAGAGAACATTCAACATTTGGCTTTTTGGAACTGGCTTATTTTACTTAGCATGATAGTCTTCAGTTCTATCAATTTACTGGCAAAAGTCATAATTTCATTCTTCTTTATGGATGATTAATATTCCATTGTATATATATACATTTTCTTTATCCATTTATTTGTTGAAGGACACCTAGGTTGGTTTCACAGCTTAGTTATTTTGAATGGAGCTGCTATAAACATTGATGAGGCCACATCACTGTAAAATGCTGATTTTAAGTCTTCTGGGTATATATCAAGGAGTGGGAACACTGGATCAAATGGTTGTTTCATTCCAAGTTTTCTGAGGAATTTCCATATTGCTTTCCAAAGTGGATGCATCAATTTGCAGTCCCATCAGCAATGTATGAGTGTACCTTTTCCTCACATCCTCACCATCATTTATTGTGCCTTGTATTCTTGAGAATTGCCATCCTCACTGGAGTGAGATGGAATCTTAGTGTAGTTTTAACTTGCATTTCTCTAACTACTAGAGATATTGAGCATTTTTTCATATTTTGTTGACTATTCATATTTCTTTTGTGAAGTATCTGTCCTGTTTCTTTGCTCACTTATTGATTAGGTTTTCATGTTTTTTGTGTTAAGTTTTTTGCATTCTTTATATATCCTGGAGATCAATGCTCTATTTGAGGTGCAGTGGCAAAGATTTTCTCCCATTCTATAGGCTCTCTCTTCACACTCTTGATTGTTTCCTTTGCTGTGGAGAAGCTTTTTAGTTGGATACCATCCCACTTCTTAATTCTTGATTTTCCTCCTTGTGCTTTAGGAATCTTTTTGAGGAAGTCAGATCTTAAGCTGACATGATGGGAAGTTGGGCCTACATTCATTTTCTAATAGTAGCCGCAGGGTCTCCAGGATACTTCATATTTAGACCATAGCATCTATCTAAAGAAAAACATTTTGTTTCATTTGGATTTCAAGAGAGAGGCCTAGACTGGAGGTCTAAATTTGGAAATTGATGCTATTTGATGATATTGAAAGTTGTGAAGTTGGATGAGTGAATAACTTAGAGGTGTGTGAGAGGAGGAACAGGAAGTCTTTTACCAAGACGTGATGTTCTAGCCAAGATCTGAAGGAGAAGCAAATTAGCTGGCTGGAGAATTCAAAAAACTCTCTTCCCTCAATGGCACCAGTAAAAGGTGTTCCAAGGAGGGGCAGTCTAATTGTAGCGATTGTAGATGCTGGACAGGATACTTGGGGTAAGAAGGTAGTTTTTTTTAAAAAACAGTTTTATGAACTTTGAAATACAGCATTAAAGTAAGTGGCAGTCTAGACTATGCCCTGAGAGTTCCTAAAGTTTTATATAAGGATGAGGTGTGATTTTGATCATTGGAAATGACTTTGATACTTGTATGTTGGAGCAGTAGAGGGCTCAGGGCAGTTGGTACCAAATGGAACCAGCATACATGGTCTTCCCTAGGGGTAACAGAAGCATTCTGGGAACTTCCTGTAAGCTCCTCTTGGTAGGTGGTCATTGCTGAGTAGTCAGGCTTGGGGTTGGATCCCAGGCTGCCACCTAGCAGCTGTGTAACTTTAGGCAGGTCGTCTAAACGTTTTTTGCTGCATTTTCTTTCTCAGCAAGCTAGTTTTTCCAGGAGGAGCAAATGGAGATATGGTAAGTTACTCAAAGTGCTTAGAACACAGTGAGGCTTCCATAAACAGTAGGTATTACTCTTTTTATTGTTGTGAATCACCATGGACTTGGTTTTTGAGGTGGAGGGTCCAGAAGCAGTCAGATGTACTTCTGGTAGAGAAAAGCATTCCAGATTGGACAATAAAATACCCATTTGTCAACTGTCACTGTTTTATCTAGACTCTCAAATAGTGAGACTGAAAAATAATAGCACATATCTATTGAGCACTCAGTACAAGGGAAGCACTGCACATGTATCATCTTCTACCACCCTGTGGGGAAGGTAGAATTTACCTATTTTAAAGATCAGGAACTGAGGCTTGGAGTCTCATCCGAGAGTACTTTCAAGTTCTAACCAATATCCTCCTAGCACAGAACCTATTAATTTGAGCAGATTATTATAGTAAAACAAACTACCCTTAACTGAAACTTCTAACCTAAGAATTTACTTTTGAGGAATAAGAAAATAAAATCTGCATGCACATTTACCTGTATTTCAAGTGCTAATTCAGACACTTTCCTCCCTCCCTCCCTAGCTTGCTTTGTACCTTTTCAGCAATCTGCCTTGCTTTCTAGTGTTCTCTTTTCCCCCTTCCATTCTTTTTCTTTTATTTTTTCTTGAGATAACAAGGTAGTCATATTTTCATATTGGCTTTGATAAAGAGTTTGAAATTTAGGCAGTTCTTGTGAATCCACCTGGACGTCTAAACAGAGCCAAACCTCCAAGACACATGAACTGGCTGCTGACACACTGCCTAGCTGCTCCCTGAGTCCAGTGATGGCCTGGAAGCTCAGCCAGATTGTTCCTTCTCCGCTTTGCTCATGTGGGCAGCTCAGTCATTCTCACACTTTGGGGCACTGTGTAGTAGCTATAGGACCACTTTTAATATCTTTATATTCCAGAAAGATTGGCTTTATATTCTGGAAAGATTGACTGGTATACAGCTCTGTTGGACTTTTCTGTTATTTTCTACAAATATTTTTAGCTCCCTTCTGTAGCATCTTCCAGGCCTTTATGGAAACTGCCATAAACCAGGCTCTGCTGACCTCACTAGCATGGAGGAGTGTTCTGTTGTGTGCACAGTATTTATCCATCTCCCTTTGTTTCAGAGGCCCTCCCCAGGCCTGATCCATACGGAGCTCACGGAAGCACTACTTTTTTGGTAGAACATTTTGGTGTTTGAATGTGAAGGCAAAATATTGCTTTGTTTATTGACCATGAGATTAGAAATTCTGGGTAGATACTTATCGGTGAACTCTGTGCATTCTCCAGACAGGTTTCCAAGAAACAGCTCTGGGGCAAAAGGGAACATTACTCCGTTCACATTTTTCTTCTAGGATTACATGTTTTTTTGGTGCAAAAAGGCCACATTTTGGAGCACATCCAAATCACTGCGTGCATGTTCCTTTCTTGACCACAATTCCTCCAACACAAATCAAATTTAGAAGCTTCCTATAGTTCCAGATGGTCAGAATCTGAATATATCTAATTACCATTTCCCACTAGAATTAATGCCAACGAGGGACGGAGCTTCTGCCCAAATGACATCTACTCTCTTCCTCGTAAGCTCTGATTCCTGTATCCTGCTTACTGCCAATTACTAAAATGAAAATGTTCAGCTGGTTTTCAGGATTCCTGTCTTCACTTATTTTATAGAATTCAAAGGATGGAGCAGAATATATTCTTTTAATTTAAACTGTTCAAAGTGAAGACATTTTAAAATAGAACAATATCTGTTAGTGTTGAGGTTACTTTTTTCTTTTTTTGCTTTCATGATTCAAGGTGATTGCCAGTATAGTTCTGTACATAAGTCCCTTTCACATTTATTTAGCATGTACTTTGTTGAACTCTGTTAGCTATCATGAGAGATATAAAAACAATATTTAATTTTATAATTTAGCACTTTATCGTCCCACAGGGAAGCAGACATTTTAAAAACAGATATAATACTACCAGTCCATGTCATGCAATTTAAACAATGGTTTTAGGAAAAAAGATTAAGATTGGTGGTAGACAAAAACTTCTCTCTGTAACTTGAAAGTGTGTTTTCTTCTTGTAGAATTACAAATTATTCAAATAAATTATTTTAGGAAACCAGAAGAAAAAAAAAATCTATAGCACAGGACAGAATGTCATACATTTTACTAGAATTGAAAATGAAATACCCAGGGGAGCAGGGATTGGAATGAATTCTCCCTGGGGGAATCTGAGTGGTCTTTACAGCTGCACCGTTTGAGCTGGTCAGATGGGCTGAGAAGTGGGAAATCCCTGCAGGCTGAAAGCATAGCACTCATAGGGAAATGAGGTTCATTGGGAGGTAGCAGGGTTTGAACTTGGACTGAAGAAATTTTAGTGAGTGAATGCAAGAGATGGCAAAGTTGATGAGTGCCGAAGTGGAAGACCTTCAGAATCAGGCAAAGGAGTTTAGGTTTTATTTCTAGAACAGCACTTCCCTAATTCTGATCTTCAAAGTGTTGGTTCCCTGAGATATACAGAGTATGAAATCTACATTTTTTTTTTCCCCCGGGGTGCTGGGGATTGAACCCAGGGCTTTGTGCTTGCGAGGCAGGCACTCTTCCAACTGAGCTCTATCCCCAGCCTGAAATCTACATTCTTGAAGATTCATCATGGATGTTAGAATATTAAAAGCTCTGAGAATGTCAACTACAAAGATTTTTGCTTTACTTCACTGAATATAACATTTCCCAAAGGTTTTGACCACAGATTTTTTTTTTTTAAAAGAAAATAATACAGAAGGAAGTCTGCTGGTTCTACACAGAGGAAGCAGTTATGTAGTGGAAGTTTGTGTGAGGCAATGCTTCACGTGTGTGGTGGGTATTTGCTCACTTGATCCTTACAACACTTTGTAAAGTAGGTGTGCTATTGTTATCCTGATTCACTTGTGGAAGCTGAAGTACCAGGAGGCTCAAGAGACATATCCTGGGTCACAAGTTAATCAGTACAGCAGTCCCCTGCCTTTTCTAGTTTTGCTTCCTGGAGTTTCAGTTACCTTAAGTTAACCATGATCTAAAAATAATAAGTGGAGAATTTCAGAAATAAACAACTTGTTTTAAATTGTGCACCATTTTGAGGGGTATGACAAGATTCTGCACCATCCGCTCTGTCTTGCCTCCTATGTGCATCATGGCTTTATCCAGCGGATCCACCCTGTATATACTATCCATCTGTTAGTCACTTAGTACCAATTGTCATGTGTCATAGTGCTTGTGTTCAATTAATTCTAATTTTACTTCATAATGACCCCCAAATGCAATGGTAGTAATGACATCACTTTGAATATACCAAAGAAAACCATAAAATGATTTCTTTAAGTGACAAGGTGAAAGTTATTCATGTGTGTGTAGGGTTTAGTACTACCTACAATTCCACTGGGGATCTTAGAACGTATCACCTATGGATAAGGGGGAATGATGATAGTAACTTTGGGATTTGAACTCTAATCTGACTGGAGACTCCCTGTTTTTAATTAGCATAATACACAGCCCCTCCAACACTGTGAGATGAGGGGAAAGCTATTGAAGGTTATTGAACAAGAGTGATAAGATCATCATTAGGGTGAAGGAAGATAAAGCTGATGTTTTTGCAAGTATTTAGAAGATAAATAGGTTAAATATAGGGACATATTTTTCTTTATTTTAGTGTGAAAAATTCTAAACACACAGAAAAGCTGGATGAATAACTGCAAAGAACAGAGTGAAGCAAAGGAAATATGGATTACCCACTGGAAAATTACCTGCAGAGGATGCCTAACTTCAGGTGGTTTTCTCGTATTTTGATAAGGGTCTGGTACACTTTGCCTCATATTGGTCAGTATGAACTCCAAGAAGGCAGGTTAATTTAAATTTAAAATGGGCTTAAGCCATGACAGCAACAACAACAGCAAACAAACACAATAACAAAAGGAGTTGACTGACAAAGTTAGTGCCAAATGCAATCCATATATCTACGTCAGTGTTGGGTTAAATTTCACTGATTTATTTTATTGATGCTTATTTATATTAACAAGAATAATTTATACTTTTTGGCTATTGAACACATACCATGTTTTGAGTTTTTTTTTCCCCCCCAGGGCAAAATTTTTTATTGAGATATAATATACATGTAATAACATACAGTGTTTAAGTGTACGATTTAATTGTTCTACCTTGGTTAAGGCTTAGAACATTTTCACAACCCAGAAACTTCCTTCATGCCC
>JAJEJO010004296.1:415202-451738 GCA_020662805.1 Glaucomys volans | reverse complement strand
AGCCATAAAGAAGAATAAAATTATGGCATTTGTAGGTAAATGGATGATGTTGGAGACTGTTATGCTAAATGAGATTAGTCAATCCCAAAAATCCAAAGGCCGAATGGTCTCTCTGATAAATGAATGATGATGTGTAATGCGGGGTGGAAGGGAGGCAAGAATGGAGGAAGGATAGACTGCATAGAGGAAAGGGAGTGGTGGGGTCAGAGTGGGGGGGTAATAATAATAACAGAATGAGACAGACATCATTGCCCTGTGTACATGTATGAATGCACAGATGGTGTGACTCTACTTTGTGTACAACCAGAGAAACAACAGCTGTACTCCATTTGTGTTCAATGAATCAAAATAAATAAATTTTTTAAAAAAGATGATATCTAAACTTAATACTGACGAAAACAAAAAAAAGAGAGATGTTTATTAATTACTGCCATTTTGATTTATTTCTAAGACTTAGTTTGGTCCTGTTTCTCATTTCCTTAGCTATTTTTCAAATGAGATTTGTCCATTTGTAAACTCTTGGGTTTGGTTTTGATATCTTCTCTGTGGATTATTTCTTTAAGCTCCAGCTTAGTAATCATAAATCCTTTTAATTTCTGTTTAGTTTGGAAGGTTTTTATGTTCTCTTTAACTTTGATGAATATAGCAATCTTGGTTGACAGTTATTTTCCTTCAGGGCTTGGGACACACCACTCCAAGCTGTCCTGGCTTTTAAAGTGCTGAGAAATCAGATGTAATTCAGATTGGCTTCCCTCTAGATGCGACCTGACATTTTTTCTTGAGGTTTAAAAAATTCTATTCTTGTTTTTTATGTTGAGCATTTTAATTACAATGTATCATGGATAGGTTCTTTTTTTAAAAAAAAAAAATCTTATCTATCTGGAGTTTCGAATGCCTCCTGAAAATAGATGCCATCTTATTCACAAAGTTTGGAAGTTTTTTGTTATTTCCCTGAAAAGATTATCCATGTCATTACCCTGCATTTCACAAGCCTCTTCAATTTCAATGCTTCTTAAATTTGGTTTATTAATGCTGTCCCAGAGTTCTTGTACATTCTGGTCACAGTTACTTATTTTCTTTGTTTTAATACTGTCTAAATGTCCAAAGCTGGTCACCTTGTCTTTGAGCTCTGAGATTGTTTTCAGTGTGATCTACTTTATTAGAGAGACTTTCAACTGAAATTTTTATTTTATTTATTTTGTTTTTCATTTCCAAGATTTCCATTTGGTCTTTTTCAATATCTCTTTCCCCTATTTATTTTCTCATTTGTATCCTGCACTGACTTAATTCACTCAGTTGTTTTTATGTGTTCTTTTGGAATTTGTTGATAATTTTTATAATCACTCTTTTGAATTGTTTGACATTTCATTCACTTCAATATCTTTGGGATCAGTTGCTGGTGAATCATGAACTTTAACAGGTATCATGTTACCTTATACTTTTGTATTTCTTGTATTCTTGTGTTGGTTTTTATAAATTTGTTGGGATGGAATTTTCTCCCATTCTTATACATGGGCCTTTTTAGGGCACAATCTTCTCTTGCCAAAGTGTTCTGAGCTATTAGGTTATTATCAATTTTCAAAATATTTCCAAATGGGTTTTGTAGTATACTTTCCCTGCTGGTTCTTTGGTAATGATTAGTGTATTTTAACACAGTGTACATTGTGCCAGAGAATCCCACTTTTCCTGTGGGTCTCAAAAGAGTAAAGTCCTCTCTGTAGATCTGGTAATTGTATTGTGTACAGTAGGATTCATGGGGTACACACTCTGTACCCTCTATAATTGCTCTTCTATACTTAACAACTCTGTATATTCTAAAGAAGTGTGGGAGTGATCTAGATTGTGACCCCCTCATAGCCATGGTGTCCACAGCCTGTGACACTTCTCTCTGTTTCTGTTATTGGAGTGGATTTCCATGAGTGGAACCTGAAGGTCCTCCTAGCTGTTCTTATTTTGATCTTTGTTATTAGTTTTTGGGTCTTGACTCCTCTATTCTTTGTATTAAAGTATTTTTTTTTTTTTTTTTTTTTTTTTTTTTTTGGAACTCAGGGACACTCGGCCACTGAGCCACATCCCCAGCCCTATTTTGTATTTTATTTAGAGACAGGGTCTCACTGAGTTGCTTAGGGCCTCGCTAAATTGCTGAGGCTGGCTTTGAACTCGCAATCCTCCTGACTCAGCCTCCCAAGTCGCTTGGATCACAGGCGTGCGCCACCATGCCCAGCTAAAGTATTGTTGACCTTTGAGTATAGTTGATTTGTGTGTAGAGCAAAGTGCTCTGTCTCTTGCCTGAGTTTAGCTCAGCAGCAAAGTCTGTAACCTGTGAATTTGTAGTATCCCAGTAGATTTCCAACACCTCAAAGAAAAGGAGGAAATAAGCAATAGCAATAACAGATTCAAACAATATATAGCATCAAAGCAAATGTCCAGTGTCTACTATGACTTTATAACAGTAATTACCACAAAAACAGAATAGTGGGTAGGCAGTTGTCAAAAGCAAGAAGAGTATGTAGCCGTGAACCAGGTCTAGCATTAAGGAGCAGTTGTCAACTATGCTGTCCACCATACTAATGACGGCAACAGCATGAGTAATGGGATAGGAGTTATATAAGCTAAATACTTCTAACAGATGGTAAAAAATGCAGTTCATTAAGAGAAAAGAAAATGGGAATGGAAAAGAAAAGAAAATGGAAAAGTTAGAATGTCCAAAGTGTGAAAAGAGAGGAAGCAGAAGACATGTAGCAGTGGAGGTTGTAAAGAAAGAGAAAAAACAAAACTAGAAAACAAAATAAGTAAAGAGAGAGAACAAGAGAATTTGGTTATAATAGGGAGAAGAAAGAAGAAAAAGAGAAACAAGGGAACCAAAAAAGCTCAAAATACACATATATATAAAATATAATTATATATAATTTATATAATATATAATATCTATAATTTATGTACAAAATTATATACATATAATTGATATATATAAAAAAGAGGAAAAAACTTAATGCCCCACTGTATTTCTTTCCATTTCTTCTTGGGCTATGTACTGAGAGAGAGAGAGAGAGAGAGAGAGAACACACACAAGGACTGGGGCGTTGTTAACCCCTTCTTTTTGTGTTGCTCACTGAACTGCCAGCTGGAGTGGCCTAAAACTGAAGCTGGATGGAATAGCGCTCTCCTTCCCTTTTCACCAGTGCAAGGTAGGACAGAATGGAAAGTCTGCAGTACTGTCAGTTGGAATTTCAACTGGTCATACCAGATGGATGCATTCCCACGGTGGGGCTGCTGCACCTCTAAGTGAGGAGTTTCAATGACTAAGGCTTACCTCTAATCAGGCCTCAGGGACTTTGTTGGGTGGTGTCTGCTCTGGAGAGATTAGATCAACACACCCTCAGGGCCAGGCAGATGCCAGTCTGGATGTCTGGACCTTAGGAAATTCCCAAAAATTCTATATGCACACTCCACTGCCCAGGAATGTGGCATTCCCAGGCTTAGTTCCCAAGTGTATTCCTTTCTGTCTATTCAGTTTCCCGAACCTCTTCAGGTGGTCACATGAGCCAACAGAGTCAAAGGGAAAGTGAGTTGTTCTCCTCTCCACATCTCTGACTTGGATCCCCTTGGGTAAAGTCTTTTCTGTTTTGATTTCATTCTGCTAGGCATACCCTAGGCCACAGGCAGGCGCTTGCCAGGACAGTGTGGCAGTGTTTGCTACAATCTCCTGGGCTCCTGGGGATGGCTCCAACCTCAGTTCTCTGCTTTCTGGTTGAGAAACACAGAGCACTTTTCAAATGCCAGATCTTTGTGCAGCCTCTGGATCAGCTATGCTCAGGCTACTTTTCTGCTGTACCAGTTCTTCTGTGCCAAATTTGTCCATTGTGTTTTTTTCTCTGTGCTATACCTTCCTTCTGTAGTAAACCAGTGCTCCTGCAACCAGGTGGCTCCATTGTATTCCTTCTTCTTTGTTCAGTACACCTGAATTTCTGAGTATCTAAGAGACTCTGACTGTCTAAATCGAATGTAATGATTTCCCCCTTTTATCTACCTGGCTGAGAAGCAGTACTTCCTCTATTAAACCCCAAGCCATGGAGCAACTAGAAATGCAGCCTTTCTCTGCCATCTTGACTCTTGAACATTCTTTTCCTGTTATGAGTATTATTTTTCATACTTAATTATTGTGCAATAAATTATTGTTTAAAATGTTATTTATTAAAAATGTTATTATTTTATGCTCAAATTATCCTTCATTTTGTCATGAAGAATCTCTTTGAGCTAGATTCTGTGACCATGGGTTATGTTTCCATCATATCTTACTTTCTGCATAAGATATTCCTGGCTTACCTTGTACTTGCTCTGGCACAGTCCTGGAATTAGACATTTTCCCTAGGATCCGTGGTCCTTTCAGTGAAAAATTGTATGTATAAATCAAGCCCTGGATTCTAGATGTGCTCATTTTTCATCAGGTGTCACTGCTTCCAGGCCCTATGAAAAGCCAGAGCTAAAGAATACACATATGCAAATGTGTGGTATATTTATAAACCTGCACAAATATACATTTATGTGTATAAAATACATCTTTGAATATATTTCTATTTATATATTTTATATAAATATGTATATTTATTATATGGAAATATACGTATTATAAATAAAAATTTTATATATAAATATATAATATCCATAGTCTTGAGTTCATGCGATACATCTAATTCTAATCTAATATCAAAGGTTTCTAACAAAATACACAATGGAAATTATTTAGCTCCAGCATTTGAAATAAGGAATATTACAACATTCCTTTTTAAAACATATTTGACTTTGTTATAGAAGTCATAACTGTTCCTCTGTTGGATAAGAAGTTCTTGAATTCATGCACGCATTTATCTGACAGTCTTTTGGCCTGGAGGATATTGCTTCCTTCAGAACAGCATATAGCTTTTCTTTCTCCAAGTTTTTCTTGTTCTGTAATTGAAATTCTCATGGAATTCAAGCTTTTTCCCTGTCTATATTTGTAACTTGTTTTTAGAGTGAGAAACTTGGCTTCCAGTATTGTTACCTGCTTACCTGTTTGATGTTTGGTCCTGTATTGTAACCCATCACTGCTTTCCACTCCCACCCCCACCACCTCCTCCACCTGTGTATGGACACCCTGATCTCCTGCTTGGGCTCTGAGTCCCTATTCAATGCTACCATTCTGTTGGACACCCTCCGTACTAAACCCTGGCTCTGACTTCCTACGCTGAGCAGTCCTCCTGTGCATCTACTATGGGTCTCTGAGGGATTCCTTCCTCTCCTTGCTCTGACTTTGATGTATAATTGTTTCCCACCTAGATGGTCTCCTGCCCTCCTTGGGCTTTGACACTGCATGCCAGCTTCCCCTCCCCATCACAGACACGACCTCCTTATTCTACTTGGGGTCTGACATTTCATATTGCTTTTCCCTTTGTAGATGTCTTCCTTATCCTACCTGGTCTCTGACACCCACTATGGGCCCTGACCCTTTCTGCCCCCACAATAGATACCTGCCTTGCTCTTCCTTAACTAATGACTTCAGAACTGAAATACTCGGGAAGGGAAGACTTCAGCTAAGATGTTTAAAATGTGAAATAATGGATCAATGGACACCAGATTCTTAGGTGGTTTGTCTAAAAATCACAGAGCAAATTAATGACAGCATAGGCACTGACAGCTGTGTGAGGACAGGGACCTTTTCTCTCTGGCTCACTATTTTATTCCCATGCCTATCAAAATGTTTGAGTTGAGTAGAATGAACAAGAAGCTAAATTATTTCCTTTTTTTTTCTTTTTTTTCCTCTGTCATCTTGGTGTGTGTATAAAAATTTGTGACACATTTGTTTATAACCAATAGTAATTCATGCTCTTATATCAATGTCAATATCTAAGTTTCTGGGCTTAAGAATTTTTTCCATTCCATGAATTTCTAGTCTTCTTAGATGGGCAGCGGTTTTTAAAAAAATCTGTTCATGTGGCTGAGGACATGAAAGCCTTTAGAAGCCACAGTCACTGTGGCATCCCAGGAATCCGGTACTCCCACTGAATGTCTTGAAACCACCAGAGCTGATTTCCCTTCAAAACATTTGGAACCCTGCAAGAGAAACAGACCTTATCATAATGCAAACATGAGTCCCTCAAATAGTTCCTTTAGTCACTGTGTTCAGTGGAGAACATTGTTCAGATAATCATGTGGGGCAGTGTTTCCAAAGCATAATCTGGAGAATGTCGTCTCAGAAATTCTGATTGACAAGATTCAGCTGTCAAATAGCATTAGAAACTTCGCAATTCATAATGCACATGAGCGCCCTAAAGACTCAAAGAAATTCTGAAGTGAAGAAACTTTGTGTAACCTAGTGCTGTCCAAATTTCCTTAACCACAGAGCTCCTGTTTTGAGTTATACCTACCTCAGCCTCATTTGCTCTTTTATGCAATGGGCAAGAAGATTAAATGTTACATGTAGTACTGTACCGAATAAATGAGGCAGAAATATGTATTGTTTTATTTGGCTTTTTCACTGCCGTGACCAAAAGACCTGACGAGAGCAGTTAGCAGAGGAAAAATTTATTTTAGGGGTTCACAGTTTCAGAGGTCTCAGTCTATACACAGTCAACTCCATCTCTGGGAACCTGAGGTGAAGCAGAACATCGTGGCAAAAGTGTGTGGCAGAGGAAAGCACCTGGGAACATGGTACCAAGAAGGGGAGGGGGCACTCAATTCTCCAGGTACAAAGTATAAATCCCAAGGCATGCCCCCAATGACCCACCTCTTCCAGTCACACCTTATCTGCCTACAGTCACCATCCAATTAATCTCTATAAAGGGTTAATGCATTTATTAGGCAAAGACTTCCATAACCCAATCATTTCACCTTTAAACTTTCTTGCGTTGTCTTACAAATGAACTTTTGGGGGACACCTCATATCTAAACATATCTAAATCTATGTTGTACATACTTGGTATAGTTTAGGTGTCTGCTAGGTGCTAATTCCCTTTCTCAGATTTATGATTTATTGAAAATTACAATGCTTATTATTGAATGAGTAATCTATATTTCATTGTTATAGTTTAAAAATATGTTCAAGGGAAAACTTCAAGTTTTAGAAAAGATATAACATTTTTTAAAGTTTCTCCCACTTCAGATTTCCATGAAGAATTTTTTATATACCCTTCTGGATATTTTGTGTGCATAACATGCAGACTTATAAGAAAAAGATACTTTTCATATATTCCCAATAACTCACATAATGGACTTACATTCAATTTTTTTTTGGTACTTCATCAGTACTTTTGTTTCATTTTGTGCTATGTTAGTGTATTTTTCTTCAACTCTGGAGTTGGATAACATTAGGCACTTATACTCATGCCTCCTAAAATTATAAAGTGAGGGTTAAAGAGAATTGGAAATATATATATGTAATTGTTTGGAAGTCAACAAAAAATCACCTTAAATATAAAACATATTTTGTAAAACCTTGCAAAATACTCCCTGAAGGAATTACTGATCTAATATTTTATAGTTACTATGTTTTATTATCTTTCACCTTAATAATTACTACTTTTCAGATGTTATATCTTGGCATCTCATCCCTAAGAGAATATGAGTTCTTTAAGGACTTGTCCATGTCTTATATATATATATCATGTCCTGAAATATTGAAGTCATTTAATAAATGTGGTTTTGATTAGTGGAGGGAACATCCAGAGCATCTGTTCTGTCCACCATAAACAGAGCTCTGAAGACATTAGTGCCCATTCATTCATTCATTCATTCTGGGATAGGTAAGGAGTAAGAAGAACTTGGGATCCTGGGCAGCAGAGTCAGAGCTGCTGCTGCACAGAGAAACCAGTTTATAGAAACTCAGATGAAATATGAATTTGGGGATGGATTGGGGTGCACAATTAAGCTCAAGATAGATAGGTTGTAATTCTGGGCTTTAGTGCTTTGCAAAACTCACCCCTGAGTCGGTATGTCTACTCACCAACTGCACCTGTCTATGTGCTTAAAAAACTGTAAGCACTAGAATCACATGAGGCTGTTACTGTCTGTCCTCTCCTTGACAATATATATACTTCATTTCCCCAACAGGGAGGTGCATGACTTGAAGCCCCTGCTCCTCTTCCTGGGCTGGATCCTCCTACAGTGAAAGCACAGGAAGCTGAGCTGTAGAGTTGACTATCAGGCTCTGCTGCCTTTCTGATTTCCTCTCTGGTTCCTTCTTTCTTGTTCACTTCCTTCAGTCTCTTCCTTGTCTGAATATTTACCCTTTGACCCTCTTAGCTAATCCCTCCCCTTCTTTATTGCCCTGCATTATCTTCCTTTATCCGTAACTACAATCACTGTTTTCATGTTCTCCTTCAGTAAAGGCTGAGGACATTGCCAGTGGAATATGCACCTTTTATCCGGTGATTTGAACTGCATTCTGCTGGATTTACCTCAAAGTTCCTAAAATTGGAAAACACCTTCCTGATCCATCACTGAAAGGACGAATCATTTTTATATTTTAGAACAATTTCTCCTGAATGTTCTTGGCTCAAGGAAAAGAAAAGTTAGTTGCTTTTCAGCAAGGAGTAGAGCTGTGACTTTCCCATGGCTTCCTGTCATACCTGTGACCTGAGAGTGCTGGTAGCCATTGTATGTGGGCTGCTGACGGCCATCATTTTTGGACTGGGCATCTGGAGGACAGTGATAAGGATCCAGAGAGGTAATGTCACCCTGTTTCATTTAACTTGAACAGAGAGGAGGCATGAGTCTCTGTCCCTGCCATCTGACATAACAGTGCTAGAAAGTAGCTTGTCCAGGCTAAGGCTGCCCACTACACTGCCATCATGAAATAGAAGACAAGAGTCAGTGATGGCTAGCAGGCAGCTGTATGTGTACAAATACACACTGTATGTGAATAGGCAGGGTGAAGGATGACATAGTTGAGTTCGTTTTATGCTCTTTTAACTCCCAACTGAGCTGATGGACTAATAATTAAAGTCATTAATAATATGTTTGGGTTTATTTAACTCAATACAGGAAAGGTAAATAGTTATGAGCACAAACTTCTAATCAAACATAGGCAGAATAGCATTTCATTTCAACAAGGATGCTTAGAATTAAACAATAGAGTTGTAGTAAAATGATCTCACAGTTTGCACACAGGCTTTCCTCTTCTTTTTATAGTTAGAAAACAACTAAAAATTAAGATATCAAAAATGATTTTCCTGGTTATTCAACATATAGTTATTAGTCTCCTGATGTGTATGGAGCTAATGTGTAAAAGGGGCTGGGGAGGGGCAGCAGTGTGTGAGGCAATGATGTTAAGGAGAGCTCTCAGAGCTCACAACAATCCCAATGCAGGTTCCCTTGGGTGGCAGAGGTTCTCCAAAAAGGGATTCAAAGTTAGAAATGTGGAACACTGCTTTTGTTTTTTCTCTTTTTTGCAAACCCCAGAACATTTCTAATGAAACTGAGAAATTAGGGGTAACTAATGCCAGGCGGGAGAGGCAGGAAGAGAGGCCCCGCGGCCCTCTGAGCAGGTGACTCCTGTAGGAGCACCATGTATGACTGCAAAGGTCCCCAGTGAGGACAAAAAGGGTCAAACACACAGGCTGCAGTCCTCTGGCCCCAAGGAATAATATTAGAGAATATTGCATTAATAACATTTAAAGAACTAGAATTAGAATTTATCAGGAAAAAAATGATAAGATTTAAACTTGGGAAAAATGTACTATTGTTTGCTTAAAGTTTGTAAATAGTTTATTTCAGGTTTGAAAAAAAATTGTGAGCTAGAGATGTTTCTCCCTGGTAAGCTTGCTAAATTGTTAAGACCTCATTTAAAGGGTAAATGTTTAAGAAGTCACCTTTTCCTTTAATTATGACATCTACTTTAAAAGGGAAAATCATGGTGATTTTAAAAGGACACTGTTAGAATAGAACCATTAAGGCAAAGACCGAAGTGCAAAAACAATGTGAAGAAGAATGCAGGGAGGGGGATAAAAAGTATATGAAAGCCAAGACTCAGAGGGAGTTGCTTAAAATAAATACAAAATATATCTCTGACCTTCCTGAGCACTAAGACCCCAGAGGAAGAAGAGAATAATGTTCCATTTCTCAGAGTAGAAGCATACCAACCAGCTCCTCATAAAAGACCAGATTTCCATTGCCCTTAATTTTCCAATCAAATCTTTATATGAGGACATACCTCAACTTTTGATTAAATCCAGTGGAAAATGGGAGGGTTGTCTCTGTTGTTAGAAAAAGATTGAAAGATTGGTACTGTCTGCTGTTGCTGTTTGCTCTGTCCATTTTATTCATAGTGTGTTTTGTTCTATTCCACTTCATTTTTTCCCATTCACTTCCTCTGGTCTCCTCCTCCTCTTTCCATCCCATCCCATCCCATCCCATCAATCCTACCTATCCACCCCATCCTACCATCTCATCTCATGTAATTGGATGCTCTTCTTTTGGTTCCTTTACTTGGGTATAGAAATATATAGTTATTTAATTTTTTTAAGGGGAGAAATGTCATGGATATCTCTGAGAAATTCATGAAAACTATGATTGTCTTGGAAAAATGTACACAAGCATACATGTAAAATTTTGGATAAAGTAATTTTATTGCAGTCAAAATTCATTTTGTTAACATAAGCTGAATGTATAAATTATGTCTCATTTTTATTTTTTCATTAAAAAGTGATGGCTTCTTTGTGAAAAATAGGGGAAAAAAGGTCCTTTCTGTGCTAAGTAAATTTCAATGAGAAGTTACTGTTATGTGGTTATAAGTGAACACCAATATGATGCTATGTGTGCTGTTTATGCATTCAATCATTGAAAGACCTATAATCTCAAAATTTTTTTCTATATTCTAGGCACTGTGCTAAAACTTTCACATACTTTATCTCATTTGACCTCACAACTGCCTTTAAGGCTGACGTTATGTTCTATGTTGCAAGTGAGGCAATTTGGTCTCAGAGAATATTTCCATGCTTATATGGCTGGAAAATACTGGGTCTGGATTTGAACCTAGGTCATTTTAACTTTAGTATCTGTGGTCTTAAACTCCCTACAAAGAAGACAAGGGTAGACCCAAATCAATTAACTCATTTTTTTCTTCTTGAGATGACAATGGCTGAAAACCCTCATTCACAATAGAGTGCAGTGAGCAGCAGAATCAAAGCAGTTTGTTGCTTTGCTAGGCAAAGTCAGGATCTTTAGAACATCAGATTGTCTTCAAGTCAAGGAGTTCTATATTACTAATGCAGTGTATAGAGTTTGTAGTCATGCTTCAGTTTTAAGGTTTGCTGAGTTTTCAGTGGTGTCCATAGATTTTTGGCTGCTGAAGAACAGTTATGGATTTGCCAACTTGGACTGGAATGTACAAAGTGTTTCCTTGAACTTTGCAAAGTTATAGCTGTCTACGTTGATCTTCTAACCATGAGCGGCAAAAGAGACTGCATTCCTAGCAGTGTTCATCCTGCTTTTAATGGAATGATTTCTCACATTTGCATAGACCCAAACATCTACTAGCCATCAAACAAAACAGGAAGGAACTCAATGCTAATCATTCTAAGTGTTTATTTTCCTATTTATTTCTTAACATGAATCATTGCTTTAAATATCAAACAAACACTTCAAGACATAGTCTCTAGGATGTTAGTAATACAGAAATATTTTAAAATTCTGTTCCTATTTCTTCATTGGATCTCTTGTTAAAAGTGCACAGTTTAAGGCTCTGGTTGATAAAGTAGACAGCATTTCATGGGAATAGGATAGACTTCTTTCAGAATTATTGGAGTAGTCCATCATTTCTATAGGCCACTGATGGAAACATTAAAAAAATAATTTTTTCCACCAAAGTAACATGATGAGATGTATTACCAAGTGTAATACTTTCTCCATCGATGCTCCCAGTCACAAGACTACCTATCCATTTGCAATTTCACTTGGAAAAATTTTTTTTTTCAAAACTATTGATAATTTTTGCAATTTCATCCAAGGAGCTCCAGACATGAATTTCTTCTCCAATGATGTCCATTTACCCAGAATACTCCTCAACTAGAGTCTCACATGAATGGCTCCTTCTCTAATGATTTTGGTCTCAGATTGAGTGTCACCTCCTTAAAGAAATCTTTCCTACCCACCCAGGCTATTCTAACCTGTTTGCTCTGTTTTACATGCATTTTTGTCATGGCTTTTATCCTGGATAATTGCTTACTTATTTGTTTACTGGTTGATTGTCTCCCCATTTCTAGAAGGAGAGCTCCATGAGAAGGAGGGCCTACTTACTAACCTGCATTCCCTACAGCTAGAATAGGACCTGGATGATAGCTGCCCAAACATGATCAATGAGTGAATGAATACCTCATGTGATAAACAGAAACTGGGCTTAGTCCATTTGGGTTACTGTAACAATAGAAACTTATTTCTTGGTGCATTATAAACTAGAGAAATTTATTTCTCACATTTCTAGAGGCTAAGAAGTCATGAGATCAAGTTACTGGACAATTTAGTGTATGATAGGGCCTGTTTCCTCATTCAGAGAAGGTAGGTTTTTGCTATATCTTTATATGGTATCAAAGGAGAATTCTGGTCTGTTCAGCACCTTAATGGCATTAATTACATCCACGCAGGGTCTACTCGCATGAAATAATCATCTTTCAAAGTTTCAATTTCTAATACCTTCACACTGGAAAGCTGAATTTTCAGGGGGCACATATTCTGTCCATAGCATGAAATAAGAGTTGTCAACTAGTTAAAATGAGAAATGAAATAACATTACTACCCATTCCTTATAATTTTAATTATTAAAAGAAATGCAATTCTGGACTTTTTAAGAAAGGTACGATTTTAGTTTTCTTCCTCTACTTCAAGCCATATGTCACATCACCATTTCTAGGACTCTTGGCTTCATTAAGATCTCTCCAATTGTGTGAGCCTCTTTTGCTTAACCATAAGACCAACAATCTTGTAGGATGCTTTTATATTGGAGCAAATCTAAGTTTTGCCAGACCTCTGGAATTTTCAAATTGAGCATGCTCCACTGAAAAACATCTACCTTGTCTGATGTATTTTCAGAATGGACAAACCTAAGAGATCTGTCTCTGTTGGCTTTGTGCTTCTAATAGCAAGAGGCTTGTAACACAAAAAGCAGAATGGGTTTTGGGTCCCATTACACTTGATGATGAAAGTAAAATGAAAATTTAATTAGGCTTTATTTTATTTCTTTGACATTTTCCAACTTGAGCTAGGCCTAATGTAAATATAGACAGATGTTCACAATCATAATGGAGGGGGATGTTTTCTTAACCTCAATTAGTAGAGGCTGTCTCACTTTGAAACACATTGGCAGTGCTTTTAGACCTTATTTGACCATATCCTACATTGCTTCTGGCCCAAGAACTTCCTGTTCACTGGTATCTCATTTCCCCTCCTCTCTCCAGATAGTCTAACCTTTATTCCTTGCCACAGAACATACCTGTTCCTCAGCCTAACAAGAGATTTCAGTAAGTTGGCATATCCCTAAACTGCAAGGCCAGATTTTATAGCACTAATAATTCTTACACAGTGGAAAATGTGGGTTGTCAGGAAAGGTCAAGGAGGGTTTATTGTTTCTTAGAGAATAATCTGTCCATGGATACTCGGCTTTCATTTCACTAGATTTCAGTACTTCCTGCAGTGCTAAACTCAGTAATAAATCTAACTCCTGGAGGACAGTTGCATTAGGGGTTTAAAAAACACACATTCAGGGAAGTGTTTTTTGGAGGGAGGGTTTTGGGTTTTAGGTCCCTGTGGTGTTTCTCAGTCTCAAATCTGCTGTTATAAACCTCACTGCTGTTCCTTTACCATTCACCTCTCTTGCATCCTCACATTTTCCACCCTCTAAATAAACACAGTGGTTTCTATGAAAGGAAAGGGATTCTTATTTGAGGGATACATCTTGTTATGTAAGTGACCAAGGGGCATGGTTTATTTTAATATCAGAACAGTGATGTTTAGTGTTGATACCGTTTTAAAATTCACTGCCTTAAACCAAGAGACTAGATTTTTGGCTTAGTGGGTTTTTTTCTGGATTTCCAGGCTTTAGATATTTCTACTTGAAATTTTGGATATGGTCACCACCCATGATGGTCTCTGATGATGCGTGGTGTTAAAGATCTTTACAGAATATAGTGGTTAAGACTGTGTGCTTGAGAGTGAGGGGAAGATTTGAATCTAGACTGCCTCAGTCTAAATCTCAATACTGCCACTTACCAGTTGAGTGACTTTGAGCAACTTACTCAACATTTTTTGTGCCTCAGTTTTCTGACCTCTTATGGGGTTAATAGTAAATCCTTCTGCGTAGGGTTGCTATGAGGAGTAAATGGCCTAAGGCATTTGAATGTTTAAGAGGATGCCTAGTATATTGTAAGCACTCAGTAAGTGTTGGCTACTATTCTGTAATTTATGAATTTTTAGATCATTCAATACAGAGCATAGTTTTTCCACTCCTTGAATTATACCTTGATTAGACACCATTGACCTAAATCAGACCTTTGGATTGAGATGTAAATTATCAAACCAAAAGTCCATAGTAGGTTTAATCATTAAGTTCAATTGACCAGCTCAAAATAGAAACAAAGTGTTGTAAGAATGCCCATATCCTCCTATATTTGTTTTTTAGTGTTCATGCTACACTGCACCAGCAGGGAAAGCTTGTTAAAATATTTAACCAGTTTATTGAAATATTTAACCAGATAGTTAACATTGAATAACTTTCACCTTAAACACTATATATATATATTATATATAATATATATAATATATATATATTATTTGTATATATCTTTCAGGGTTAATTCCTTAAAAAAACAACTAAATGTTGCCCTCTCACTTAAGGGTTAACTTTATCTTCTACCTACCTATTTTAAATTCCTGGTCTGGGACAAAGGATGGATACTTGGACTTTATACTCCAGAAATTGAGACAGGCACTAGAAATGGTCTCTGATGGACTTTCTTTGACTAAGGAAAAATGTTTTTATTTTTTTACTATTCAGACTATATTTTTCAAAAAACAGATTCTAGTTTTGTCTCGTTTAGGAGAAGAAATTCATATTTTCCCTTTTGAATCTTTAATATTATTTTATGCTACTTTCTCAAGCAGCAATAAATCTATGTGTCATATATGTTCTGCATTTAATCTTTCAAAATGTGTAATGAAAGTATTGAATGTAGTTAGTATTCAATAGCTAGCATTGCTGGAAATATTACAATTTAAAACAAAGTTAGATAAATATCATTATTATCTTACTGGTGTTACAAAAAAATACAGCTATTAAATGTGTTCTGGTGTATGAATTATGAAGTAAAATGAAGCTGCTGCTCACTTGGTGTGTAGAGGCAGGCACTGCCGGAAGGAAGCAGGAACACCTTGGTCAGTAGCAAGGAGATCTGTGACCAGCCCCTGCTTGACTACCAACTAATTGCTGCTCTGGTACAAATCAGTGAGCTTTTTTGTAGAATGAGGGATTGGGCTAACAAATAGCTAATGTCACTTTCTTGGGTCCACAATTCTAAAAGTACTTATGATATATGAAGAATCCACTTCATCTTTCTGAGTCTGACTTCCTTATATAAGATAAAGTCTTAATGATGCCAGTACTACTTTTGCTATATCTCAAGAGTCATTTAGGAGTTTTAGAGGCCAGAGTCTCAAAGTGTGTAGTCATGGTGTTAAATACGCAAATCTGACAGAGGAGTAGACAATCCAGCTTGGACTAGATATTTTCTACCAGAATGCAAATGGTGAAGAAGCCAGTCAGCCAACATGTTAGGTGCCTTCTATTCAACTGCACTGTGGCAGGATCTGGAGATACAAGCCATGACCCTCCTTCTAACAGTTGTCAAAATACTCCTCAAGAAATGACTTTTAGAGTAAAAGGCATAATGAATAGCTGTGGAGAGGTCAACTTCTTGCTTACAAATATCAACAGGTTATGAATAAATATATAATAATTCAAATATATAAGCAGGCTTTCTTTCGTGAAGGTCAATGCCAGGTGGCAGAAACAGAAAAAAGCGGATATCACAGTGGAGGGCAGGCCTTGGCGTGAGCCCTAGAGGTCATGGCTTCTGTGCATTCACAGGGACAGGAGGCTCCTTCCAACTTGGGGGGAGTTACAGCTGAAAAAATTATTAAAAAATTTTATATTTTAAATTATTAAATTGTATATTTAAGAAAGAAAGAAGTTGAATCCAGGGAAGGAGTACAACACAAGGTATGAGGTAAAAATGAAACTGACGGACTTTTTGGCAAATATAAATAGTCACAGATTGTTTTCTGTTTCAAAAGGTTAATATTGCAGAAGATTTAAAAATAATCCTAAAATGCTAGAAAACAATGAAATAAAGAGTGTGAATAATACCAATGAAAAAAGTAAAGTAAGAATGAGTCCAAAATAACAGTAGAAACAACATACTTAAGAAAATTAAACTCATTTGCTAAAAGAAATATTGTCTTATTAGATATCATTGAAGCAAAATCAAATGTAGCTAATACAGTTTAACAAGGAGCATTGAACATTTAATGATATTGTTGTGTGAAAAGAAAATCATGGTAAAGTCAATTTGCAGGCAAATACTAACCAAAACAAAAGAAAACTGAGTAAGCAATATTAATACCAGAAAACAGTCTTTATGAATGTTTTTTTTCTGATATGCGGATGCTAATTCCCAATGGGGGGTGCTAGGGAAGAATAGAGTTACTTTAGATTAGGTAGAGGGGAGTAAAGAGAGGGGAGGAGGTATGGGGGTAGGAAGGATAGTAAAATGAATCAGACATTATTACCACATGTACATATATAACTATACAACTGGTGGTATTCTACATCATGTATAACCAGATGAATGAGGAATCATACTGCATTATATATGATAAATGAAAGTGCATTCTACTGTCCTGTATAAATAATTAAAACAAATTTAAAAAATTTAAGAAAACAGGTTTTAAGGTAAAGAACACTATGAAGAATAAGAGTTTTATGACTCAATGATAGAGTAATCCAGTCAGGAAGAATCCATAATCCTGTGCTTTTATGCATCAAATAACACAGACTTAAAGTACATAAAGCCAAACTGGCAAAATTATACAGACAGACAAATTTATATTCAGAATGTTTCCATCTAATACCTTTCTTGAGAAACTGATAGATCAAGCAGAGAAAACTAGGATTCATAAATCTGAAAAGCACATCTAACAAGATATAGTGGATTTATATCTTAGCATTGCCACAATAAAAGGAGAAAGTACATTATTTTCAGAAGGTCTCAGTAGGTACTGAAGAATCAATGCCATATAGATTATGCCCTCTGACTATAATACAATGCAATTTAGGTGGCAATGCATAAAATAACCAAGAAAAAATGTTACAAGTAGAACAAAAGTATCTTAAGTATCTCAAAGAAGAAATCAAATGAGGATTACAAAATGTTTAAAATTGCAATAAAAGCATTTTATGTAACAACTTGGACACTTCTAGTCTGGGTATACAATAGCCAGAAAGATTGGAAATGAGTGACTTAAGCATTTGAACTTGAAGAGTTAAAAAAAAAATGGAACAAATTCTAAGGAAGTATATTTGGTTATAATAAAAAATAAAAAGAAATTCATGGGATAGCAATCAAAGAAACAAGAGTAAAGATCCACTATATAAAAACCTAGTTTTTTTGAAAAGATAAATTTTATTAGATAAATCTCTAGCAAGATTTGTCTAGATGAAAAGGCATAATTAGGCACAAAAAGAAGGGTCACAATGCAGACAGGTAGTATTTAAACAAAATCATAAGCAAATATCATGGAAAACTTTGTCCCAGGTAATATAAAGCTACATCAAATGGCAATTTTCTAAGAAAATAAAAATGACCTAAATTTACCCTCTCCAAAAAGAACAAAGACTGTATAGAACTATAACCATTAAAATAATTGAATTGGTAGTAAAAAAAAATTCTACAAGTAACGGCTACGTATTGATTATCTTTGATATTGCAATAGTATAAAATATGATGGAAGGTTAAACATCTTCAGTGTAGTGTTAATGAAGTCTACTTGTATACATTTTTCTTTCATGGATACTTCATATTGTATCTAAAAACTCATGGCCACACCTAAGGTCACCTAGATATTCTTCGTTATCTTCTAGTTTTATAGCCTTACATTTTAAAGTAGGTCTATGATCCATTTTGAGATGATTTTTGCAAGAGATGGAAGTCAGTGTCTAGATTCATTTTTCACTTGTAGACATACAGTAGCATTTGTTGAAGTGACACCTTTTTCCATTGAACTGTACTGCTCCTTTGTCAAAGATCAGTTGGCTACGCTTGTGTGGGTCTACTCGTGAACACTACTCTGTTCTCTTGATCTATTTGTTTATTCAAGGGAAGCATGAAATGGTATTTCACTGTGGCTTTGATTTGGGTTTCTCCTGTGAGAAAGATGCTGAGCAATTGTTTCATGGCCTGTCCATACAACTTCTCTCAGAAAGCAATTATTTGAATATTTTGCTTTGAAAAGGTGGGATATTGTATTCTTTTTATTAATGTACTTTCTTTACAATTTACAATTTATAATTCTAAATTACAGGTAGATTTATAATTCTTACTTACACTTCCGTATACAAACTCCTTGTCATGTATATGCATTGAAATTATTTCCTCCCAGTCTGTGGCTTCCATTTCTAATTTTTTAGCAGTACCTTTTGGTGAACAGCAATTTTTAATTTTGATTAAGTGCAATTTATAAAGTTTTTTTGGGTTTAATGCTTTTTTGTCCTTTAAAAACATCTGTCTGGTGGGGCCTGGTGGCGCATGCCTGTAATCCCAGCGACTTGGGAGGCTGAGGCAGGAGGATCGTTGCCGAGGTCCAGTCTTAGCAGGGGGTCATGGCACAGCTTGGTGAGGGGAAGGTGTAGGCAACGAGAATAAAGTGACACAGACTCGAAGATCTGAGGCTTAGTTTGAACTTTACTGTTACATGGCTAAGTTCTAAGTTCAGCTACTGTTTCACACACGATCTATATATATCTATACATTCAGCTTGAGTACATTCTTTTGAGGTTACATAGAAGGGGAGGTGGTAAAGCTCTAAGGGAATGTGATGGACAAAAGTATAATCAAAACAAATCAAGTTCTACTTTTCTAAACAAAACATCACTAAACCATTAACTGGTTCTGGTTTTTATCTTACTAGGAACGATAAGAGCTGAGGCTACCCTCATAAATTATATATAGGTTTAACACATCATGATTTGAAGTTGTGTCAAGGATAATGAACAGTCATAACCAATTAAGCACACTTGGCATCTCTCTCAAAGACAGCACAGAGCCCTTTGATCCATCTATTGTATATAAAGTGGAACTTCTTTTTGTTAATAGTTGAATGACCTCTAAGAAAAGGACTTCTTATTTACTATTATAACTTCTATCTAAAGGAAAGGGAGACATCTATCTAGGGGCTTTAAAGATTATTCTCTAGGGGAAAGTTATGACTTCCCATGCAATCCAGGTGTGGTCCTTGGACTGTGCAAACAGTTTCACTAAGAGGCGGGCACATCCTGCTTTGGGCTAAAGCAGCCAGGCAGTCTGGCTGCGTTAAGCTAACTGAGAGCAGTGGACAATAACTCTTGTTTATCTGACTCACAACATTTTTTCCGTTTGCTTAAGGTAATATTAATATGAAATCAATTAAGGCTTGAGCGGTGTTATTTTTATGTTCCAAATCGCTTAATGTCTGTTTTTTTACTGAAATCTTTAAATGCAAACATCCAATAACAATAAGAAATAACAAAAACAAGAAAGAGCATGCCATGTCCACATTTCCCAGAAGATTAGACCGTGCAAGAATCTTCATCATTCCCAGTGGAGCCGTGTCAAGCAATGAAAGGAATAGTGGTGGGCGTGGCAGATTGTGAGTTCAAAGCCAGCCTCAGCAACTTAGCAGGGCCCTAAGCAACTCAGTGAGACCCTGTCTCTAAATAAAATACAAAACAGGGCTGGGGATGTGGCTCAGTGGTCAAGTGCCCTTGAGTTCAATCCCCAGTTCCAAAAAGAAAAAAACAAAAAACCATCTGTCTGCCCCAAAGATGCAAATAAATTCTCCTATATTGTCTTTCAGAAAAGAATAAAATTTTATCTTTTGTTTTTAGTTCTACAATCCATCTCAGAGTTGCAAGGGTGATATGTTCATCCAGTGAGTCCAGCAACGTTTCCATTTGTGGAAAAACTTTTCTTTCTTAATTGAATTTTCTTAGCATATTTTTAGAAAGAAACCGAGTATATCTGTTTTGTCTGCTTTTAAACTGTATTTCATGGATGCATTTATCTTTATACGGATTCCATGCTGTCTTGATTGTTATAGCTTTTAGTAAATCATAAAATTTAGTAATGTGAGTCATTCAACCTGTTCATCTTTTAACAGTTTGTTTTGATTTTTCTAAGTCTTTTACATTTCTAGAAAATTTTAAAGTCAAGGCGGGGGTTGTGGCTCAGTGGTAGAGTGCTTGACTAGGATATGTGAGGTACTAGTTCAATTCTTAGCACCACATATAAATAAGTAAACAAAATAAGGTCCATCAACAACTAATAAAAATATTTTAAAAAATTTTTAAATCATCTTGTTAATTTCTACAGAAAAAAATTTTTGTTTTTGTATTTCAGCTCTATCAATTTGAGAATAGACATCATAAGAACTAAATCTTTCATCCTTTTATGTCATATGCCTTCATTTATTTTGACATTTAAAAGTTTCAATAATATGATCTTGCTCATGTTTTGTTAATTTATTTCTGTAATTATTTATGATTTCCATGCTAATTTAAATGACAAGTATTTAATAACTTTATTTTCAATTTTTTGTTGTTAATATGTAGAAATATAATTTTGTGTCATGCACTCCTACTCAACTTACTTATTAATTCTAGTAGCTTCTTTTGAGATAACTTGTATCTAATGACCTGTAACAAAAGATAGCTTGATTTCTTCCTTTCTGAACTTTATGCCTTTTCTTTCTTTCTCTTGCTTATTGAACTGGCTATCATTTTCTGTCAAATTTAGAAGGAAAGCCTTAACTATTACACTAATAAATAGGATGTTCATGGTAGGTTCTTCATAGGTTATTTCTATCTGTTTTCTGAGAGATGTTTTTTTAAATGTCCCATCTTTTTGCCTCCTACACTTACCCAGATGATAAGATGGTTTCCCTCCCTTTATCCTGTCATATGGTGAAGTAAATTAATAGATTTTCTATTGTTGAACCGACCTTGCATTCCTGAGATCAATTTTACTTGGTCATGATATATCATCAGTTTTATACATTGCTGGATTTGATTTGCTGCAATATTAAAAGGAGATTTTGTATCTGTGTAAGGTAGGTTTATTGACCTGTAATTTTGTTTTCTTGTAATGTCTTTGTCAGATTTTGATATCACATTATACCGGCATTATGAAATGACTGGAAAGTTTCACCCATTCTAAAAAAGTTTAAGATGGCATTATTTCTTTCCTAATTTACCACTAAAACTATTTGAGCAAGTAGTTGGTTGCTTTCAGTAGTTTGACTGTAATGTTTGACTGAATGTGTAAGTGTGGTTTTTCCTTGTATTTACTTTACTCGTGATTGGCTGAGCTTCTTGGATCTGAAAGCTGAAGTTTTAACCAAATTTGACAAGTTTTGGCCATTACTTCTTCCAATATTTTATCTTTCCTCTTCTTTCTTTTCTTGTTTTCTGGGACTCCAGTGACACATATGTTAAAATGCTTAACATTTTCCATAGGCCCTTAATGTTCTCTTTAATGTTTGTTTGTTTGTTTGTTTATACCAGGAACTGAACCCAGAGGCACTGAACCACTGAGCCACATCCCAGCCCTTTCCATTTATTTATGTATTTGTTTTAATTTTGAGACAGGGCCTCACTAAGTTGTTGAGGCTGGCTTTGCACTTGTGAACCTCCTGCCTCAGTCTTCCCAGCTGCTGGGATTATGGGCATGGGCCACCATGACTGGCTCTTTAATTTTTTTTCTCTGTCGTGGAGGTAATTTACACACAAGACTTTGACCCTCCTTTCTTTGTTTCTGATCACTCTGATAAATATCCTTTCAATTTCCATTTGCTCTGCTACCACAGCTTCCTCTCACATCTTAATCTATTAAGACTGTGGCTTTCTGTACTGGTCTCAGCCACTTCTGCCAGAGAGACTGGTATTGCCCTTAGTGAAAAGACTGTTATAAACTAGGGATACTCTTCCATTTCTGTTTTTTTTTTTTTAATCTCATTACTATCCAGAACTTTCAAGCAGTTTTGTTCTTTTGTTTTTAACTTTGGTCAAGAGTTTAAAATTGTTATCTGTGGGTATGTCAGTATGGAACCATTAACTCCATGGTTATTGGAACTAGAACTCCTCCTCCTGGATTGTTAAACTTAATTTGTTCACCCTTTACTATGAACAAATTACCCAATTAGAGACCTAGTTTTCTCAACTCAAAATAACCAATCATTAGATCCTAATAATCCTTTTTTCATATATGAATCAAATCACACAATCTTCTTCAGAGCCTGCTTTAGTTTGGATCTTCATTTAGCTTGTTTCTTGCCTCTAGCCTCAGTCACTTCCCATACTGCTTGAGGAATCACCCTGGAAAACATTCCTCACTATGCCACCCCCTTGTGTGAAGACCTCTGTTTATTCCTCCAGGATGAAATCTCCTAGGCTTGGTCTAAAGGCCCTTCACAGTCCAGTCTGTGTCCTCCTATTGTTCACACATAGAACCTAATGCTGCATGCTAATCTCCTTTCTGTTTCTTAGACACATCAGAACTTTCCACGTTTTTATGATTTTGCCCTTTTTGTATTCTGCCTACTCGGGCTATCCATTTTCATCTGGCTTTTCTTGATTTAATCTTAAAAATCCAACTCAAATACCACCTCCTCTGGAAAAAAATTCTCCTTGGCTTAGGTTGTCCTCAATATCTGTCCTTTGTGTTCTGGTAGTAGTGAGAAGTCTTCATGTTGACTTGTTCAGTCTTGTCTGTCTGTCTATCTATCTATCTATCTATCTATCTATCTATGTATGTCCCATCTGTATAATTTCCTCTTTCTTAGGGAATTATAATCTCCTTGGTCAAAGTGTTGTATCTTTCAAATATGTCTTTTTGGGCCAGGTATAATGGTGCATATCTGTAATTCCAGCAAATTGGGAGACTGAGACAGGAAGGTCAGAAGTTTAAGACCAGCTTGGGCAACTTAGTGAGACCCTCTCTCAAAATAAAAGAGCTGGATTATAGTTCAGTGCAGAGTGCTTGCCTAGAAGGTGAAAGGCCCTGAGTTCAATCCCCAGTGCTATAAAAACAAAATGTTTGTGGTATCCATAGTGTGGTTAATGTGCTATGACTAACATAGACACTTGTGTCTTTCTGCAATGTCAAAATTTATTGAGTAACAATAAATTCACAAGCTACACCACTTTCAGCAGTGACAAGTCATCAAATACTCATGGGACAGCTGGTAGTCATAAATCAGGCAATAAAAGAGCCAAGTTCTTTTATTCTATTCAAATCTTAATTTCTAATATCTGTAATACTCAATCATGCATCATACTTCAAAAACTTTATATATATAAAAATATATATATTTAATATATTATATATATAAAATACACACACACGCACTCACACATATAAAACAGAAAGACTTAAGAGGGGTTAAGACAGTTTCAGGGTTTTAGAATGCTGTGCCAAGAATAATAAGCAAAAAGAAATGTCAATGCAAATAGTGGAAGAGTCATCATAGGCAGTCAGCTAAGGGTTTTAAAGAACCAGTTCTGCAGAGTTGTCAAGACAGAGGGCCCAGATGAATGGCAGTTTCAGGGTCAGAATGTCAACCCAAGGTGCCAGCCTGGATTAGGCTGTGTGTTATCATTATGAACAGGAGAAACTGCTCTATGTTGAACCATGAAGGGGCAGAACTGGAAATTTATCCTCGTGGTTATTTTCCCAGGCATGGCTCATGGTGAGTGACCAGGTGACAGGTTAAGGGTGCTGCCGTCTCCAGTCTTGATGGGCTCCTCCTTTTATGGGTCTTGGGTGAAGGGGTTGCATCTGGTAAGGGTGATAAGTTTCTGTGTCTGGCCTTCCTGGTGTGATTTGTGACACCCACATATCCATGTGCTCCTGATTTAATTTGATAAAATGGCATAAATTATCAATTTGTGCCTTATGGTTGTACTGGGAAGATAGTTGTTGTTTACTTCTACAAACAAGGTGTGGAGTTATTCCTCACTGGCACTTGTACTCAAATGGAGCAGGTGATAGCAAATTGCTACTTTACCAAATGGAGTAATTCATAGTTAGGCACAGCCTGAATACTACTGCTCTACACATTACATCATGGAGTAACTCTACTGTTCTATACATTACATCATGGAGTAACTCTACTGTTCTATACATTACATCTTGGAGTAACTCTGAACAGAACATGGCCTACTCTTCATGCATAGTGCCTAGTTAGAATTCTACATCTTGTGTATATTCTCAGTGTGAGTGTTTGTGTATATATATTGTTGATGATAATATTACAAAGGATATTTCTCAGTAATGATACTCAAAGTAATGGTTTTACATTCAGACTTAAAATATGCACAGACCTGAAAGGAAAAACTAATCTTCCAGTTCCCATATTATTCTATTATTTATTGTTTCTTTAGTAACAGTTGCTACCGAGTCGAGCACCCTTGTAGAGTTCTGCAGGAATGGTGGAACCTGGGAAAACGGCAGATGCATTTGTACAGAGGAGTGGAAGGGGCTGAGATGTACAATTGGTAAGTTACTTGAGGTAATTCTAGGGTGAGGTTTAATTTAAGTGATTCTTGTGTTAATGAGAACATCAGTAAAACTTCCAGAAACTTCAATTAGCAATTATAATTAATGGACATTATGCCAATGAACTGATGATGGTTTTAAGATGTGTTTAATAACTCAAGAGTCAAAGGCAGATTTCCCTCTAGTGCTATTTAACTACATAATCAATACACCTTATCCGTTTCTTGACTGTCAACTTTCTCTGCAAACTCATAGCTGTGTTTCTTCTAATCCAGGGCAACAGGCCATATGTTTCCCCCAGGTCCTTTCAATTGCAGATAGATCATGTTACTCTATTTAAAATATCACCTTTTAAACATATTTAACTTTTCAGAAATTGAGATGCATCTCCCTATCTACTACCTATATACTTAAATGACGTTCTTGTCTTTTCTTCCTTTTCCTTGAAGAGTTATTAATTTACTGGTTTGATTGCCATCAATAGTGTCTCAGAATCCAAGTTCAAGGTTGTTTCTTGATCTGAAGTGTACTTCATCCTGTTCACACTTCATGCTGCCTGCTTGGGATCCAAAGCTCTGCACACCCACTCCTATCACTTCTTAGATTCCCACCTGCCTGTACATCTCACCACGTTTCTGCTTTGACCCACATCCTCATGATGGCCTTTGTCACTGTAAGCTGCATATTTTCGATTATCAAGATTCTAACTCATTCCATATACCTCTTCCTTGCCAGTATATTAGTGCTCACCTTTTACTTCTACCTAGGTATGTATTTTGCACACTGGAACCTGTTATCTAACAGGTTAGTTACTCTCATGGCAATAACTTAACCAGATAGAAAAGTGTGGAGTTCCTGGCAGACCAGTGGATTCTCTAAAACTTCTATTACCTTTCAAATTACATTATATAGGTTCTGAACTTTGACTTTTATCTAGGTTCAAATCTGAAAAAGAAGCATTTAATTTTTAATGAAAAAATATTTTTCTTTCCATTACAGCTAATTTCTGTGAAAATAGTACCTATATGGGTTTTACTTTTGCCAGAATTCCAGTGGGTAGGTATGGAGCTTCTTTGCAAACATGTGACAAGAACACTCTAAATGGTATGTTTTTTCCAAAAATTTCCTCTTTTTGGGTTTAAGACTCTCTAGTTAAGTCATACCTGTCATCCCTCCAACTAGAATTAAAACCCTAGAAAAGATATCAAGGAAAGGCCTAGTTCCCTTTTATGATGTCAATGTTCAAATTTTGTGGTGGTTCTTCACATAATTGTAGTTTTTCTAAAAACCTTAGTATGGATGATTTGTTTGAAAAATTCCTCTTAATGCTTACTTAATTGAATTTTCCAGCTCTCTGTCCCCTAGAGTTTGATCAGGTGAACATTTTCATTTTGAGTTAGATTGTATCAATTTAAAAGAATTAGTCTAGGTTATAGACTTACCCTACATCTGCTTTCAGACTGCAGCTTTCCAAGCAGAGAGGTAATTAAGGCTCCCTGTAGTCCGCAGGCCTTCATCTCCTTGATCATTTCCGTTATCCATCTTGGAATGTGATCTAGCTTCGTCATACCTTTCTTGAACACGACAAACTTATTTGTATAGTAGCATTCTGAGTAAAGGAGCAAATAATATTTTCCCTTTCTAATATGTTCCCTGATAACATCCTGGATATTGATGATTGTTTTATTTCAATGCCACATGGTGTAATATCTTCTGAGATATTTAGAAATCCATGGATCCCTTTCCTAGTAGCTAGGGCCTACTTAATCATATAATTTTCCCTACATGTTTTCCTATACCTTGTTTGCATTGACTTTCATCTTATCAATCTTGCAGTTAATCCCACATTTCCAGCAGAACAAGATACCCCAAGAATACAGCCAACTCTAGATCACTTACAAAAATGTTTGCTAGAACCACTATCAGAAACAACCCTGAGGAGAATTTCACACTTTACATAGACATTTGTGTATGTCAAGGACTCTTGGAAAAACTAAATTATGTGAATTGTTCTTTCCTATTGCTTCTTTACCTTATTTAATCTAAGTGATTGTGTAGATCTGCATTTTATTTGCAGAATCCAAATTGTTTTGCTCATATATATCATCATTACTCAAGTATTCCTGATCCAACTCTTTACATAGGTCCTTCTAGCCTCTTGATTAAGAGGCTATGTGGTGTGGCAATGGGTACCTGTTGTCTTATTTTTACATGTCTTATATATCTTGAATATTACATAATGATTTATAAAACAGATGCAGTCTACAAGGCATAATTGTGTGCTATGTATTAGGAAGAGTAAAAGTGTCAGTAATGTATACATGAATGAAGGTCATCACACTTGTTTATATATATCACTTTTTGGGGGAGAAAAGAATCACCACCTTTCATTGGGTTATTTAGTTTTCTTCTCTGAGCAACTAATATGAAATTATGCTTATTTACCTTTGAATTTCAGATCAAGCTCATAATATAATTTTAAAGATACACATCTTTAATTTGCTTTTAGTTTTATATTTACAATTGCTTCTAATTACTCAATTTTATACAGCAAGTCACCACAATACATTTCAATGATTTTGGGGTAGGGATATTCATTATTGTAGGTAATACTGAGGAAAAGACTCACTTGATATGTGGTCACTTAAAAGTTATTTACATCCTGAATATATGTTAGAAATTTTCATTATGTCATAGAGGTAGAGACATCATATAAATTAAGAGTGACTCAATCTTCTATCTTAAAAGTTATTGAAGTAATCTCTAACTTCAGTGTTTATAGTTGTGCTCCAAGAAGCAATTGCCCAAAACTGGTCCTGAGGAACAATTCTGATCAGGTGTTCCTTTAATGATCGCAGTTATAGCAGCTACTTAAGTATTAGCCATAGGACAGTGAGGTAGAGAGGCTTAGGTGACAATCCTAAGAATAAACCAAATCACCTAGGAAGCACTTAAGAACTAATAAAACGTCTAAAAGGTGCTGTAGTACAATAGAAATATGCCTTCTACAAGTTATCCAGATTTGCATAAAGAAGAAAAGATCAACATATAATTCAATATATACTGTATCTGAGCTCTCAGCCCTCATATCCAATTCAAAGTCATTTTGCCCCTGATAGTTGGAAGGTAAATCTTCCCTGCAAACGTCAAAGGAAGTAAATAGTCAACTGATCTTTTGAACTCCAGATTTAAAAATCAAGACAAGTGGTATTTACCTAAAATACTGTTGTAGAAACTTAATTTTCTATTGCTGTATATTAGATCATCCCCAACTTTTAGCCTGAAGCCATGATAGTTTAGATTTCTCACAGTTCTGTAGATTGCCTGTGGCAGCTAGGCTGTGCTGGAAAGTCTAATATAGCCTTTCTTACAATTCTGGGGACATGGGTGCCGGCTGTTGGCTCAAGCACCTCAGTTCTGCTCTGCAAGTTCCCTCTTCCAGTAGGTCAGATCTGCTTCCTTACATTGTAGTCCCAGGACAGCATTCTAAGAGTGGAGGCTGAAACTTTAAGGCTTCATGAAGCCTAGGCTCTGGAACTCACACATTTCTACCACATCCTATTGGTCAAAATAAGTTCTGAGTCAGTCAGGGTTCTGGGAGTGGAGGAATAACCTCCACTTTTGGAGGAGCAGAAGAGTCACATTGGGATGGAGCACGTGAACAGGAGTAACAGCTGCTGTGCATATTTTTACAGACCCTGTCTTTTTTCTTCTTTATTTTATTAAAGCTGGCAGTCCAATAGCAACCCGGATGTGCAGTCTGTCTATATATGGAGAGATAGAATTACAAAATGCCACAATAGGAAGCTGCAATGAAAATCTGGAAACCCTAGAAAATCAGGTATGCTAAATGGCCCATCTGATGGGCAACCGGAAACTCTGACATTGGGCAAAGTCTTTGTTTCTCAGATACCCGATGGTCAAATCAATGTTCCCTATATTCATAAATTAGAAATAACAAAACTAGTAATGAAAATCACTCTTATTTGTTTAAAGTTGACATCTATCTGTAGAAAAGAACAATTGGACTTGTTGCTTTGGTAAATTTCAGCAGATGATAACCTGTAGCACATTTTAAAAGGACTTATCTTTGTAGACCAATGACATTTTGACTGAAAATAGATCCCTAACATTTGTGACCAAACTGAGGTATTTTGGTGGTCTGCTGGATCAGAATGCAGAGCAAAAAAAAAAAAAAAACAAAGAACTATGACCAAAGACTGAGACAGTAATCTCCAAACCCTGCTGATTTGGGGCTATGATCATGAGCAGGTGAATGGGAAGTGCATCAGAGTAGGTATTTTTTTCATGCAGATTAAATTATTTTGATGAAGGGTATAGGCAAATGCAACACATGGAAGAGCTAACACCAAGGACTAAGCAAGGGGAGGAAAAAGAAATGTGCCTTTATTTAAGTCCCTTCATATGCCAGGTATGTTACATATATCTCATTTAATCCTCATCAAACTTCTGTAAGTTGAAGGTTATTCCCATATTACAGACAATTGCAGGTAATAGCACTAGCTAATTAATGCGCACTTCCTGTTTGCCAAACACAGATACTCCTGGACTTACGTTTCAGTTACGTCCTGATAAACTCATTGTAAACTGAAAATGTAAACTGCAGATACAATTAAGCCGCCTAAACTACCCAACACCATCATTGTCGAGCACCACAGTCTGCTGTGGACTTAATTGGCTGTTTATCCTCATTATGGCTGACTGGGAGCTGTGGTTTGCTGCTGCTGCCCAGCATCATGAGAGAATAGTGTCTCACATATCACTATCCTGGGGGAAAAAAATAAAAATTCAAAATTCAAAGCACAGTTTCCAATTCAAAGAACATGTATTGTTTTCACACCATTGTAAAGTCAAAAGATCACAAGTCAAACCATGGTGAGTTGGGGACTCTCTGTACTGTGTTGAACATTTTGCATATATCAATAGTTTTTAAAAAGCATATTTAACATTATAACACCACAGATAGGTATTAATGTGACCATTTTGTAGAAGAGGAAAATATGGTTCTGAGAGGCAAAATGTTTTGCCCAGTAACCACAGCCAGAAAGCGATAGAGTTGCTCTCAATTTTAAAATCCACACTATCCAGCACTGACTCCCTAATCACAAGATAGGCAGGTATGAGTGGGGTGGGGAAGGGAGTTTGGTTGTGTAGGTGTCTGTCAATCATACAGAGTATAAGAAAGACCACAGAATTTGAAGCCTGACACACCAGTGTGTGATTATTAACTCTGCCATTTCCAAGCTCTGTGTGTGAGATTTGGGTGAGCTCCTTAACTTCTCCGAGGATGGGGACGAGGATGCTCTACTTACAATGTTGTGTTTCTATTACACATGGTAACACCTCTAAAACATCTGGCAAAGTGCTGACCTCACACATAGCAGGGATTTGCGTATTGAATGAGACAGTTGTTTCTGTCTACTGATTGGATATTATTTCTGACTTCCCTGAGTGTGAATTGACTGGGATGTTGGTTTGATTTTTGAAATGATGCTGCCATCTAGTGGAAAGCTAAGCCCCTTCCAACATTGACACCAAGCTGCACTAATGACAGTACAGGTGAGCATGTTTCAGCTTCAGCACAGAGTCCTGGGGCCCATTGGTACCTGAAGAGGTTGTGTAGGCCAGTGCTTCCCAAACGGTGCAGAAAAGCCAGTTGAAAAAATTTTCCAACCCATTGCTGACCAATAATTTTATAAAAGTACAATAGCAGAAAAATGAAATGAAGGTACATAATAAAGCAAACCCAATTTGTAAATTTTTTGTTATTTAACTATTTTATTATCAGCAGCATAAAATTGTTACATGAATTTCTGATCACTTGCTCTCAGTTTCTGTGCTTATCTCCCTATGGACTTTGTAACAGGTAGTGAACTAGCACTGGTCCTTGGAGATACTTAGAGTAGCTCTGCTCTTGATAAGGTAGTGTGTTACAGTAAATCAATCCTTGCAAACAGTAAAGACTGAGAAAACCAATGGTCTGCATGTACTGTGTCCTTTTATACAAGGAAAGAAACAAACATGAAAATCTAGGTGGAGGTGGTGTTCAGGAGACTGAGGCTCAGCCCAATTTCAGCTTGTATGCCTGTAGTTGCTTGCAAAGTATTTAGATATAATTATATAAAGTTAGGGATTTTTCTTTAAATTTGTAAACAGATAGACAATATCACAACGGACTCTAAGAATATTTCTACTGAAGCCCAGATTTTAACATCCAATGCCAGTAAATTAACTGCTGAGAACATCACTTCTGCTACTAACGTGGTTGGACAGCTCTTCAATGTATCCAGAAATGCTGAAGATGAGGTAAAACTCAAGACTTAAAAAAAATAATAATAATAAGTGGGGTGGGGAGAAAAATACATACCAAATTCTACTCCTTATACCATGATATGATTTGGGCTTGGTTCATTCTACTTAAAATCATCTTGCAGAATACTCTTTCTAAAGGATGCTCAAAGAAATTTTAAAAGGGCTCTTTATCCAAATATCTTCCTTTGGGATAATCACACTGATCTTTATTATGCTAAATCTTCCAGAAAATCCTGAAGCAAAACAAGTCTCTTTTACTTTATTGATTTGTTTACCAACTGCATTTGACCTGAACATCCCTCTTTTATTCCAAGTAACTCATGTTCCAAAGAACTCACTTTGGAACATACTCTTAAACCCTGATTTCTTTGTGATAAGCATACTTGCATTTGGGTCTAGGTTTTCTGGAAACTTGAAGCCTAGTTTACATTTGTGGTATCACAACCTGGTAAATTCTGATACCTGCAAACAAGACACATACTCAACATTTATTAGTTGGTAGAGCTTGAGAACATTTATCAGTTGGTAGAGCTTGTGTATTGGTGAGGCTGGGCTATAAACCACCAGTATGCACCAACCCAGTGCTTGCCCATTGAGCATGGAATATCGGCATAGCTCCTTTTGTCCATTCCCTTTAAATGTCTTATTTCAAAAAAAGTTTTTTTGTTTTTTTGTTTTTTTTATACTAGGTCCTTTGGAAGGTAAGTAGAATTCAAGTCACAAATTAATAAATACAGAATTGAAAAACTATTGACCACAAAATATAGAATTTATACAAAGATTAACTCATAAAAAGAGTCAAATAGTAATCAAATGCCAAGAGATCATCTCTCTGATATACTCCTGAGTTTTTTATTGTAAGAAAAATACAAATAATTTTGGTAAGTCTGATTGCTTATATAGCTAATAGGTTATATTGTATTCTGGGCTGGAATGTTTTAACAATCAGAGCCCTGTACTCTTCTTGTTTTGTTTCTGCTTTTGCATTCAAACATTTGCTTTTGAGTTCTTAGGAATGGGATAGGGTTCGGTAAAGGATCGTGTTAAGAGATCATATTTAGAGACCTAAGCCTCCTAATTCATTATCTTAATTTATATTTTCACATTTCCTTGTCTTGAGTCTTTCTGTTATCTTACATAGGTCAAAAACTAAAACTTTAATTTTGAAAAAAATATCCTTTGGTATTATCATACTAAAGATGCTACTTGCTACATAATAATTCATCATCATCACGGTGAGAATGTATAATGTGTCTTCTGTGATCATCAATGCCTTCTCCATGGCAGGCAAAGAAAGTCGCCGTAACAACAGTGAGTCAACTTCTGGATGCCAGTGAAGATGCTTTCCAAAGAGCTGCTGCCGCTGATAATAATAGTGCCTTTACAACGTAAGCATAATTTCAATTTGGAAAGAAAACTTGACAAAGTGCCATTAAGCTTTCTAGGCTAAAGCATGAACAAAGAATGTCTATTTCTCTCAGGAATGCAGCAAATGACCGATTACTCTGAAATGCAGAAAGAGTCCTTGGCTTTCCCCTGCCTGGAGTGGTAAATGCTACCTCCTGGTTCCATGTGGTCATGGCCTAGAGATAGTGACCGGATGGTTTAGATTAGAACTTGTTTTCCTTGGCCTTAGTTTATCATGGTCATGGACAGGGGGTAACCTCCACACTCAGCAGGAGCTCTTCAAACCCTGTTCTCCAGGCACAGAGTGCAGAGGACGTCAATTTACATTATTTGCAGGATACACTGCCAGCCCCCATCCTATACCTCAGTGCTCTCTTCCAGTATCCTGGTGTATTTCGATTAAGCTTTATTTAGCTTTCCCAAGGCTATATGGAAAAAAAAGAAGAGGGATCCAACTATACTTGCTTTGTATGTTCTTGATTACTATGGGTTGTGTATTCGTACTAAAACTCACGCACTGTATTCATAAAGGCCCTCACTGGGATTCACTGTGTTTTTCAACCCTTCTTACATTTCAGTATGCATGCTTACTGTAGAAAAATTTAAAAATTTAAAAATTTAAAGATTTGTATTTTTAAATACAAATCTTTAAAAATTATCCTATCTTTATTAACATGTGGCTATGTATTAAAGATATTTCTTTGTGTTTATACATACAAATGTATACACATATGCATATATAATTGCATACTACATTGATTTATAACTAACATTTGTCACTTCATATCTTATAAATATTTTTTACAAACACTTCTATATCTATATCATAATTTTAGATTACCACATTATATGAGTGAAATTTTATCTAATCAGTTCTCTGCTCTGCTGGACATTTAGAGTGCTTCAAGTCTTAATGTTATAACAAACAATGTTCTTGTACATAATCACGGTTTGCACAATACATTATTTCCTTAGGAGAAATTTCTGTATGCACTTCTTATTTTTCTAATGCCTATAATGAGTACCTATTGTTTAGCCCTCAAAGTAGAAAAAAAAGCACAAAAACATTCAACTAGATTATAATTCTGAAACAGGTGGTAGAGATTTTATAGACAAGTCTACTGGTTTATTTTGTGACTTCAAATTTCAGTAGGCGCCTGAGTCCTTCTTATTGAGCACCTCTTGTTTTTCTTGAAGAAGAAGGAAGTGACCATGGGTTCAAGGTCTATGTTTAGTGAAAAAGTAGGGGAGAGTCAGAAAGAGCTCCTGCTGATCAAAGCTGAAGGTGCACAGTGGCAGAGTCTTCCTAGGGATCTAGGGGAGGACTGGATGTGTTTAGTAAGAAAGCTGAGGAAATAGAAGTTATGGAAATCTACCAAGAATGTCACAGGTCATGACACAGCTGGGAATGCTCTCCTAGCAATAAACAGTTATGAATTTTATTGGTTTGAGATATAAAGGAGAGGGTTATGGCTCAGTGGTAGAGTGCTTACCTAAAATGTGAGGCACTGGGTTTGATTCTCAGCACCACATAAAAATAAATAAATAAAATAAAGGTATTGGGTCCATCTACAACTAAAAAAAATTTAAAAATATAAAGGAAAAAAACTTCTGTGATTTATGTATAATATCCCAATAGCTTCAAAGGAGTTGCTTAGAGAATTTATAAAAATTTAAAATGTAGAACACGTTGAAGTATGAAATAGTATAACCACGCTTCCTCCCTCCTTTTTCTCACTGAATTCCTAGTCCATTTAATTTCTGATCACCTTCTATCAGTTAACACTCTACCATGTGATTGTTTGCCTAAGCTCTTGTGGACTCTGATCCTTTTTTCATTCAATTAGACAAGTCTTTCACTTCCGACTCCAGCTCTAGGTCAGGTTACCAACCCCTCAGCTGTCCTCAGAGCAGAGTCTCATTCTGAATAAAAGATTCAACCAACCATAAAACAAAAATATTCAGAAAAAAAATTGTGTCTATTTTGAACATTACAGGCTTTTGCCATTATTTCTTGAATAACTATTTGTGTAGCACTGACATTGTGGTAGGTATTATAAGTAATCTAGAGATGATTTACAGTATACCAGAGGATGTGCATAAATTTCAGGCAAATACTGCACCATTTTATACAAGGGATTTGAGCATCTGCAGGTTTTAGTATCTGTGTGTGTGTAGGGGGATGGGGGTGTCCTGGAATCAATCCCTGGTGGAAACTGAAGAATGACTGTACTCTGGATGAGGTGCCAACAATGATCAATTTTTACTCTCTTCAAGGGAAGGAAATTAACTGGTGCTCAGGGCAACCCTTGCTTTCCCAACGCCACCCTCGGGGCGTCAGTCCAGGTGCAGAGTCTCCCAACAGTCACCAGGCTTCTATCACCCATCTCACTTTGACTTTACCCTTCTTTCATTAACAGTCTACCCTTTATGTCCCTCAGTTACAGAAATCCCCTTCTAGTTCATTTATTTATAAGAAGAAGTGGAAGTAGGAAGGGTAAAGAGTAAAAGGGAAGAAAAGGACAGGAGGTGAGACTTCAGCCCACCTTCAACCACCTCAGGTGATCATGGCACCCATTTTCTAGCAACCATTCTTTTTTTCCAAATTGGAAGGAGGCAGGTTGGTATGTGGGCAGAGCTCTGGAGTGCTGGATAGGGTTGCTGCTGGTGGGGCATCATAGTACAGTCTAGGGATGTAGGACTTAGCTTCTCCATTTTGAGATGGTTGCAAAGACTGACCTATAATGGTGGAACTGGGCTGCGGTGTTAAAGGTCACAACTGCCCTGTTTGCCTAACTTGAGGGATACAAAACTGTCTCCTAACACTGACCGCTTCACCAATTCACATTTCACTTTTCTGTTTGCATTTCTATTTCAGCTAGTCTTCTCTGGTTACCCACTGATGTTATCTTGCCCCAAAAGACTACTGCAGAGGCCTGTGGGGTCTTGCGAAACCCCAAGCACAGGATCATAATATAGCTGGGCCTTTTGAACCCTAGGTAGAGCAGGGAGATATCTTTGTAGTTCTCTGAAGAAGAGTTTGTGGATCTGTCATTTTCAACACGAAGAATCAGTGTTTTATTTTGAATTTGTTCTTATTAATTATACATGATAGTAGAATGCATTTTGACATATTATACATACATGGAGTATAACTTTTCATTCTTCTGGTTGTACATGATGTAGAATCACATTGGTTGTGTAATCATATATGCACATATGATAGTAATGTCCAATTCATTCTACTATCTTTCCTGTTCTCATTCCCCATCCCTTCCTTTCATTCCCCTTTGTCTAACCCAAAGTACTTCTGTTCTTTCCTATCTACCCCCATTATTGAGTAATATTCCATTATATATATATATATATATACCACATTTTTCATTATCCATTAATCTGTTGAAGGGTATCTAGGTTGGTTCCATAGTTCAGCTATTGTGAATTGAGTTGCTATAAACATTGATGTGGCTGTGTCACTGTAGTCCTTTGGGTATAAACCAAGAAGTGGGATAAATGGGTCAAATGGTGATTCTGTTCCAAGTTTCCTGAGGAATCTCCATACTGCTTTCCATAGTGGTTGCACCAATTTGCAGTCCCACCAGCAATGTATAAGTGGACTTTTTCTCCCACATCCTTGCCATTTATTGTTGCTTGTATTCTTGATAATTGCCATTCTGACTGGAGTGAGATGAAATCTCAGTGTAGTTTTAATTTGCATTTCTCTAATTGCTGGAGATGTTGAAATTTTTTTCATATGTTTGTTAACTGATTGTATTTCTTCTCCTGTGAAATGTCTGTTCAGTTCCTTAGCCCATTTATTGATTAGGTTATTTGGTTTTTTGGTGTTAAGTTTTTTGAGTTCTTTACATATCCTGAAGATTAATACTCTATCTTAGGTGCAGGTGACAAACATTTTCTTCATTCTGTAGGTTCTCTCTTCACAGTCTTTTTTTTTTTTTTTTTTTTTTT
>JAJEJO010004296.1:391390-415102 GCA_020662805.1 Glaucomys volans | reverse complement strand
ACAGTCTTTTTTTTTTTTTTTTTTTTTTGCAGTGCTGGGGATTGAACCCAGGGCCTTGTGCTTGTGAAGCAGGCAGTCTACCAACTGAGCTATATCCCCAGCCCTCTCTTCACATTCTTGATTGTTTCCTTTACTGTGAAGAAACTTTGATTCCATCCCACTTATTGATTCTTGATTTTACATCTTGTACTTTAGGACTCTTGCTAAGGAAGTCAGTTCCTAAGCTAATGTGATATAAATTTGCACCTACTTTTTCTTCTGTTAAGTGCAGGGTCTCTGTTCTAATACCTAAGTCCTTGATCCACTTTGAGTTGAGTTTTGTGCAGGGTGAGAGACAGGGTTTAATTTCATTTTGCTACATATGGATTTCCAGTTTTCCCAGCATCATTTGTTTGGAAAGGCTATCTTCTTTCCAATGCATGTTTTTGGTGCCTTTGTCTAGTATGAAACAACAGTATTTCTATGGGTTTGTCTCTGATCTACTGTTCTGTACTGTTGGTCTACATGTTTGTTTTGTTACTATACCTCTGTATATAATTTAAGGTCTCGTATCATGATGTCTCCTACTTCACTCTTCTTACTAAGGATTACTTTGACCATTCTGGATTTCTTATTTTTCCAAATGAATTTCATGACTGCTTTTTCTACTTTTTTTTTTTTTTTGGTGTTGAGAAAGATGAATAACAAAATAGCTTTATTGCTTATATTTGACCAAGAAAACATAAACATGGGGGGAAAAAAACAGGCAAATTATGTACTCCTTGGGAAAGAGGTAAGCCTGCCAGTATGGTAGGAGGGAAAGGTCAAGGCCCAAAGACCCAACTTCCTGGAGGTGTCTTTTCCACTGGCTCATTTTCCCAAATCTGTGCTCACAATTAGTCCTTAAGAGCACAAAGCAATGCTAAAACATATGCACTAAAAACTCCTTCCAACAAAGATTTCACTTGCTCCAAGAAGGTTAAGAGGTAGTAATTAAAGACTCTTTTCCCCACCTATTAGTTTCCACTTATGCCAAGGATAAAAATATATACCTTGGAACATTGGCAACTGAGTGCCAACTATTAGTATTTCAAATAAATATCCCAACTGCTCATAATCAAAGTGTAGGGCACCTCAGGCCAACCATGTATTTTAAAAACAAGCACGTATTAGACATTGTTCCATAAAGAGATCTAATTTTAGTAGTTAGAACTATAAAATTCCACTTCATGGAATGTCATCATAGTTGTATTCTATTGCTAGTGTCTTAAATTGTCATGCTACCATGAAGTATTTCTCCTTTACACGTGGAGAAAGGCCAGGGAGGTTAACTTAAGCTGCTTTAGAACTTATAACCAATTAATGGCAGAACCAAAAGTCTGAGTTTTTAAGCTTTTTACTTAGCTCATAGAGTGACAATAAGGAAGAAAATGACAACATGCCACTTGACCTTTTATTCCATAATGAAAAATTCACCCGTGTTCTGCCAGCCTTCTTTCAGTGATATTTTGGTTTCTGAAGAAATAACAAAGTAGGGATCACAGTATGGCAAAGAGAAATAATGTGGTCTCCGCTTGGTGCTTAATGCAAAGGTAGACTGGGAAGAAGAGCTATATCCCTGAGAAGCCTGTTTCATTTTGGAACTGATTCAACTTAGTTTCAGGGAAAATCTAAAATTCACTAATAGAATTAGAAATGAACAACGAAGACAAAGGGCTTGGAGGACGGCTTAGTGGTAGAGTGCTTCCCTGGCATGTGCAAGACCTTGACTAGGGAAAAAAATGAAGACAATATTTAGATGGCTGCTGCTACTCCAAATCCCCTTCAGAACATTATTAGCATAACTAATTCCTAATTCTTTCCCATTTGGTAGCTATTATGACAACTGAAGAAATAATTTTGAACACAAGTCGGTTTAGGCAATATACAGCAATGGAAGTAGAACTGGAACTATCCAGTTACCATGTGTTAGCAGTAATAGGAAGTGTAGCTATAGATTCTGTCCAGCAGGGAAATTTGACTGAGAAAACCCTTGACTCTCTTTTAACAACACTTACCTTTGGATCTTAAACGTGAAACAGTTTTTTCTTAAGTCCATTTTCTCATTAAATAAACCAGACCACAGTTGTGGGGTCCCAAAACCCAAGAATCAAAGCACCGAGACTGAAGATAAGTCAGTTAGGATACCTGCTATATAAACAGAACATAGTGTTTGCTTTATTAAACCATTCTACTTCGCACTGCTTTCCAATCAATCCCTCTTGACCTCAGCCCTCAATTCCCGCAACTTGAACATTCCAATTGGTGTACCCAGGTCATTACTGGATTCAGCTTTCTGGGTTCCTTAATTTGCTATATATGTCCTCTACACTAAATGTGATTAATTGCAATAAAAGAAATCTCTTCAAGAAATGTTCATAACAAAATACCAGATTCCCTATTAACAAGAAAAGGGGATCGAGTTTGACAGGCCAAAACAAAAGATAGGAGTCTGTCAAAACATATAGATGGCCCAAGACAGCTCTGACCTCAGACCCCTTGTGCTGAAGGAGCCACTGGCAAAATTCCAAGGTGTGAGAGCTGTAAATAACCAGAGTCAAATGGGAAATAAGAATGTTTCCCAAGGGCTGGGGTTGTGGCTCAGTGGTCGAGTGCTTGCCTAGCATGTGTGAGGCTCTGGGTTCGATTCTCAGCACCACATATAAATAAATGAATAAAATAAAGACCTATCAACATCTAAAATATATGGATATTTTTAAAAAAAGCGTGATTCCCAATTAGTCATCCTCTGAGCTCGCAGCAGACTTTTCGTCTGTAGCCACTTTCCAATTTGTGAGTTTGTTTGTCCTCTCCTGTATTTCGTTGTTAGCTACAGGGACATGGACATTTTTATCCCTCTTTTTCCTTTTGGTTTTCTCAGTATCTCTTTCCTCACTCTCCTCAGAACTGCTGGGTGCTGCATCATCTGACTGGGAAGTGTCACTTTCTGCCCCTACAAATAAGCAGATTTTTTGAGAGACTTTTTCCCAGATTTTTTCTTGAACTTTTGTGGTACTAGATACTAGAAGCCCCACTTTCTTCCGGGAACTCACTTGAGGATTCTGCTGTTACATCTGTGACTTCCTTCTTGCCTTTCTTCTGTGTGTGTGTGTGTGTGTGTGTGTGTGTGTGTGATCTTTTTTTTTTTTTCTAGCTTCTTTTTGTGAGATTTCTTTGACTTCTTATGTCTGCAGTATTTGTGAGTAGATGATTTTATCTGGGGAGATGTTTTCCCCCCATTGGTAATACCTCGTCTGTTTCAAACTCTGCAGGGTACAACTCTTTATAACCACTGAGACCCCGTCTGTCTGGCATATTAGCTTCCTAATCATATAACTACTTTTTTTTTTTTTTTTTTTTTTTTGTTTTTTTGGTTTTATGCAGGGGCTTGTGCATGCAAGGCAGGCACTCTACCAACTGAGCTATATCCCCAGTCCATCATATAACTTCTTGTTCCAGGATTTATCCTTCAGAAAATCATTCTCCAATGTCCCAGCAATTTCATTCTTTGGCCTCCAGTAGTCTCTCTGACTTTCTTCATCAAAACCATCACTACGCATCTGACTTGAACTGCTGGGTAACATTTTCCTTTTGGCTTCCTGGTAGCACTCTCCATCTGTTTCTCTAGTTCTCTAATTTTCCACATGTCTGACTCCTCCTGGAATCATGCTGTGAGCATCTGTATGCTGGATGACATTCCTTAGGAGGACTCTCCCCAGGGCAACCTGGGACGTTCTTCAATCGTGTGCCACAGCCCTGCATGGTGGGTTGCTTTTTCTATTTCTATGAAGAATGCCATTGGGCTTTTTAATAGGCATTGCATTAAATCTGTATAGCACTTTTGGTAATAAGGCCATTTTGACAATGTTAATTCTGCCTGTCCATGAACGTGGGAGATCTTTCCATCGTCTAAGGTTTTCTTCAATTTCTTTCTTTAGTATTCTGTAGTTTTCATTGTAGAGGTCTTCCACCTCTTTTGTTAGATTTATTCCTAAACAGTTTATTTTTAATTTGTGTATGTTCTTACAATGATATAATAAACTTTTACTTCCTCTAAATCATGACTTTCCGAATAAAAGTGCTACTCTGACTAGAAAGTTCCCATATGAAAGAATCTGATGGCTTCTTTTAGTTTGTGGCCAGTCTCTGGATTGGACTGACTACTTGGGGGCCATGTTGAACCTAATTAGTTATAACAACAAGGGGGAGGGAAATCATGTGGTAGAGAAAAAATGGCCCAAGAAGTAGCTGTGAGTAGAGCAACTCTGTGAATGTGTTTGGGAACATGGTAAACACTCCCATGGATCTAGCACATCTTTCCCTTTATCCTGTGTGTGCCAGAAGATTCTTCTCCTGGTACCCTGAATGTTTCACAACACTTGGAAGTGGGAACTCAACAGAAGCTAGTTGGTTACCAAAATGAGGTTCTTAACAGATTAGAGTTGGGAATTCCTCCTGATGAAAGCAATCCTGGGGTATGATCACTAGTCACCAAATGGGAAATACAGAGTGTGAATTGCTGAAAATTTATAAAATGGAGTCATGAAGGGAAAACATTTGGAACAGGGATTAGCCAGAGTAGAAAAGAACATTCTGAAAACCACAGTGTGTAATTCATAGTTGAAGCAGAGAGCTCAAGGCTCCGATCTTCCGTGGTTCCATTTGAAACAATCAACTATCAACAACTTAGAAGAGATGCTAGGACTCCAGGGCACTTGGGTGAGAATAGGGAAATGGATAAATGGAAATTGATTCTGACCACCACAGAAACAACTAGAACTTCTTGCTTGGGCAATGCTGGGCGAAGGGTGGTATTATGATGAAAGACTCTGCTGAGGACTCTTGTCATTCTTAAGTTCCAGATTTCTGGATCTATGTCTAAAGTACCTTCAATGCGGGCAGTCCACCAGAACATTTTTTAAAGTATATATAACAAAGCAAGACTACTGTGAAGAAAGCAGTTATTTTTAGGTGGTTGTCAAAGTCATTGTGATCATGTGCATTCTGTGCTTGTGTATTTCTACTATAATGTGGAGACAACACACATCTGATGTTACCACAAATCTCTAGAATATTAAGTTGCTATGTTTCATTGTGTGCAGGCTTATTGAACAAATGGAGACTTATTCCTTGACTTTGGGCAATGAGTCAGTTGTGGAACCTAATATAGCAATACAGTCAGTTAATCTACAAGACTCTGCGGGGCCTACAAGAGTTCGCTTCTCAGTGTTCAGAGGTGAGTTGTTTTTCTCATGTGCTTGCAAAGATCATTCTGATACCAATCTTGATTAATGCTCTGTTTTAAAATTCTACTTTTTTTTTCTTCATAGGATCAAGTGAGTCTCTAGTTTCTGGTTCAACGTCTGTAGATACAAATGTGGACAGTCTTGATCCGGATGGACGCACTGAACTTCAGATCTTGCTCAGTTCACAAAAAAGTAAGTCTTAAACTTTGCTACATTTAAAAAATCACACTCAAGTTCCCATAGATGATAGCTTAAAATCCACTGAGGGAGAAATGAAGTCTCCTTGTTCCGCACTTAGTATTTTGGTTTGAGTATGTTTGTATTCTGATAGAGTAATCTCAATTCTAGTTCACTGGAATGATATATTTTTCCTTTTCAAAAACTTTTTTTTGGAGGGTAGCAAAATTGAAATGCTCAGGCCATGCACCCAAATCTGTATTACTACAAAAATCTTGCTGAATTGATTTTATTTTACATTTATATGTTTTAAAAATATTCAGTCATAAGCTCTGCCCACTGGTGGCATGACACTCACAGGCTCAGACTCATCCTGCAGACCTCCCCTTAATTGGCATGATTTTCACTCAATAGTATCAGTTTTAGGTTATGTCCTCTATATGCTGCTCTCTATGGGCTCCCTACCATTTTGCACATGGCCTTCCAAGAACTCGAAAGGGTTGCAGTCTTCAGAGTCTTATAAATGAAATGAAGAGAATAAAAGGCATATATTTGCCTTTCTTTTCTCTCCAAATATAAAAAATTCTAATGCCCCAAAGCACATATTTTAGAAAGAATATACTCTTAATAGAACTGAAAAGGACAGAAGTATTTTTTGTGTATCTGACACTCTGAATTATAATTTTGTTCCCATTTGCTTTGGCTGTATGTTTATGAGGATGGGAATTAAATTTAAGTCTTCCATGCTTTTTGTATTTCTTATTCAAATTTAACATATTTCATGCATAGATAAAAGTGCAGAAAATAATTTAAAGAGTACCTATGCACCTATCTGTAAGGTAAACAGAGTCATCCCTCAGTGTCTGTGGGAAATTGGTTCCAGGACTCCCTCAGGATATCAAGATCTGGGATGCTCAAGTTCCTTCTACAGAATGGTGTAGTATTTGTATGTATTCTATACATATCTTCCTGTGTGCTTTAAATCATTTCTAGATGACCCAATGCAATGTAAATGCTGCATACATAGCTGTTATGCAGTGGTGTTTAGGGAATGATGACAAAGAAAAAATCTGATGCAATTTTAAAATAGGTATTGTCTTTTCTTTTTTCCTAGTTTGGCAGTTCTTTTTCCAGTTTTCATATAATGTGGGATTTATTATTACATATTTGTACATGCACACAATATAACAAAATAATTTGGCCAATATTATACTTTAATATTTCCTCTGTAAAATATATATGTTTTCAAATCCATGGTTGGTTGAATCCAAAGATATGGAAGTTCAGATATGCATGGCCAACTATATTTGCTTCAGACCTTAATAAAAGAAAAGTCAGAGGGGGAAAAAAGAAAGAAAAAGAAAAGGTATTATCATCCTCTACTTTGTTCCTTCCTCTCTCTCCTTCCCAGAAATTACATCTTTCTGAAATTGGTGTGTATCATTTTCATGGTTATCTTCAAACTTTTGCTGAATGTTTATGGATTGATAAGTGATATCTCCTATTATTGGGGATGTTTTAATATTTATATAAATGGTATTATGCTGTATGCATCTTGCTTTCTTAAACTTGACACCCTTTTTGGAACTTAATCCATGTATGTGTGATCAAGTTTATTAACTTTTGCCTATGTAAGTGTGAAACAGATACTGTTATTTTCTTTTTGCAACTTGGAAAGTTCAATGGCATGTTATTGTTGTTAGATTTTTCTATTCCTTGATCTAAGCATATTTCCATCTGTTTGCTCAACATTCAGATTTCCTATTCCGTAACTGTCTATTAGTATGATTACTTTTCATTTGGATTCTATTTTTTTTAAATTTTTTGGTTGCTAAAAATTCTTTGTGGATTCTGGATACTAATTCTTTGAGATATATATATATATATATATATATATATACACACACACACATTTATATATACATATATGTATGTATATGTGTATATATCCACACATATATATGTATATTATGCCTTTCACTGTACCAATATTTTAATTTATAATGTATCAATATATCAATCTTCCTCTATAATGCATACTCTGTGTTTTCTGTTTGTTTTGTGGTGTTAAGGATTGAATACAGGGCCTTGTGCATGCTAGGTAAGCACTCTACCACTGAGCTACATCCCCAGCCCTTTATCAGTTCCAAAGAATTTTTTTTTTCACATTCTAAAGTCACTATGACAGTCTCCCATTTTATCCTGAATATTTTTAGTGTTTATATTTATGTTTGGATCTTCAGTGCACCTAGAAATTACTTCAGTGTTTTGTGAAAGATGAAAATCTTATTTTTTATTCCATATAAATAAGCAATAGAGTTGAATAGGTTAAAAATATTAAAAGAGACTCTGGAGGCTTAGGCAGGATGAACACAATTTCAAAGCGAGCTTTTCAGCAACTTAGCAACGCCCTGTCTCAAAATTAAAAAAAAAAAAAATTAAAAAGGGCTGGGGATGTGGCTCAGTGGTTAAGTACCCCTGGGTTCAATCCCTGGTATTGGAGAAAAAAATTAAAAGACAGAGGCCCTGATTGGACTGAAAGGGACATTTAAAAAATTTTACAGATAAAGTTGTATGTACGCATCTTATACAACATGTTTTGAAGTACATATCATTGTAGAACAACTAAATATAATTGATTGACATATGTATAACCTCATATAATTGTCATTTTTGTGGTGAGAACATTTTAATTCTACTCTCTCAACATTCTTCTAAAATAAAATACATTTTTATAACTATAGTCACCATATTGTACAATAGATCTCTTGAACCTATTCTTCTTTTTTAACTGAAATCTTGTATACTTGACCAACATTTCCCCAACCACTCTGAACATATTTTTATATTCTGATTAAAAATACCAATTTCCAAAAATATCTACATTTTAATTCTTTGACTCCCTAAAAATACATTAAAATGTAAAAGCAAAAATTATTGAAAAAACAGCAGGAATTTACCAAAAAATGATTTTAAGGAGAAATTTTATTGCAACTATCCTAGAAACTGAAAATCAAGTAGACAAAAAAAGATAATAATCTCAATATTTTTATATATTTCCATGTATGTTTAATTTTATTTTTAGAGAGAAAACAGATAACAAATTTTTTTTTAGTGTCTATGGAGTCCTTCAATTTCTCAGATTACAAAGAAAAACTTGTATATTTTATAAAATAAAAGTTACATAAGACATAGTTCCTCAACTACAATGCAATAAAACTAGAACTATACAATAAAAGAATAGCAAAAATTAAATCCAATTAAAAATCTTAAAGCATTGTCATTAGAGAGGAAATGAAAACTAGATTGTAAGTTACCAGAAAATTAATGGAGATGCTTTATCACAGCCTTTGGGAAGTGAACAAAGCAAAGAAATGAAGAAAAATAGAAGTTAGCAAATCCTGGACTTGGTCAACAAAATGAAAATTGATTATAAGAAAAGACTAATAAAATAAACAAGCTCTGACAAAGTTGATCAAAGAGAGCAGGGAAGGAGACGGGGGAGAAAGGAGAGAAAAACATGAAAAATGAATATCTAAAAATGAGATTTTTAAAAATTACAAGATAAGAGTAAATGTAATTTCTTCTAATCTATCTAAGTGTCTAGGAAAACAATGACTATCTAATAAATTCTTAGGATTGAGGAGAAGGGTGAGTAGGGACTCTTATTTGTTTATTATTTTTTCATTCTTTTTAGTTATATACAACACCAGGACACATTCTAACATTATCACAAAAGCATGGAACATAATCTGTGCCATTTCAGTCCCAGAGCTTGCCCTTTGATTCCTCTTCAATCTATTCACAGTTTCCTTTTTTTTTTTTTTTAACTAGTGCCCTGTGGATACACCTGATGCTGGGACCCGCCATGCCACATCCATGCCTGCACATACAAAAGTTTACTCAGATTCATTTCATTGCTCTTCCCTTTTTTTGTCCCTTCTTCCTCCTCCTCAATCTCTTACATCTACTCTACTGATTTTTCTTCTATTTTGATGAAATTCCCTCTCCCTTCTTTTCTTTCTCTCTTTTATTTTATCCTCCCCCCACCCTTTATTCTGGATTAGTTTCCATATATCAGAGGAAACATTTGATCTTTGACTTTTGGGGACTAGCTTATTTCACTTAGCACAATAGTCTCCAGTTTCATCCATTTACCAAAAAATGCCATAATGTCTTTCTTCTTTATGGCTGAGTAATACTCCATTATGCATATATACCACATCTTTTTATCCATTTATCTGTTAAAGGGTTCCTAGGTTTGTTCCATACCTTGGCTATTGTGAATTGTGCTACTATAAGCATTGCTGTGGCTGCATCACTGTAGTATGCTGATTTAAAATGTTTTGGGTATATACCGAGGAGTGGTATAGTGGTCATGTGGTGGTTCCATTCCTAGTTTCTTGAGGAATATCCACATGGTTTCTAGAGTGGTTGCACTAATTTAAAGTTCTGCCAACATTTATTATTATATGTTGTGGGGGGCCTCTCTGCCACATCCTGTGTGGATGAGGAAAGGGTTAACTGCTGGAGGATGCTGTTGGCTGTATAGCACTCAGTTACCAAAAATCTTATCTACTTAATAAACACACAAGAGCCAATACTCATTTTAAATGAGGGGGGCATGACAGGTCTCGCCATACCAACTCTGGGCTCTTACAACCACAACTCGCCCAACTCTCCTTTATTTATGATATATAGGTAAAGAAGGTAAGGACAGGGAGGAGCTTCTTCTGTGATGGCCAGGATAGGGTGGAGTTAGGGGAGCCATTCTCTTAATGGGAAAATTCCAGAAGGAGACAGAGAATTACTCCCACGCAGCGCCACATGCTTTCCAGAGGTTCCTAGAAGCCAGACCTCTGCATCCCATGGCTCAACCTAGTCTGATTCTGCTAAAAAAGGATGGCTTCCCATAATATGTATTCTTTGTTAGCACAAAAAGACTGGGCAGGATGCAAACTTCATGCGTCATCTCAGCTCTTTATTCAGGGGGGTGGAATGGTGCCTGTGGACCCACTCTCCTGGTGAAAAATGAGCCACTGAACAAAGAAAGGGACTGGGTTTATATAGGTTATTTTGAGGGGTGGTCTAGTGAACATATGTCAGTTTTGCTTAGTCAGGAATGTGGGCCTTTCGATCAAAGTCTGTGAAGAGTGCCTAAAAGGATTTTGCTTTGGAGGAGATATTGCCTCGTAGAGACTTTTCCTTTTGATGATGATAAAACATCGTCTTTGCCTGCAACCAACATCTGGAAAACATTCATCTTGGGAGACGAGAGCTGTCAATGCATGGCCTTCATTTTTACTCCCTTTTCTTCTTCTCAGGCCTCATTATTTTGGGAATTTCCTATTCTCTATATCCATTATTCTTTTTTTTTTTTTTTTTTTGGTACTGGGGATTGAACCCAGGGACACTCCACCAATGAGCCACATCCCCAGCCCTATTTTGTATTTTATTTAGAGACAGGGTCTCACTGAGTTGCTTAGGGCTTTGCTAAGTTGCTGAGGTTGGCTTTGAATTCACGATCCTCCTGCCTCAGCCTCCCAAGTGTTGGGATTACAGGCGTGCGCCACTGCGCCCCACATATATCCATTATTCTTGATAATTGCCATTCTGACTGCAGTGAGGTAAAACATCAATGTAGATTTCCCCAATTGCTAGAGATGTTGAACATTTTCTTACATGTTTGTTGACCATTTGTATTTCTTCCTTTGAGAAGTGTCTGTTTAGTCCTTTTCCCATTTATTGATCGGGTTATTTGGGTTTTTTACTTTTTATTTTTTGGATTTTACACCAAGCGTGCCATTTTTTTATTAAAAAGAAAATAAATAAAACATTGCATTTTTAGGGTACACTTGTCATCCAGTGTCCATGAACAATTTGGTGAAAGTCAATGTGCCATGACAAGGAAACCCATGTGTTTCTTTCCAGGAAGAGTCTGGAACTACATGGCAGGCAGAGGACACCTGGGGGCTGTGAGAGCCTTGCAGGGCTCCCACCCAAATCACATGGCTGAATAGGCTAGTCTCGTGGCCACCTTTTGCTCACATCACGTGTGAAAGACAGCAGAAGGTAGATGAGTATTCAGTTCAAAGGCTCACCTACTGTTGTTTCTTCTGCTGTTTTAAATATGGTTAACAGCTGTGGGAAGAGCTAGGCGGCACAACTCAGCTGAGTCTGTTTTGACTACCTCCATGTTCAGACCAGAGACAACCTCAACCCCACCTCAGTCACAGCCTTCTAGCATCTTTGATGAACAACTGACCTTTTTTCCCAGTGTCCAGAAGAAATAGTTCAAAAGGCTTCCAGCCTTTGGATGAACCCATGATTGACATGACATAGCAGCAATGAAGAAGAATTGTTCCAAAGCTCCACAGAGAGATCCACTTAAGCTCCTTGCTCTGTGACTTAACATGATTAGTCCCTGCTCAGTCCCTTTGAACAGGAGGCAGGCTCCATAGGGTGCTTCTTTAGGCACAGCCATCCTTTGTTGTTTCCTGTCCTATGTCTTACCAGTGGGGAAAGCAACATAGGGTAGGATACCTACATGTCATGTTTACTCTGTCTTGCTGCATAGAAAGGAAATGTTTACTTATACCTGAGATCCTCACAATACCTCCCTGAGATGGATTGGGCCGAAGTTTTTGTTCCCATATAGAGAATAAGGAAACTGAACTTCAGAGAAAATTAGTGTGGGTAAAATAGCTAATTATGGGTTATATATGATAATTACTCTGAAGATTCAGAAAATAATGACAATAACTTAGACCCAGTTTCTTCTATAGTATCACAACATGGATCACTTTTTTTTCACTTTCCCTTTATTTGCCCATTACAGTTGTACATAATGATGGGATTTTTGCTACATAATCAAAATACACACAATATAACAATATAATTTGGCCAATATTACTCCCCAGCACTTTCCCCTTCTCTCTCCACCTTCCACTCCCTGGTCCCTTTCCTCTATTGATCTCTTTTTTATTTTCATGAGATCCCTGCTCCCTCTACCTTTCTTTTCCTTTTTCCTAACTTCCACATATGAGAGAAAACATACGACCCTTGACCTTCTGAGTTTGGCTTATTTCACTTAACATAGGGTCTCAAGTTCCATACATTTTCCTGAAAATGACATAATTTCATTTTTCTCTATGACCAAACACAACTCTATTGTGTATACATACCACTTTTTCTTTATCCATTCATCCATTGATGAACACCTAAGCTGGTTCCATAGTTTGGCTATTGTGAATTGTGCTGCTATAAACATGAATATGTATATGTCACTTTAGTACCTTGACTTTAATTCTTTAGTATAAATACGTAGGAGTGGTACAGCTGGATCATATGTGGTTCCATGCCTAGTCTGTTGAGGAACCAACAATATGGGTCACTTTTGACCCTAGAAGTACAGAGGTTTTCCCTGACACAGAAAGCAAGTAGTTCTGCAATGTCCCCCACTTAATTCAATTCTGACATGTTCTACCTGAAGATAGATGGCCCACAGGTTGAGGGCCCCTACCCCTTACAATGTCAATTGTAAGCCCTAGGTTGTTTTATCTGCGCTTCTGATTTTCCAGTTATAAATTGGGATTCCTATAACCCTCTTTTTGGGTGCTTGAGCAACTCACAGAACTCAGGAAACATGTCTATCCCTTTATTATGAAGAATATTATAAAGAATACAGATAAAAGGATGCATGGGATGAGGTATCAGAAGGGATGCAGAACTTCTCTTCCTCTGAGTTGGCAACCCTCCAGAAACCTCCACTATTTCAAAATATGAAATTTTGAAATATGCTCTGCTATTTCAAACCTCTTTGAACCTCATTCTTTTGTGTTTTATGGAGACTTAATTGCATAGGCATGATTGAAGCACCAGCAACTGTATAGAGACGTGAAGGTCCAGGAGTATAATCGAATGCTAATAGACTGAAGGGAAACCCAGGAAGGTCTGTCCATTCAGATTCTTCTTGGCTCCTCTGTGCAGCATTCTTTCCTTCTGGGTATGGATTAGAACTCTTTCTGAAATAGGGCTCTTATGAGCTGTCAGATCAGGTAGGTCAGACAATTTCTTGATGGCCAGCTCCAAGATAGAAAGATGGAGGACAACTCGCATTTCTGTGACTTATCTTGGGAAGAGAAAATTCTAGTTTCTATGACTGTCTTGGGTAGGGAGTTAAGAGCCAGGATTGATGGATGACAACCAAAATGTGTATATCATAATATTACAATAACATTTTGAAATTAAGTAAAGGTTCAGCCAGCATACCATGTCCCCTACACCTGACTCACATAGTAGATAACCGTGCAGTTCAGCAATGACATGGAACTTTGTTTCTTGTTTGCCCTAGAGTTTGTTTACTGTTTTTATTGTCTCTCCCACAGGTACTAAGGCATGTGGCTTTGTAGTATATCAAAACAACAAGCTTTTTCAATCAAAAACTTTTACAGCTAAATCAGATTTTAGCCAAAAAATTATCTCAAGCAAAGTGAATGGAAGTGAGCAAGATCCTGTTTCTGTTGAAATGGTCTTTAGCCCAAAGGTGAGTTTTCCAGGTAACAAAAATAGAAGATTCAGGCTGCTGTTAATTACAAAAGCAGGCATAATTTGGTTAAAGAAATCCATAGAAAATCTCTTTGAAAGGTTTTTCAAAGTATTAATTTAAACCTTTGTTGCACTCAATCTTTTGTAAAATTTGTTAAATGGAAAGTTAAGTAATTTGAATTTTGTATTATTTCCCTCCTCAATCTATAATAAAAATGCTAAGTACATATGTGATTTCTGGTACAATTATTATTACTTTTGTACAGGAATTGAACCAGGGGTGCTTAACACTGAACACATCCCCCGTCCTTTTTATTTTTTGAGACAGGATCTCATTAAGTTGCTTAGGGCCTTGTTAAGTTGCTGAGGCTGGCTTTAAACTTGCAATCCTCCTGCCTCAGCCTCCCAAGTCCCTGAGATTAAAGGCATATTCCACTGTGCCTAGCTGTTACGACTATCTTATCTTGTTAGATTTTTTTTTCTTTTCAATTGATCATTAAAATATCAGTAATTATAATTGTTCTGTCAATTCACAGTACAATCAAAAAGAATACCAACTCCATGCCTATGCCTGTGTTTACTGGAATTTTTTAACAAAGGATTGGGACACGTATGGCTGTTATAAAAACATGAGTACTGAAGGATTCCTGGGCTGCCGCTGCAACCATACCACCAACTTTGCTGTGTTGATGGTAAGGATGTATGTACTAATCTCTTCCCAGACAAGAATTTTCCTTATACACAATTATAGTGCGTACTAATTGGAATTGACTTTGGGTTTTAGCTTCTGTAGATTCTCACCTTAGATTAAACAGAAAAATCATGGAATGGAGTGATAGGACTAAAAAGAGAAGTGCTGATAAAATCAAGTAACATAGAGCAATGTCATCTTTTTGTTTCATATTTATTTCATCAATGGCTTGAAATTTTTTTTGAACCTCAGCAAATATTGGAAATAGAAAAATGAATTACGCAGAATATCACAAATAAATCTTCCAGTTTCCACTAACCAATGTTATCATTCATTGGCTATGCAATTATAATGCTATCAATGTTCACCACAATGAACGTGCTGAAATATAAAACAGGCAAAAAGAGACAGAGCTCTGTGGTCTTAAGATAATTCAGCATTGTGATTTTAATGATGGAAAGTGAGCCCACGTGGGAAAGAGGAGCTGACAGACTCTGTTCACTAATCCCCATGTTCTGAAGTATGAAGTTGCTATGGCCAGAGGTAAGGCTTCATAGCTGTGTGTTCAGGGTGGTTTCAATGCATAGCCATATGTGTGCATTTTAAATCAGTCACCCAAAGTGCTGTCCATTGGAATTGTCCAAGTTATAAGTTTTGGCTGTAAGATAAAAGAAACAGGTCTTGAAATCATTCCATTTGTCTTGTAATTCCTCTATGTATTCCCCAACTCTTTTACTCTAGAGCTATCCTGTGCAAGTAACTGCTAACACTTAGTTCTGGTGTACAGGTGTATATTCATTTTTGAAAATCCTTGAATGGTCCTTTTAGGATGAAGGACCTCTGTATGTTCAGTTTCCAGAAACTAATTTTTCTGATGAAACAAAAAACGTTAACTTCCATATTTGATGGAATGTTTGGATGTGAAGTGGAATGGGGAGATATGTGGAATGTCTTCCCCTTATTAAAGGGCTACAATGTATGAATCTCTCCAGAAGAAACAGGTGCTTTCATCTCCCAGTAGCTGTGATGAAGCCAATGTAGGATGGAAATCAGAGAAGCAGATGAATTCATCATCATTATCAAAGAATAGAACCTTGCTATTTTTTCAGATAACTGGGTTTTCCATGTTAATGATCAAACCTCTCTTACTTTAATCAATATTGTTACTTCTTTTCTAACGACTTATTTTATGGGGGGATCTGCTTTCTCTATCAGAAGATACTAAGGATAGAATTTTAAGTTCTCATTTTCATAAACTCATAGTATCATTGAGTAGCTATGTAAGGCCCAGGTTGCTCTATATATTAAATGATACAAAATATTTTGTCATAAGTATTTTTCTCCATTTGTTTGATGTCAGACTTCAGCTATTTCTTCTCCTTAGTACCTGAGTCTGCCTGAATGCCTGCCACCCATGTTTGTAATTGGTTTTGGTTGTGGAAAAAAAAAAGGCTGATTAGAATTGCAATTTAATCTAAGATAAAAGTACAAAGGCTCTGAGTGAACAGATTGTTTCTAAGATCTGAAGATCTATGAAGCCTCTGATTCTTTGTGCATCTACTTAGTAAACTACAAATGATAGCATGAAAACTTTGTTTTATTTTTTCAAATAAAGTTTATTTTCTTCCTACAATAGAAATGCATACCAATTGCATAAAGTATAAAAGTTTACCCAGTAAATAGAATTTTACAAATATGAAATAATGTATATGATAAATTGAAATATAAATTCAAGCACAATCCTATAATATTAACAAATCTCTATGAGATATAGGCAATATTCATAAGCACATAAAAAGTTCACTGCTAAGAGACAGGATTCCAAAAGGTAGGGTATCATTTGGGGTAGCTGTCAATAAAAGGAAACATATACTTTTATTATAGTTCTACATTACTTTCATATGATCATGTTGCTTTTCTAATTTTAACAATCTAAAAAATCAACAAGTACAGATAAGCAAAAAAAGAATTTTATTCATATATATATATATATATACATATATATACATATATATATAACCTAGCCACCCACTCAGTTACCATTGTTACTCCTGCTGCAGATTTCACATGGTGTATACTTTTCTATGCTTATTCACTAATATAGTAGGATAGATACATTACATGAAAATGAGACCTTTTAAAAATTAACAGGATTGTATAAACATCTTTGCATGTTCATGAAATTATTTCTGCAGCTTTAATGCATCAGCTTAGGTGTATTTAGATTATAGCAACACATAAAAATAGTATAATGGACAGATAATGCAACTCTAGCCAGTTTAGATCTAATCAAAACAACTTTGACTTTAGACATCAAGGGGAAAATATATATGTCTATATATATTTTTCTCCTAACTGAATTGGCATAATCAGTCTCCGGTCTCTACTTCATGTAAATTATTTAGATGTAAGAGGCTAATTTATTACATTTAAAAATATATTAATGTTGCATGGAAAGAGACATATCTGGCAACTCTGATTATTTTGACCCACTTAACTCTTTGTGATTGACTTCCATTGACATTTTGGGGATGGCTATTTTAAAATATGAGTTGATTTATTTTTCAGACTTTCAAAAAGGATTATCAGTATCCTGAGTCACTAGACACACTATCCAACATTGGATGTGCCCTATCCATTGCTGGTCTGGTTCTCACAATCATCTTCCAGATTGTCACCAGGTAAGGGGAAAGGAGGTGCTGCTTATAAGGGAAATTGCTAACCAGATGCAATTAACTCTGGGCATATTCTCATCAGAATGCAGTCTCTCTGAACTGGAAGGGAACTCAGAGTTCAACATGCTCATTTTAAAAGGAGGACACTCACACCTGGAGAAGCTAAGGGACATACACACAAATAAATGTATGACTACAAACATGGCAAGTGCCTTGAAAGAAAATTGCATCCCATATAATTACGAGTTTGTCAGGTAAAACTAATGTGGTCCCACAATTCACAAATGCCGCACTTCCTTTAGCGTAGGGTAGAACCATGCCTATTCGTTTGCATTGTAAAGGGAAAAAAAATCGCTGAACAGCAAGTTTTTTTGAAAATAAGGTAATTTTAAAATACACAAAGTTTTCAAATGGTGAAACTATTTGAAGGTTTTGAATTCCATGGTTCTTGTTCTTAGATCTAATTTGGAATAATTATCTATAAACATCTCTGCCTCCACCTTAACTCCCTCACTCAGGGTTCAATTTGGCATGCCCCATGTTGTTTTTTTACAATCTATAATCTCTTATAAGCTTATTCGTTTATTTCTTTACCTGTTTACTACCTGTTTTCTCCATCAGCTTGGAACTGTATGATGGAACCTCCTCTGGTCTCGTTGCTGTCATTGCTTGCTTTGCTTTGCTTCCCTCACACTGTACTTGGCACTTGGCAGATAGTAAAGTTGTATCTGAGGAATGGATCTATTGGGAGTTCCTATCTGGGTCTCCTCTCAAACTGAAAATATCTCAAGATGAACTCATCTTTCCTTCAGAATCCCTTCTTTCCGTTCAATTCATTCCCAAGTATTTTCTTAGATGTGTAGAGTCAGATTGTTTTAAAAAAGTATTGCTATTTTGACTTTTTCATGTTTTATTTTAAAAAATTAAAAACCTACAGAAAAGTTGAAAGAAAATGTTGACCATCCATATAGATGTCACCTAGGTTCACTAATTCTTAATATTTTGTATTATCTTTTCGTATTTTTTTCCTGAATTTTGAAGATAAGTTGTATACATTGTGGCTCTCATCTCTAAATTCTTCAAGCATATATTTCTTAAGAACAAGGCATTCTCCTCTATAGCATGACACTATGATTCCTACTCAGGAAACTTAACTACAGAAATTTAACATTAGTATAATATTATCATGTTGATACACAATCTGTATTCAAATATTTCTTTTTTATTTTAGTTCATTGTACATAAATGGAGTACAACTATCATTTTTCTGGTTGTACACAAAGTAGAATCATACAATTTGCCTATTCATACATATACATAGGGTAAAGATGTTTGTCTCATTCTATTATATTTCCTTCCCCGCCCCGTCCCCACCCCTCATTTTCTTCTATATAATCCATCCCTCCTCCATTCTTCCCATATCTCCCCCAACCCCCACTATGTGTCATCAACTACTTATAAGAGAAATCATTCTGCCTTTGTTTTTTTGGGATTGGCTTATTTCACTTACCATGATCTTCTCCAATTCCATCCATTTACCTGCAAATGTCATAATTTTATTATTCTTAATGGCTGAATAATATTCCATTGTGTATATATACCACAGTTTCTTTATCCATTCATCTATTGAAGGGCGTCTAAGTTGGTTCCACAATCTAGCTATAGTGAATTGGGCTGTTATAAACACTGATGTGGCTGCATCACTGTAGGATGCTGATTTTAAGTCCTTTGGGTATAGGCCAAGGAGTGGGATAGCAGGGTCAAATGGTGGATCCATTCCAAGTTTCCTGAGGAATCTCCACACCGCTTTCCAGAGTGGCTTCACTAATTTGCAACCCCACCAGGAATGTATGAGTGTACCTTTTTCCCCACATCCTCGCCAACACCTAATGTTGCTTGTATTCTTGATAATAGACATTCTAATTGGGGTGAGATGATATCTTAACGTAGTTTTGATTTGCATTTCTCTTACTACTAGAGATGCTGAACATTTTTTCATATATCTGTTGATTGCTTGTAGATCCTCTTCTGTGAAGTGTCTGCTCATTTCCTTAGCTTATTCATTGACTGGGTTATTTGTTTTCTTGGTGTAGAGTTTTTTGAGTTCTTTATATTTTCTGGAGATTAGTGCTCTGTTGTGTGTGTGTCGAAGACTTTCTCCCACTCTGAAGGCTCTCTCTTTACATTGCTGATTGTTTCCTTTGCTGAGAAAAAGTTTTTTAGTTTGAATCTATCCCAATTATTGATTCCTGCTTTTATTTCTTGTGCTTTGGGAGTCATATTAAGGAAGTCTGGTCCTAGACCGATATGATGAAGATTTGGACTTACTTTATCTCCTATTAGGTGCAGGGTCTCTGGTCTAATTCCTAGGTCCTTGATCCATTTTGAGTTGAGTTTTGTACAGGGTGAGAGATAGGGGTTTAGTTTCAATTTGCTGCATATGAATTTCCAGTTTTCCCGCACCATTTGTTGAAGAGGCTATCTTTTCTCCATTGTATGTTTTTGGCTCCTTCGTCAAGTATGTATTTATGTGGGTTTGTCCCTCCTTTATTCCGTACCATTGGTCCACCTGCCTATTTTGGTGCCAATACCATGCTGGTTTTGTCACTATTGCTCTGTAATATAGTTGAAAGTCTGGTATTGTGATACCACCTGCTTTCGCTATTCCTGCTAAGGATTGCTTTAGCTATTCTAGGTCTCTTATTCGTCCAAATGAATTTCATGATTGCTTGCTCTATTTCTATGAGGTCTGTCATTGGGATTTTAATTGGAATTGCATTGAATTTGTATAGCGCTTTTGGTAGTATGGCCATTTTGATAATATTAATTCTGCCTATCCAAGAACATGGAAGATCTTTCCATCTTCTCAGATTCTCTTTAACTTCTTTCTTTAGTGTTCTATAGTTCTTCTTGTAGAGGTCTTTCACCTCTTTTGTTAAATTGACTCCCAGGTATTTTATTTTTTTTAAGGCTATTGTGAATGGAGTAGTTTTCCTAATTTCTCTTTCAGAGGATTCAACACTTATGAATAAGAATGCATTAGATTTGTGAGTGTTGATTTTATATCCTGCTACTTTACTGAATTCATTTATGAGTTCTAGAAGTTTTCTGGTGGAATTTTTCAGCTCCTCTAAATATAGAATCATATCATCTGCAAATAGTGATAGTTTAAGTTCTTCTTTTTCTATTCGAATCCCTTTTATTTCTTTAGTCTGTCTAATTTCTCTGCTAGAATTTCAAGGACAATGTTGAATAAAAGTGGAGAAAGAGGGCATCCCCGCCTTGTTCCAGTTTTTAGAGGGAATACTTTCAGTTTTTCTCCATTTAGAATGATGTTGGCCATGGGCTTAGCATAGATAGCCCTTACAATGTTGAGGTACATTCCTACTCTCCCTATTTTTTCTAGTGTTTTGAGCATGAAGGGGTGCTGTATTTTATCAAATGCTTTTTCTGCATCTATTGAAATAATCATGTGATTCTTAACTTTAAGCTTGTTGATGTGGTGAATTACATTAATAGATTTCTGGATGTTGAACCAACCTTGCATCCCTGGGATGAAACCCACTTGATCATGGTGCATTATCTTTTTAATATGTTTTTGTATGCGATTTGCTAAAATTTTGTTAAGGATTTTTGCATCTATGTTCATTAGGGATATTGGTCTGAAATTTTCTTTCCTTCATGTGTTTTGGTTTGGTTTTGGTATCAGGGTGATGTTAGCTTCATAGAATGAGTCTGGAAGTGTTCCCTCCTCTTCTAACTCATGGAATACTTTGAGGAGCATTGGAATGAGTTCTTCTTTGAAGGTCTTGTAGAACTCGCTGAGAATCCATCTGGCCCCGGACTTTTCTTGGTAGGTAGACTCTTGATGACTTCTTCTATTTCATTGCTTCAAATTGGTCTATTTAAATTGTGTATGTCCTCCAGATTCAGTTTGGGTAGGCCATATGTCTCTAGAAACCTATCAATGTCTTTGAGATTTTCTATTTTGTGTGAGTATAGATTTTCAAAATCGTTTCTAATTATGTTTTGTATTTCGATAGTGTCCATCATGATAGTTCTTTTTCATCTCGAATTTTAGTAATTTGAGTTTTCTCTCTCCTTCTCTTTGTTAGTGTGGCTAAGGGTTAATCAATTTTGTTTATTTTTTTAAAGAACCAACTTTTTGTTTTGTCAATTTTTTGAATAGTTTCTTTTATTTCAATTTCATTGATTTCAGCTCTGATTTTAATTATTTCCTGTCTTCTACTACTTTTGGTGCTAATCTGTTCTTCTTTTTCTAGGACTTTGAGCTGTAAGATGAGGTCGTTTATTTGTTCACTTTTCATTCTTTTGTTGAATGCATTCCATGCAATGAATTTTCCTCTTAGTACTGCTTTCATAGGAGATTTTGATATGTTGTATCGTTATTCTTGTTTACCTCTATGAATTTTTTTATTTTCCCCCCTGTTGTATTCTGTTATCCATACATCATTCAATAGTGTGTTATTTAATCTCCAGGAGTCAGAATAGTTTCTGTTTTTTATTTATTGATTTCTAATTTCATTCCATTATGATTTGACAGAATGCAAGGTATTCTCTCTATCTTTTTATATTTGCTTAGAGTAGCTTTGTGGCATAACATATGGTCTATTTTAGAGAAGGGTCCATGTGCTGCTGAGAAGGAAGTGTATTCACTTGTTGCTGGATGGAATACTCTATATATGTCTGTTAAGTCTAAATTATTGGTTGTGTTATTGAGATCTGTGGTTTCTTTGTTCAATTTTTGTTTGGAAGATCTTTTCAATAGTGAGAGAGGTGTATTAAAGTCACCTAGTATTATTGTGTTGTGGTCTATTTGGTCCTGGAATTGAGAAGGATTTGTTTAACATACATGGATAAGCTATTGTTTGGGGCATAAACATTTATGATCGTTATGTCTTGCTGATTTATGCTTCTCTTATCAGTATGAAATGACCTTCTTTATCCCTTCTGACTAACTTTAACTTGAAGTCTGCTTTATCTGAAATGAGAATGGAAACCCCCGCTTTTTTACTGAGTCTATGTAAACATACCATGTGGGTGGTATGTTTTTTCCCATCCTTTCACCTTCAGTCTGTGGGTGTCCTTTTTTATGAGATGAGTCTCTTGAAGGCAGTATATTGTTGGGTCTTTCTTTCTAATCCAATCTGCCAGTCTATGTTTTTTGATTGCTAAGTTTAGACTGTTAACAGTCAGGGTTATTATTGAGATATGGCTTGCATTCCCGGTCATTTTGACTTATTTTTGGCTTTTAACTTGACTTGGTTTCTCCTTTAATTGGCTATTCCTTTAGGGTAATTCCTCCTTTTGCTGGATTACATTGTTGTTTTTCATTTCTTCCTCTTGGAATATTTTGCTGAGGATGTTCTGTAGTGCAGGCTTTCTATTTGTGAATTTTTTAGCTTGTGTTTATCATGGAAGGATTTAATTTTGTCATCAAATCTGAAGGTAAGTTTTGCTGGGTATAAGATTCTTGGTTGGCATCCATTTTCTTTCAGAGCTTGAAATATGTTGTTCCAGGCCCTTCTTGCTTTCAGGGTCTGGACTGAGAAATCTGCTGATATCCATAGTGGTTTCCCTCTGTATGTAATCTGATGCTTTTCTCTCACAGCCTTTAAAATTCTATCTTTATTTTGTGCTGAGGTCCAGCCTTAGCAGGGATCGTGTTGCAGCTTGTTGAGGGGAAGACGTTGGCGATGAGAATAAAGCAACACAGACTGGATCTGAGGCTAAGTTGTAACTTTACTGTTTCATGGCTAAACTCTAAAAATTTCACATCTAAGTTCCTACATTACTGTTTTGCACACAATTTAACTATTTTCGTTCACCTTGAGTACACTCTCTTGAGCTTACATGAAAGGGAAAATGTTGCAAGCTCTGAGTGAATCTAATGAGCATTAAGTATAATCAAAATAAGATAACTTCTCCTATTCCTCTAAAAAAAATCACAAAAACCTTTAATTGGTTCTGGTTTTTGTCTTACTAGGAACAATAAAAGCAGAGGCTATTCTCATAAGTTATGTAGGTTTTAGCACATCATGGTTTAAAGTTGAGTCAAGAATAACAAACAGTCATATCAATCAAGCACACTTGGCATCTCTCTCAAAGACAACACAGTGCCCTTTGATCTATCTATTGTATATAAAGTGGAATTTCTTGCCAGGCGTGGTGGCGCACGCCTGTAATACAAGCGACTTGGGAGGCTGAGTCAGGAGGATTGCGAGTTCAAAGCCAGCCTCAACAACTTAGCGAGGCCCTTAGCAACTCAGTGAGACCCTGTCTCTCAATAAAATACAAAATAGGGCTGGGGATGTGACTCAGTGGCTGAGTGTCCCTG
>JAJEJO010004296.1:160711-381390 GCA_020662805.1 Glaucomys volans | reverse complement strand
TGTGTTCAATGAATCAATAAGTAAATAAAAAAAAAAAAGAAATAACAAAAACAAGAAAGAGCATGCCACGTCCACATTTCCTAGAAGATTATACCACATAAGAATCTTCATTATTCCCAGTGAAACCGTGTCAAGCACTGAGGGGAGTAGTGGTGGGTGTGGCAATTTTGTATATTAGGTATTTTCATTATAATGTGCCTTGGTGTGGATCTGTTGTAATTTTGTGCATTTGGTGTCCTGTAAGCCTCTTGTATTTGATTTTCCATCTCATTCGTCAGGTTTGGGAAATTTTCTGACATTATTTCATTGAACAGCTTATTCATTCCTTTGGTTTGTATCTCTGTGCCTTCCTCAATTCGAATAATTCTTAAATTTGGTCTTTTCATGATGTCCCATATTTCTTGGAGGTTCTGTTCATGATTCCTTACCACCTTCTCTGTTTGGTCAACTTTATTTTCAAGATTAAATATTTTGTCTTCTTTGTCTGAGGTTCTGTCTTCCAAGTGATCTAGCCTGTTAGTTATGCTTTCTATTGAGTTTTAAATTTGATTTATTGTTTCCTTCATTTCAAGGATTTCTGGTTTTTTTTTTCTCAGAATTTCTATCTCTTTATTGAAATGATTTTGTTCTTCCTGCAATTGCTCTTTTAGCTGATTATTCATTGCCTGCATTTATTCATTGCCTCTCTCATCACATCATTTGCTTCTTAGATCATTTTAATTATGTACATTCTGAACTCCCTTTCTGACATTCCTTCTACCATGTTTTCATTGGGTTCTATTGATATAGCATCTAGGTTTGTTTGGGACACTTTCTTCCCTTGTTTTCTCATGTTGCTCATGTATCTTCCCTTCTAGCAGTGCGAATCAGAGATATTGCAGTTTCCCTTTAAAGACTTATAGTGCCCCTGCAGATTTCCAATACCTCACCTTGAAGAGATTAATATTAGCAGCACACTATATAAACAATATGCATCCTTAGTCCATATTTACCCTATTTAGATGTTAACTGTTGTCATAATATACAGAGATGGGTTCACCTTATTATCTACAGCAAAACCAATAGATTTGCAATATGGAACACGATTTCAATGGTGGGAAAAGAGGATGAGGAGGGGTATAGAATATAATGTTAATGAGATAGGAAGTGAGTCTATAGAGGTACTATATCATAGGAAGAGTGAAAGTGGGATTAAAAGAAATAGGTTGTCAGCATGAGAAAAGAGAGTCTCCAAAGAAACAAATAAGAGGATGATAGAGTGATAAGAATATTAATAAAGGAAAAAAAGCGGGAATATAATAGGTATAATAGGAATAATCATTAAACTATTTTTTAAAAGTTCTGCAATAAAATTATACTGTACTGTTCAAACCTCCTATTTTTCAGTAGTCTGTTGCCTGAGAGGTGCTTGATGATTCAGTACTTGGGCCTGCGGGGAAGGTCAAGCGGCTGGTCCTCTGGGTTCCTCCTGGCTGGGTCTCTCAAATATTTCTAATAGCCCTAGTAATGTCCATGATACCTGGCTTTTTCTCAATTTGTTTAGTTGTTGTATCTTTTAGTCTCCTTGAGCTTAGAATGATTCCTCTGTATTTTTGGTTGGTTTTGCTCTTTCATGTCATTGACATTTTTTAAATGCCCTGGCCAATTATTTTGAAAAATGTACTACAATTTAGGATATGTTTGAAAATTTCCTCATGATTAGATGCAGGTTAAGTATTTTTGGCAGGACCACCATGTCATTGGATCTTTTCAGCATGACACAACAAAAAGTGAATGATATGCATTCGTTGCATTATTGGTTGTAGGTTTGATTCTTTATTTAAAGTGGTGACTGCCAGATATGTACATTGGCAAGACTCATTTTCTCCTTTATGTCAGTGATAGGTAATCCATGAGGAGCTACTTTGAGAACGTATGGTGTTCTGTTTCCCAATAATCTTTAACTCAATGATTTTGGTATACATTGATTATCATTAATAGAACAAATGATTGCATTAGTGGTTGAAAATCTATGATTTTTCTGGTCTGTCATTTTTCGCATGTTAATTTGCTATACTTTTTTGTAAAGCGCATGCTCCCAGGGTAGCCAGCCAGGAAGAACTTAATACGCTGTGTTATCACATGTCAGTCGGTCTTTAGTACTTCCTTATTTCAATCACAGCAAGATGATCTCTCTCATCTTTCACTCTTTTGGTTTTACACTGGAACCATCCATTCCTCCAAAGAGTGGAATTGTTTTTAATTCTTATTCTTCACCATTCACATTGAATGAGTGTCTTGACGTTCATTTAAAAAAATTTTAATCAACAGCTTACTGTATGTCAAACACCATGCCAAAAGCTGAGTATATAACTAAGAACAAGACAGATAAGCTCCCATTGCCCATGAAGCTTTGATTCTTGAGGAGCAGATAACATTATACAAATATGTACCAAAAAAAAAAGTTACAAATAGTGGCAAATGCCTTGAAAGACAATGCCACATAATTATGAATTTGTCAGGTAAAATTAAATGTCACTTCATTTGTTATCTTTTTCCATCACCATAGTTGTATTGACAATTATTTTGTCCCATATGGGTATCTGGTTTCTTTGCCTACAGTATCATTCCTTACATTTGCCATCAGATTTTTTCTTTCTTTAACATTTCCTTGCACAATTCTTCAACCATAGATACCACTAAAATTCATCAGAAAACAAGAACAGAAATAATGACAAAATTTTGTTGATGTTTAAAACTCCAAGTCAAATCATTTTCTCTGCTCATTTAATGATTTTACATAAAATACAATAATAATCTATAAGAAGGCCAGACTATCAAAATTTCCTGTTTTTCTGTAGATTATACTTTCAAAATTAAATAGAATTTAGGAACTGGTCTTGCTTTTACATAAAAGCATTTTTGGATAGCTTTTGCAGTTTTAATTTTTAAACATTTCAAAAAACTTAATGACCTTTTGAATCATTGAGGAAATCTAAATTAAAATGTCAAGAGGAAGGATTGGATTATGTTTGAATATAAACTTTTTATTCAGTGTAAAAATCCAAAGACTAAGAGAGGTCACAGTGGAACTTCATAAATTCATACAGGATATATAATGGACAGATCTGTTTGCCAAAATCTGGGATATTGAGAATAGAAAGGTACTTGTAAATGTTAGAAATTTAAGCACAGTAATAAACCTAGGGAATAGCTCTATGAAGAGATCTTGTAGTCTGGGAAATTCAGAAGGCTCTCAGATGGTAGTGTGTAGAGATTTTATAACTTTCACTAGTATAGAACTGTATGCCACAGTCTAGTAGCTTGCACAGAATTGTATGCATGTTGTAATGTGTCCTTAGAGGGGAAATAGGGTATACTGCATTTAAACATAAGGAAAACAATAAATGCACAGTAAAGACCACATCATACCTTGCTTTTGAGATCAACTTTATTAAGGGAAATCTTGCCTTCCCTGCCAATCTGAAGATGCACACGTGGGCCAGCACAGAACACTTACAAGTCCCACTCCACACCCATCCCTCCCCAGCGTAGCACACCACACAACACATCACTCGCGCGTGTTCTCTCTCTCTCTCTCTCACACACACACACACACACACACACACACACACACAGTGGCTTCTGAAAATTACTGGTAAACAAGGACATCCTGCAGACAAAACCAGAAGAAAAAAAAAAAAACCTTTTCTTTTAGAGCAAAGTCATCGGGTAAATATAAGGCAGGAATAAAAGCAGTTTTGAAGAGCATTTGGTTCTGCTCCCAGAAATTATATCTTCAAATGAAGGAACAGTTCTTGCTATATTTTATAGTAAAAGGATTGTTCAGAACATCTTGACCATTTGACAATGAGCAAAAATTTCTCAAAGTATTGTCCTTGGAACATTAGTCCTTCAGAGACACTGTAGGGAAAGAGGGTTCTGAGAAGTCTTTCAGAAAAAAAAATGTGGAATTTTGTTATGTATAAGCCATTCAAAGAGCTAGTAATTATCAGTCTACTCAAATTATAAAGATTAGCATATACATCAGTAGGCCATGTAACAAACTTAAAATATTTTTGCCTAATTTAAAATATTTATGGAAGCCTTACTCTTTAAATGAAACATAAGCTGAAGGTTATACAATTTTATTTTAAACTTATCACATGTTTATATAAACCTATTTAAATTTATATTTGGCTTTATTTTAAAATGTATGAGTTTTAAAAATAAGCTACCATTAAAAAATTCAAGGGACTTTTGTCTGCATGCAAAACGAACATGTGTTCATCTATTAATGTGTATTTCTGTACTGGGAAGCAGAAAAGTCCATTTAGAGTCTTTTCTATCGATAGCTTTATGTATGCTTACAAATCCCTAAAACTAAGTGGTTTAGAACAATAATTTATTATCACTAGTGACTCCATGGCTTGATTGGTTGGCTGGATGATTCTTCTGCTGGTCTTGCTGGGTCTCCCAGGAGACTGCAGTTGGAATGATGGACAGGGTCAAGTCATATGGAGGCTCACCTAGGTTTCTGGGACAGCTGGATCTTTCTCCCTCTTTATGTACTCAGAGAAGTTCCATGCAGTTTCTTCAGTAGGGTGGCTGGGCTTTCTGTGTGGCTCAGAATGCCAAGGAGCACAATAAGGAAAGTTCTCAGGATGCTGGGTTATGACTTGTGTAGGCCTGTGGCAGTTTTGCCTTTGTGGGACCCTTCCGCCATTAAAAAAAAAAAAGATGAAAAGTTGTATTTTATGATAACTTTAGTTTAAGATGGATGTATTGAAATGTCTGGACCTACCTAAAAGTTCTTCTAGTTTTTTACTGGGAATTGAACCCGTGGGCGCTTAACCACTGAGCCAAGCCACATCCCCAGTCCTTTTAAATTTTTTTATTTTGGGACAGGGTCTTGCTAAGTTTGCTTAGGGCTTCACTAAGTTGCCAAGGCTGGCCTTGAACTTGTTATCCTTCTGCTTCAGCCTCCCAAGTCACTGGGATTATAGATGTGTACCACACTGCACCCAGTTTTTTTCCTTCTAGTTTTAAAGGAAGTTAAAACTTTGTTATGGGACATGACACTATTGTGGACCCTAGGCATTACTGTGCCTAATAGATAAGTCAGTCCCAGCTGCCAGACTTTCTGCTGTATCTTGATTTTTGGATGTATTAGTTACATCAAGGTAGAGGGCAGGCCTGGGAGGAATTACACAGGGCATTAAACACTGGGAATTAAGATTCACTGGGGGCCAGATTTGGAGATTAGCTATTGCTTTTGTTATAGTTTAGACCTGAAATGTTCTAGAAAAGTTCATGTATTGAAGGGTTGGTTTCTAGCTGTTGGTGCTATTGGGAGGTAGTAGAAGCTGTAGGAATTGAGGCCTAATTGAAGGAAGTAGGTCCCTGGGGGCATGACCTTGAAGGGTATTCTGGGACTCCAGAGTCTTCCTGTCTCTCTGCTTCCTGGCTGCCATGAGGTGATTAGCTTTACTTCATTATGCCCTCTCTGCTATAGGGTTCTGCCTCACCAGAGGCTTAAAAGCAGTAGAGCCCCCTGGCCCTGGCCTGAAACCTCTGAAACCTTGAGCCAAAATAAGTCTTTCTTCCTTTTAAGTGGTTCATATCAGAAATTTTGTCGCAGTGACAAAAAACAGACTGACAATTTTTGATCATTACACAGTTTCAAGAAAGGATGCATTAACCTGTCCTCTGTAACTCACTACTCTATAGGAATGAAATAAAAACAGACTAGGCTTTTCTGGTGCAATTGGGAAGGTAGGTTTACCAGCTGGTCTATTAGTTGGATTTACAGTGGGTAATAATATTCCTTTACTTCCTCACAAGTTCACTGGAGTTTATTTTTTATAGTTGTATTGCTTTCATTTATTCATTTCTACTATTTATTTTTAGGAAAGTCAGAAAAACCTCAGTCACCTGGGTGTTGGTCAGTCTGTGCACATCAATATTGATTTTCAACCTGATTTTTGTGTTTGGTATTGAAAACTCCAATAAGAACTTGAAGATAAGTGAGAGTGACACAGATATTGACTCTGATAATAATGAAATGCTCACAAGGGACACAGTTGACATTCCGAATCCCTCATGCACTGTGACTGCTATCTTACTGCACTATTTTCTATTAGTCACATTTACCTGGAATGGACTCAGTGCTACACAGCTTTATTTCCTTCTCATCAGGACCATGAAGCCTCTTCCTCAGCATTTCATTATTTTCATCTCATTAATTGGATGGGGTAAGTGTTTGCATTTCCACTTACTCAGTGGAATAAGCAATTTTGATGCAATTATTTAATTTAAATAAACACCTTTTGGAGGTCTAATATTTCAAGGTCTTCTGGTAGGGGAAAAGAAAATAGAGCAATCATTAAGAATTCTCTCTGACGTGAGGTTTATACTCCAGCAAAGGAGGTAGTATATGATCAACATAGGTATACTAGATACATCATCAGCTAGCTTAAAACTCAATTTAAAAAATATCTATTAGCCAGGCCCGGTGGCGCACGCCTGTAATCCCAGCACTCGGGAGGGGAGGCTGAGGCAGGAGGAGCGTGAATTCAAAGCCAGCCTCAGCAACTTAGCGAGGCCCTATGCAACACAGTGAGACCCTGTCTCTAAATAAAATACAAAATAGGGCTGGGGATGTGATTCAGTGGTTGAGTGACCCTGGGTTCAATACCTAGTACACACACACACACACACACACACACACACAAAAATATATATATATATGTATGCATATATATATTAATGTATTTGAGATATAGATCATGAATAATTAATTTCCCAGCTACTTTGATAGAAACGTTTCAAGAAAGAGTGATTCTTTAAGAATAATTATTTGAAAAGTTTATTGAATCTCCACAAGGAATTGCTTTAGCGATATTCAAATTTCAATTTATTCAAGTGAAAGAGGAATTAAGTCATTTAAGATGAAAATTGTGGTAAGAGCTACAAATAAATCAGAAATAGTATAGGATTGGTAGGTAGAGCCAACACTAAAAGAGAAAAGAACACTCAGAAAAATTATAAGTACTCATGACCTACATTTGTGGATCAGCGTATTGTCCACAGTGGAAAGAAAAATGCATCCTGAAGAGGGTTGGATGTATAATTCATTCATGATATTTTGTAATCAATCCCAATAATGGATAAATTATTAATTTTGTGCCTTTCTTTATCACACAGGAGTCCCGGCTATAGTAGTGGCTGTAACAGTGGGAATTGTTTATTCCCAGAGTGGGAATAATTCAAACTGGGAGTTAGACTACCGGCAAGAGGAAATGTGAGTTTATGTATTTTTTAAAATGTCCATTTCTTCAATAGATGATGACTCCTAAGTGTCACTATACAATGTATCTCACTTTATAATTGTCATACTGTCAAGTTCTCAAAGAACACATTATATTTTTTAATGAGGCAGCATGGAAATTTTCTTTGATAAATTATTTCATAAAGGAAGTAATCCACTTCTAACTTTGTACATCTGAACTTGCTTATCTGAGGTTTACCTTCCTTCATTAGGTATGAAAATCATATGGCATAATAGTTAAGATCCTTAGTAACCCCATGTCTTAGTTTCCTCATCTAGAAAATGGAAATAATGACAATAGTGACTGTTACCACAAAAAGACTGGGCAGGACACGACCCTCACTGGTCATCTCAGCTGTTTATTCAGGAACAGTTTCACACGGAAACAGGGGATGCAGGGATGAAATGGCACCCGTGGACCCACTTTCCTGGTGGAAAATGAGCCACTAAACAAAGGGACTGAGTTTATACAGAGTATTTTGATGGGTGGTCTAGTGAACATACCAGTTTCTTTGGGCACTCAGGAATTTGAGCTTTTTGGGTCAGGGGTCTATGGGCAGTGCCTGGAAAGGATTTACTTTGAAGGAGATCAACGCCTCCTAGAGACTGTCACTTTAGGGGTGATAAAATACCTCTCCCTGTCTGCAGTCGGCACCTGGAAACATTTGTCTTGGGAGATGAAGGCTGTCAGTGCATGGCCTTCTTTTTTACTCACTTTTCTCAGGCCTCATTATCTTGGGGATTTTTCCTTTTCCATATCTATTTGTGACACCTGCTGTGGAGTTACTGTGAGTGGTCAAGCAAGAGTGAAAACATTTAACAACTTGAAGAAACTATCCATATGCTGTAGGAACCAATTCTGTTGACATGATCATGATGAATATTTTATAGTAATTTATCACATATCACATATTCTTCCCATGACTGCAGCATGAATAATTAACTGTTAAGAGTGGAAGTACCTGGCTGTATATGTTTGTTTTTTATGTGGGGAGGGAGAGAAGAAAGCTGAGCTGAACTGAGGGTCAACTCTTTATGTGCATTTCTACTACTGAATGGCAAGAACTCATTAATTTATCCTTCCTTCCCATTTTATAAATCCAACCATTATTATTCTTAGATTCCACCTTAAGTTTCAAACCAACTCAAATTAGAACCTGACTCTGGGAAGGGTTCAAGAACACCCAAGGGGAGGCTGCGGTGTCCGTGACTTACCTGACCATGCCAGCTGCAGAGCAGGGGGCTGGCTGCCTGGCCCGATCTCACACTCTCAGACACTATTTTCTCTGTTTAAATAGGGTTTAATATCTTTTAGAGTTTTAAAATTTTAATTCCACAGCTAGAGGTAAGGGATAACATGCAGTTATCTCATAGAGAAGGTAATTCACTTTCAATTGCATTATTCGTTTCCTACCTTGGCTGAGGCACAGGGCTACACCCACTCCTGTTAAAGCTTTCAGGAGAAATTAGTCAATTAGCTTAAATTTATTCACACTGGGCTGTAAATAATAAAGAGCAGATCCTATCCTGACTACCGTGTTAGATGTTGGGGACAACACTAAGTGACTGATGGCAGGAGAAGTTGGGAAGAGGAGAAAGTGTGTAATGTGTATTCCCTCCATCTTCAGCCCATGTTCCGTTCCCCACCTTCTACCCTGCACACAGGTCATCGAAGGTCATGTGACTACAGGACAAGCTGGGAAAGGGGAGGAACTGTTTTGGGTTTACCTGAGTTATCCTCCCAGTAGTGGCTCCACAGTATTCTGTGCTCTCCTTCCTTGCTCCCAGCTCTGCTGGCCCTGCTTGAGAGCCTGACCAGCTCCCTGACTGACAGCTGTCTGCATGGCACAGTGAAGGGGTGAATGCAGGGCAGTCCCCATTTCCTTTTAATGCTCTACTTCACTTCTCTATACCACCACCATATGGGCTCTTTCAGTCTTTCCGGAGGGGAAGGGTTGAGGCTAACCATGAAAATTATAACATGTGGGGGGTAAATTTTCCAAGTGTATGCTGTAAATGTTAAAGCTGTTTTTTTCCCCCATGGTCATGGCAAAATTTTAGCACTTCATCTGAGGTTCACCTCTGATGCTGTATAGATCTCAGGTCCTTCATTTTTTCAGATCAAACTCCATCTTGTGACTCTCCAATCTCATTTTTAGAAACCCCACTCCATAACTATAAGGGTTTGTCTCATTCTAGAATCCACACCCTTTCTTAGCCATATATTTCTCAAAATCTGAATCATTCAATTCAGAATAACAAAGATGGGGTGTTGTGAGAACAGATTGAGCTTGACTACCTCTTGCTCCAAGTAGTACAAAGGATAGAGAGGGCGAGGGTCCCCTCCTGATGGGCATGGGTGTCAAAGTGCATGGCTCTTCCAGAGCCCCCTTAAATGTGAGGTTCCTGGGGAGTCTGACAGACTTGTGTATACATGTATACACACACACACACACACACACACACACATATACTTTCACTCCTCCCTCACCCCCTACCCTTTCCCCAATACAAACAACAATTCTCAAAACTTATATTTTCCAAAGACTAAATAGCTGTTTCAGGATTGGCAAGTCTGTCTTTATCCAACAGAGCTGGACTATCCATTTACCTTCTCTGTCTTTCCTTCTCTTTTAAATTCAGTTTCTCAAGCCTGCCTGGATAAGAAGTAGGCCCATTTTTCTTTTGAAAAATTTTAATGGCCACTTGCTTAGTCACCAGAGGTTTCTAGAGTTTCAAAAATAGTTCTCAGCAGGATTGTATTAAATTCTCAGCCAAGTGCCTTTGTATTTCTTCTGTGTGTGGGTTTGTGAGGTGGGTGCTGGTAGGACGGTTGTCCTCCAGTCACAGATGAATGAAAAGGGAAACTAGAAGTCCTGAAAAATTTTTTTCTCACCCTCACCATTGTATTTAGGAGTGGGCCTATCCTATCTGATAGAGGCAGGTATGCCTTTTCATTTTTAAAATTCATTAGAGAGACTTGGACATCATTGGAGTTTCCTACGAGGCTACTCAGATTTGAAATGTGATTTCTAATCATGTAAATAATAACATTTCAATACAAAAAATTTAGAAATCCTTTGGCATGTATAAAAATGGTGCTGTACTTCTAAGAGAAAGAAAATAAATGTTAATTTAATGCTGGCTGTGTGCTAGGCTTCTTCTTGTTAATACCAAACTGCCTACCTGACACCTCTGCTTAGTTATATAACGGACATCTGCTTGTCTTCCCTCCCAGACCTGCTCATGTCCTTCTATTTCCCATCTCATTTAATGGTAATTCCATTTTTCCAGGTGCTCAGACCAAAAATTATAGAATCATCTTTAATTCTTCAACATCCCACATCCAACCTGTCAATAAATCTTCCTTCTTACTTTTAAATATGCCTGGAATCAGACTTTTTCTTGGCATCTGCTTCTGTGGTCCAAGCCACTCAACTTACTGCAATAAATTCTGTTTCCTTATTTTGCTCATGTCTTTCTAGCATCACTATACCTAGAGAAATAGTTTTAAAACTCAAAACAGATCATGCCATGCCTCTCCATCTTACCCAGGGCACAAGAATTTGCCTGAAAAGCCCCCATGTGATCTGAATCTTTCCACAAACACCAAACATGAACTCTGTCTCAGCCACATCAGCCTCTGTGTTTCCTAGGCTGTCACCTCGGGGCCTCTGCACTAGCTGTTACCTCTAGCTGGAACACCCTTCCCCCTCATCCACTGCATGAGTTTTGCTCAAGTATCACTTTTTCTTTCCATGCAGCTTTCCCTGATTGCTTTATTTAAAATCAAACACTCTCCTCTCTCTCTCTAATATATATATATATGTATCCCCATAGCAATTTCTACTCTCATTACTCCTTTTATCTAAGGTACTAAATGTCGCTATTTATTTTAAAATATTAAAAAAAAGTGGTTTGGTGCAGTGGCACACACCTGTAATCCCAGCTGCTTGGGAGGCTGAGTTAGGAGGATTGTGAGTTCAAAGCCAACCTCAGCAAAAATGATGCACTAAGCAACTCAGTGAGACCCTGTCTCTAAATAAAATACAAAATAGAGCCGGAGATGTGACTCAGTGGTCAAGTGTCCCTGAGTTCAATCTCTGGTCACCCCCTCTACCACAAAAAAAAGAAAAGAAAAAAATGTGCATTTGTTGATGTATGTGGAGCCTAAATCTGAGAGGATATATAAGAAACATTGATTGCAATTGGGTAGCTGAAAATATTGCCCATCTATGTCCATTTGTACCTCTCACATATTGAACCACCTGGATAAGCTATATATCCAAAAGTAAAATGAAAATAATAATTTGCTTAAAGTCAGAAACCTCATAAGTGGCAGGGAGTAACTAGGATTGTCTGGCTCAAATGTCCGTTTTCTTTCTTCTAACCCTTACTGACTCATAGAGAAATATGATAGTGAAATCTGTACTTCACTTCTGTAGGGGTTTGAATTTCAAAAGTAATCTCATGTATAAGATGCAAGGAGATGTAGACTTTTAGCAGGTATTTCAGTTGAGTGAAGGTTGATAATTTTAATGGAACAAGGAACAAGTCTTTATACTTTTCAAGGTTTGCTGAAATCATTTCTTTTTTCTTCTCAGCTGCTGGCTAGCAATTCCAAACAGCAATGACTTTATAAAGAGTCCATTTTTGTGGTCATTCATTATACCTACAACCATTATCCTCGTCAGCAATGTTGGTATATTTATTTTAATCACAGTTAAAGTGCTGTGGAAGAATAACCAAAATCTGACAAGGTAAGATTCTCAATGAGTGGGAGGCTGTCAGGCAAAACTCATCCACACATAACCAACAGCACCATACCTCCATAGTTCCAAGGAGGACAGTTCCTCGATGGCTCAAACTCTGAGACAAGGGCAGGGGTGTGTTGCATTCAGGACAAATTTTCTTAGAAACTTTGACTTTGAAAGGGTATCTACCTCTCATCTAACATCAGTACTGCTGAAGAGACAAAGAACAGAATATGTCAAACACATCCATTCTGCCCTGGCACCTCCACAGCATGGATTAGCTAGAACACAGTGCTAATGAAGCTATGGATGCAGATTTAATTCTGCAAGACTCTGCTCACCCCAAGTATATTTACTGTATGAACATGTGTGAACTTACAGTAAACTCACAAATGGATTTACTTGGTATGAACAGATGAATAAAAACTACCATCATTCAGTGAGAATACAATCTTGGAATATGTGTTTTATAGGTTAAAGTTCTTTTCTATTTGAATGTTAGTTCATATTAAGGGGAAATATGGGGAAAATACCATCACTGTTAAACATTAAAACCTATGTTTTAGTAGCAATGCCAGAAAAACATTAGTGAAGTATTCTCAGCCTAATTGCAAATTAGATTTTATTTCCTTTATGCAAAACAATATCTTTTGTTGTCAACAGACACCAAGCAAATTTGTATTTTAAAATTTTGACTCATAGCTCATGGTTCTTAAATTGGCCTAGTTATGATGAAAAGCATGTGTAATTTAATTTTTTAACAAATTGTCTTCCATGTTTTAGTTAAGTGCATATCAAATTCCCCAAAAGTTAATGGTTTAGAATGAAAAATATTTATTATTTGTCATAAGTTTTGAGTGTTGGCTCAGTAGTTGTTCCATCTTGGCTGATTCAAATGCTGATAAATGATCTTAGATGACTTAATTTCTGGTGACTGATGGTCTGGGCATCAGTTACTCAGTTGGAAAAGCTCATCTCTGCTCCATATTGTCTTTCCTCCTCCATTAGACCAATCCAGGATTCTTAATATAGTGGTCTCAGGTTTCCAAAGAGCAGTGAGAGAGGGCATAGGCTAATGAGCTAATTCCTTCAAGTTTCTGCTTGTGACATTTGTTGATTTTCCACTGACCAAAGTAAGTCACATGGCCAAGAGCAGATGCCAGGTATCTAGACTTCCCATGAGAGGGAACATCATTCCACATTTAAATAACTTTTTTTTAATCAATAACAACCCAAGACATAGGAAGGTTACAGACGCCCACCCCCCCCAAGAAATAAAAGGAATTCCTCACTGACCCAATTATTCTAAATTCCATTCTAATGAAAAAGTTGATTCTTAGTGAAATTTGCCTGCAACAGTATTTGAGGAACTGTTTCTGCCTGAGTTTTTAACCAGGTATTAAGCTATTTTTAAATAAAGCTTCCTAAATCAGGTTTCTCCAGAGTGACATAGGTCTAGCATCATTGATTTTCCAACTGAGAAATGGTATTTTTAAATGAAAAATATAGATGAGGAACTGAATATGCATACTCAAGAGGGGTAATAATGACATTAATAAGTAAAAAATATTCTTTCTTGTTATCTCTCAGCACAAAGAAGGTTTCATCCCTAAAGAAGATTCTTAGCACATTATCTATTGCAGTCATTTTTGGAGTTACCTGGATTCTGGCATTCTTCATGCTGATTAATGAAGATGACATCAGGATTGTCTTCAGTTATATATTCTGCCTTTTTAACACTACTCAGGTATGGTATGGTATGGACTCATCTGAACGTACCAGAACATGGAGCAATGGAGCAATGGTCACCCTGGAACAAAGTTTCCTTCTTTTAAAACTCCCTGAAGGTCATTGCTTACTTACATTTAAGAAACTCTATTTTTAATACACTTTATGGGAAAAGCAAGGGAAGCTCTTTATGACTTACCGTGCCATTTCCTGGACCAGAGGTCATAGAATATAATTGCAATAGGGTTGAGGCCGCATTTGTCCCTGTCCCTTTTCTCTGAGTAGAAAATATTTTGTCAAACAACTGACTTGGGAAACATCTTTTTCTCTTCTCCCGTGAAACAGGTTTATGAAGCTCCTTACCACGGTTGGTATAGACAATGTTAGTAACTGCTGGAGTCTGAATCCCTGTGGAGTTGGCTGAATTTTTTCTTTCAATTCTTTTCAGTTTATTAAGACTGATTTTATGGATCAGTCTACTTGGGCTACCTTGATGAACAAAATATTTGCCCTTGAAAAAGCTGTGTGTTCTGTAGTTGTTGGATGTAAGGTTTGAAAAACATCAGTAAAGTCAAAGAGTATTAGTGTAAGGATTTTCTATCTTATCAATATTTTTTTTCTGGTTCTCTCAGTAGCTGAGTAAGGAGTTAAAATCCCCACCTATGATTGTATATCTTCTTGTTTCTAACACTTTTTGTTTCACATATTTTCAGCAAAAGAGTGAACGAGACAACTCAAAGTCATGCATGTACATTTATGATTGTTGTGGGGTTTTTTTTAGTTGTAGGTGGACACAATACCTTTATTTTATTTTATTTTATTTATTTATTTATTTATTTTATGTGGTGCTGAAGATTGAACCCAGTGCCTCACGAGGGCTAGTCAAGCACTCAAGCCACAACCCCAACCCCAATTGTTATGTTTTTTATGAACTGGCTCTTTCATCACGTGGATAAAAGGTCTTTTTTTCCCAATAGTGCTTTTTGTCATGAAGTATACTTTGTTGTCCTGCTTTCCTATGATGCATACTGCTTACGTATTATATGAATTTTTCATCTACTCACTTTCAACTTCTGTACCTTGTATTTACAGTGAATAGCAAATACCATTTTAATCCATTTTGACAATCTCTGTCTTTTAATTAGAGTATCAAATCCATTTAGCTTTAGTGTATTCACTGATATAGAATAATTTGTATCTACCATAGACAATAGGTGTGTGTCTGCCATTGAATTTGAAAATAAAAAGCAGTTCTTGGCTGTTGTCAACACCCAATGGGAACTCCCTAGAAGAGCAATGGAGTCTCAGATTGCCAGCTTACCCATAGTCTTATTTCCTAGAGTGAGAAGGAAGGAAGAATCTGATAAAAGGGTATTCTCCATGCATAGAAGAGGCCAATGACAGAGCAGAGTTTCATTACAAGATGATAATACCATGTAGAAAACTTGAGGGTGGCAATTTGACAAAGGCACTGGGCTGAAAATCAGGACACTTATCTTCTAGCTTCACCATTAATGATATGTATGATTTTAGGAGAGCCACACAATCTCTGTGGGTAAATAAATTGGGAGGTGGTGGCATGTGTGAAAATCGACACAATATTTTTCAAATGGTTCTGAATATCGCCTACATCAGAACCTCTGCAGTGTGTTAAAATACTGATTCCAGGGCTTCACCACTGACTTAATTAGAATCTACAAGGTAAGAATTGGGAATCTTCATTTTAAATGAGGAACCCAGGCGAGTTTTATGTCACTAATGTTAAGGAATGACTGACTAGCTCACCTACAGAAGGTTCTAGGTTAGCCTTATGTAGACTCTCACATTAGACACACACCAAGAGTCACATGAAGATTGTTTTACATCTAGAAGTATACCTAGGTTCCTTCTAGATTTAGAGTGCTTTAATTCCAATAAACATTTGCAAGCTCTGGATAGCACAAATGGCACAAATTAATATTTGTGCTAGCAGTAATTAGTTTGATCCACATATTCTGGTTTTTCAAATAATATATTTGGAATTTCACAGAGTCTCTGCAGAGAGAATCCCACAGGATGAGGTCTTTATGAACTCTCGCAGTCTAGGGTCTTTTCCTAACTATTATACAACTATACATTTGATACAATCTTTTTTTTCTCCCTAGAACTTAAAATTTGGAAAACCAAATGAAATATTATATCCCAGATGTAGATTCTGAGTCTTCTTTTTAACTTACCATGTACCAGATGAGTCCTGTAACACTACTCACAGGGTATAATTCTAGACACAAATCTTGTAAGGGTTGGGGTACTGTAGATGACAGTCTGAGAGGTATCTGTGATTATTTTTAATTTGTTTATAAATAGTTTAATATGAGAATTTGGAAAATTTGTCCATATATCCTTTGCCCAGATTTCCCAAGTGATAATTTCTTGTATAACCACAGTACATTTTCATAATCAAGATATTGACATTGGTACAATATTATTGACTCAGTTATAGATATTATTTAACCTGTTACTTCCACAAAGGCAATTAGGAATTAACAAAGTCCTCTTAGAAACTATAATTCACTTTTTTATAGTATCTTTCCATTACAATTAAAAGAAAGAGGGAGTATCACAAATTGGGAAGAAGAAGGATTTGGAAGCCCAGAATAGAAGAATTTAATTCTAAACCTCACTGATTACTAGTTAGGTTATCTTGCACAATTAATACTTAATTTATAGGAACCTTTTAGTTTCCTTATCTGCAACATGGAAATAGTGAGCCTTATTTTATAGGGTTAAATGAGGATTAAATGATCATGTTCAAATGGTAAGAATTAAATGAAAAAAAAAAACATCTGATACTAATAGACTTCAATAAAGGGCAGTTTAGAAGATATGTAGAAAATATTACTCAGTCTTCCTGGGATATCAGGTCTTTATATGTAAAGTACAGAAAAGTAATGGATAAAAATGTTTAAAAATTATTTTTGTCCTTAAATGCATCAAATTTCTAGTTATGCTGCTAAAACTCCAAGAATCTAGAATTGCAGACTATTGGAACCAGCATTAAGTATTCTACTGTTGATCTGCTCCCTTCTGCAAGAGGATAGGAAATGAGCAAAGTTGCACAGCCAGCAATCGGCAAGCCAAGACATGAACTGCTCTTACCTCATACCTTCTCTATGGGAGAAGGTCATACATGGCAGCTGTAAACTCAATTTTGGGAGCTGCTGCAAATGATGGGAAGGATGAGTGGCCATGTGAATAGAATCTCTGTCCTCAGCACTTACCTAATGTTAAACTTTTATTCCCTCCTCAGGGATTGCAAATTTTTATGCTCTACACTGTTAGAACAAAAATCTTCCAGAGTGAAGCTTCCAAAATGTTGAAGTCACTGTCATTATCAGTTGGGAGAGTAAAGGCAATGCCTTCAATGACCCCGCTGAGACTACGTGTTCGGATGTATAACATGCTCAGGTCCTTTCCAGCCCTACATGAACGCTTTCGGCTGCTGGAGCCCTCTGAAGCAGAAGAGGAAAAGACACTCTCTGAAAGTGACCAAGCAAACTCAAGCATCTAGATAGTGAAACTGTTACCTATTGTGGTCTTTTTATCCAACTCATGTGAGTTATGTTTCCTTCATTTGTTTCCTACTCCTCCTAGAAAATCTTCCTAGTTTTATTTTCATGATTATGAATTATGTAAAACTTGTTTTTCATTGTCATCAGGGATAATGAATTTTGGAGTTTTTGTAGCATTCAATGAACTCTTAATTGAATGAGGCAAATAATTCCACACAGCATTCACGATGGCCATTGTTCCTTACATGACAAACTTTGACAGAAATGCAGAAACTATAAAAAAAATTTTTTTCACAAGTTACTAAAAAGAACATGATGAGAAAATTTACCTGGTACAACAAAATAACTCCTGATAAAGTGTAGGGAATTGCTTGTATATATCATACTTTTGATCTATGGATATTTTAAAGTTGTACGTGGTTTGTACTTTTACTTTTTTGTACTTTTATTTCCATTGAAGAATTTGGCACCAATTTAACTTCTAGAAATTGGCATCTTTTTTTCTGTTAAAAAAACAAACAAACAAAAAAACATGTTTTGTGACCAGAGAAATAGGCTAAAATGGCAGTGAGACATATTAGTTGGTTACTAAAGCCTCTGATATTTCCTTCCAGTTCTTAATATATCCAGTTCTTAATATACTTTGGGTTTAATAAAAACCCAAAAGTTCGTCACAGTCAGCCCTTATGGCTTTAGAAGATGTAACTGCTTGTGGAATTTCAAACACTTGAATGATGAATGGCTTCTTAAATAGAAAATGATTCCATTGAGCCACTGAGGTGGGGCACACTCCCACTGGACTTAGGAGATACAGTCTCTGAATTGCTCCTTTCTGCTTTGCCATAAACTGTAAGGTGCTGTAAATGTCTGAACTAAGGAACTAACATGTCCTGTGAGCTCGGCATACCTTCTCACCACTCCCTACAGAACATGCATTTTAGTAGAAAAAATTGTAAATGTCTGTTGGATTCCTAGGTGTACATAGCATAAATGAAGAATGAAAAAAAGCAAAGGGAAGAAAATAAAGAAGGAAAGCAGTTCTCAAAGACCAGTATTTTCACCAATTGGTACAGTACTCTAACTAATTACGGGATGGGCAGTGGGAAAATTCTAAAATGTGGTTGACCCCAGATCTGTATTCAGATGACAATCTAACTTAAGTAAGTGCTACTTTAAAATGTGACTCCTTCCCCCACAAATCACATTGCCTCAGGGTGGGGTATAATATATTTCCCTTGGAGATTATAGGTTTTTTTTTTTTTTTGCATTTTTTCAGTACTTTTGGGATTTAACAACTAAAATCCCATATATTGTTCCTAAAATAGCTGTACTATAAATGTGCTCCACAGGCAATTGTAGAGACTAATTTAGGTGAACACTGACACTCTTTTACCCTGAAATCCTACCAGCAGAAAATACTTTGGTTTGAAGCTTTATCTCATACACTAGTCAGCAATCTTTTGGTTTAGTGATAGAAATCCAACTCAAATTAGGTTAAAGGTCAAAGGGAATTTATTGACTCAATTAATGTAAAGTCCAAGGACCAAGCTAGTTTTAGGTAGAGCAACTCTGTGTTTAGTGTTTGCCTGGGCAGTCCCAATTTGTGCCTGTTGTCCTCATTTAAGTACTGTTAGTAGCCCCTGTTACTCTCAAGTGTCCTGGCTTGAGACATAAAATATATGATAATACTAACTCTAGAGATAGTTAGATCTGAGAGTTCTGAGATGTGCCAGGCAGGATTCTTTTTCTCCATTTCCTGACTCTCTATGCTTTCATTTGACATTGACATTATTCTTAAATTGGGATTAAATGGCTGGAAACTGGCTATTGGCATTCTTTTTTTTTTGAACCAGGGATTGAACTCAGGGACACTTGGCCACTGAGTCACATCCCCAGCCCTATTTTGTATTTTATTTAGAGACAGGGTCTCACTGAGTTGCTTAGGGCCTCGCTAAGTTGCTGAGGCTGGCTTTGAACTCACGATCCTCCTGACTCAGCCTCCCAAGTCGCTTGGATTACAGGTGTGCGCCACCACGCCCAACTGCTATTGGCATTCTTAATACTACAGTCTGAGAGCCACAGAATCTAACAGGAAAAGAGACATATTTTCTCCTAGCACCCACAAGTCAAATCTCATTGGAATTATTCTACTTCTAGCTATTGTTCTGGCAGGAACATAGGGTGAACAGTATGTAAAACAGGGGATTTAAGGCAGCCAATTGATTCCATGATGTTTCAAAGGCTCAGAGACAAAATGGGAATGCTACAGAAACCCAGAGATTAGAAAAAGAAGTTGATGTTTCTCCCAAGCTAAAAGGATAAAGTAAGAAGAGTTTCCAGAGCGAGAGTACAGAGCTAAAACCGGAGCATGTCAGTGGCGGGAGCTGGACCCAAGTAGAGACAGCCTACCTGTGCCAGGAACAAAACTTCGGCTTCTTGCCTCCTCTTGCCCTGCAATCTCCCAGCATGTCTTCCATTGGCTACAGCTAGCCAGAAACCAGCAGAGCCCAGAGTCTGTGAAGCTCAACCCCTCTGTGATATAGAGCACCTGGCAGAGAGAGAGGAAAGAACCAGGGAACAATACTGGAAGCAAAGTATTAAGGAGGTTCTACTATATCTCCTATAAAATGTAAGTACTCCTGGGAAATGAGCCCCTTTAGGATTCATCAGTCTTTTCCCTTGTCTAGCAGGGTTTTAATGGCTTCAGTAGGGACAGCAAAAAATTATTTGGTGCTTTGGAGTTAAGGAGTAAGAAGAGTGGAATACAGTAATGGAAGGGTGACTTACTTAAGAAAGTTGCCAGAAAGGGAGAGTCAGGGCACTTCAGAACTGGTTTTTATGATATTGCACATGGCCAGCTTCAACATCCCATGTTTTCTGATTTATTTTATGTGATAACAGTGTCCTCTTGCCTTTTTGGTTGTGATAGCATATGCAGTGGCTGGGGAACAAACCATCCTGACCTTTGGATTTCCTTTCCTGTGTCTTAACCAAGAGTTCAGAGTTATCTCTTCAAGTGTCAGAGTCTAGGTTGCCAGGCACAGAATATTCTGCAGGATCTCACCCCCTTCCCTCTCCCTGCCTCCATTATCAACAAGGGAAATTATTCTCAAGCTCAATGTCTTTGCCACATTCCAGAAGACTTGGCATTCTTTGTAAATATTTAAGAAATTGGGGTCAAAAGTACCAACTGGATTATACTGATTTGTCAACTACTGGAACTTTCTAGCTCTGTGAAACCCCACCAATGTAATTCTACACCCTTCAGTTCATGGTTCCTCGGATGAGGTCCAAGATAGACAGACACCAGGATAAAGTTCCTTGAAGGTGTGCTGGATGGGATGATTACTGAGAGAGAAAATACTAAGAGTTTTAAAATGTATTTACATACAACTCAATAGCAAAAATTTAAAAAACCTGATTAACAAATGAGCAAAGAATCTGAATAGACATTTTCCCAAGGAAAACATATAATTAACAGATACATAATGTCCAACATTACTAATTATCAGAGGAATGCAAATCAAAATCACAATGAAATATAACCTGTAAGAATGGTTATTATGAAAAATGGAAGAGATAACAAGTATTGACAAGGATGTAGAGAAAAGGGTATCCTGTACATTGTTGGTGGGAGTGTAAACTGGTACAGTCATTAGTGAAAACAGTACTGATATCCCTCAAAACATTAAAAGGGGAACTACCATATTATCCAGCAATGCCTCTGCTGGGCATGTACATAAAGGAAATGAAACCAGCATCTCATAAAAATATCTGCACTCCCATATTTGTGTGGCATGACTCATGATGGTGAAGATGTGGAAATAACCTAAGTGTCAGAAGTTGTGGTATACACAGATGCTCCTCCATTCAGGATGTATTTACATCCTGATGAACTCATTGTAAGTACACCTGATCTACCAAACATCATAGCTTAACCTCGCCTACCTTGACCATGTTCAGGAACATTACATTAAACTTACATTAGCTGATCATTGGGCAAAATCATCTAACACAAAGTTTATTTTATAATTATCATGTATCTCATGTAATTTATTGATTACTGAAGAAGATGCTGAATAAAATAAGCCAGACCCAGAAATATTCTGCATGATCTCACTATATATGCAAAACTATAAAAACGTCAAACTCATGGTAACAGAGTAGAACAGTGTTGGCAGAGGCGAGGTGGTGGAAGAAAAGGGGAGTTGTTTGACCAATGGTATAAGATGAATGCATTCTGAAGCCCTAATGTACAGCATAGGGACCATAGTTATTAATGATTTATTACTTACTTGAAATTTTCTGAGAGTAGATCTCAATGTTCTCAACACAAACTCATGCACAAAGATAACTATAAGATGGATAATATGGATATATTTGCTCAATTGCAGTAATTGTTTCACAATACATATTTACATAAAATATCCCATTGTATACCTTAAATATATATATACATATATATAATACATATTTGACAAATATGCTTTAATAAAGCTGGGGAGAAAACAATCTTCACAAAGTATATTTTTAAAAAAAAACAAAATCCCTAATTCCTTCCCCAATCATGTTGTCTATTTTTCTGTATTCTCTATACGCTTTCTCTGAATATATAAGAATTTTATAACTGTAATTATAGTAAATGAAATCTTATTGATTTTCACTTATTACTGCATAGTTATACAGTTTTCATAATAATTAATACTTCTATAATGTGCCATAATAGTTTCCTTCTTATATATTTAATCAATTCAATATTTAATATTTGTAGTGACATTGCAATAAATAAACTGGTACATATATTTTTTTCTTTTTTAAAAAATTGTTTCCTTAAGGTAAATTCTCAGGGTATCAAAGGGTATGAACATTTGTTTAGGCTCCTGAGCATTATTAGTATATTTGCTTGAAAACGCTGCAATAATATATAACATCATCAACATTTGGAGTACCAAAAGCATTTTTTAATATACTTGTCTATTTTGGTATATTTGTTGATTTTATTTATATCCTTTGCTCATTTATCAATTGAGCAATTGTTTTCCCCAATAAATTTGTGTAAGTTCCTTATCTGTTGTAGCTCTTAGTTCTTTAACTATTGCTTTTGTTGAAAATATTCACCCCAGTTTATTAATTTCCTTTCTTTTTAGTATGATGTACACACTGGATTTGATTTGAAATGTTCAAAAGATTTATAGAGCATTAAGCATTTTCAGAGTTTATATGTCCTCACATAGACTATTTTTTATTTTGTATTAAGAAGTATGTTAGGGACTATGTAGAAACTCTCCCCCGACACCACCTTAGGCTTTCCATCTCTTTGCTTCCTTTTCTTCTTTTTTAATTTTTACTTTTACAGAACACATTTTGATTTATTACACAAATGGGGTACAACTTTTCATTTCCATGGTTGTAGAAACTTTTAACATGTAGAATAGTGATGTCAATATGCCAGGCAAGGTCAAATAGATCACAGAGGACACATTATGTCTCTAACCCTCCATTATATCATGCAATTGGGTGGGGGTCCTTGACAGATTTTTCTAAAAATATGTTTTCTGTCTCTTTGTGTCCAGTACTTTTCTTAAGAAGTAAACACTACATTTTGGATGAGTTTTAATAGCAGTTATTAATCAGCAACAATTTTTAAAAAGGGACGTCCAAAGTAATGTTACATATGCATAACTTCCTTTATACATGAGTAACCTACTATAATGTATACTTAAAATTTTTAAAAAGTTGCTAAAGAAGGAAAATTAAGGATAGGAGTAAAAAGTATGAAGCCAGGGTCAAAATTAGTACCCAAGAAACCTGCTCTTATAGTTTTTTTAACCAAACATGCTGACTCCATCTGTGGTATTGTACTTTTGTTAAGATGTGGCCACAAATAAACTGCAAGTTTACTAACACTCCACACCCCACAGAAATACAGAAACATAATCACAAAAGTCACAAATCTCTTAATGACTAAATGGACCCCCCAAAATATCACAGCAATTTCCTTGGATAATTCTAATTGTTATTCTAACACTATGATTAATTGACATAAAGTTTTTAAAAAATGTCCATCTGGGTATATTTCCAAATGAGAACGTCAACTAGCTGAATGATAAAAGAGGACAAGGTGGGATTCTCTCATATTTGAAAACTCACCATTCTCAGAGCATCCTTGACCACCAATTTGCTATTACATACAAGAAAAAGTTATGTGTAATTAATGTTATTAAGAAGTTAGGAAATGCTGTGTATACACAAACACATACGTCATGCATTACAGGAAACCAGTATCACAAGAAGATCACTGAGGGTGGCTTTTGGTTTTTGTCTAATATCAATTTATATTGGTTTTTCTAATTTGGGCTTCTTTTCTTTTTTACTTTGTAGGTAGCTTGCCTTTTCCCTCCTTACTTTTAAAATGAACTATATGATGTATAATTTACATAAAATTAAATGCATCCATTTTAAGGGTATAATTAGATAATTTGGGGGGGTACTGGGGATTGAATTAAGGGGCACTTGACCACTGAACCACATCCCCAGCCCTATTTTTTGTATTTAATTTTGAGACAGGGTCTCACTGAGTTGCTTAGCATCTCGCTTTTGCTGAGGCTGGCTTTGAGCTTGTGATCCTCCTGCCTCAGCCTCCCTAACCTCTGGGACTACAGGCATGTGCCACAGAGTCCATCTAATGAGATAATTTTTAACAAGTGCAGATATACCTGTGAAACCACTGCCCCCAAACAAGATAAAAAACACTTCTATCACTCCACACCATTCCCTCCTGCCACATCCAAGTTAAACCCTTCCTCCAGCCCTGGACCTGGGAATCTATTGACTTCTTTTCTATCACTAGATGTCATTTCTGCCTACATTATTCCAAAACATCACATGGATGGCACCATACAGGATATCCTCTTTTGAGTCTGGTTTCGCTCACTCAGGATTGTGTTTTTGAGATTCTTCTGCATTGTTGTGTGTGTCAGTGGTTATTTTTATTGTTAAGTGGTATTCAGTTGTCTAGATATACTGTCTAGATATATATTTGTGAAGTATATGGACATTTGGTTGTTTCCACACTTAACTATTATCAATAAAATTTCTGCAAACATTTTGTACAAATCTTTGTGTGGACATGTGTTTTCTTTTCTCTTGAAATATCTTGTGAAATTACCAGGTCATAGAGTAATTGTACACTTAACTTTATAAGAAATTGCCAAATAGAGGATGTGGGGAGAAAACATACTGTAGATTGGTGCAACCACTTTGGAAAGCAGTATGGTGATTCCTAAGAAAACTTGGAATGGAACCACCATTTGACCCAGGTATCCCACTCCTCGGTTTATACCCAAAGGACTTAAAATCAGCATACTACAGTGACATAGCCACAGCAATGTTTATAGCAGCTCAATTCATGATAGCAAAACTATGGAACCAACCTAGATGCCCTTCAACAGATGAATGGATAAAGAAAATGTGGTACATATACACAATGGACTATTACTCAACCTTAAAGAAGAATGAAATTATGGCATTTGCAGGTAAATGGATGGAACTGGAGACAATCATGATAAGTGAAATAAGCCAATCCCAAATAATCAAAGGCCAAATGTTTTCTCTGATAAACAGATGCTGATCCATGGTGGGGGGTGGGTAAGGAATAATGAAGGAACTTTAGATTGTAGAGAGGGGAATGAGGGGAGGGATGGAGCAGGTGGGGACGGGAAGGATGGTAGATTGAGACAGACATTATTACCCTATATACATGTATGAAAAATTTTTTTAAAAAAATTTAAAAAAAAAGAAAAGAAATTGCCAAATGGTTTTCCAAAGTGGTTGAACCATTTAGTCCCATTAGCAATATATGAAAGTGTGGAGTTTCTTCCACACTTCTTTTTAAAGTCCTGATTTGTGAATTACTACAGAAATTAGAAAAAGGTTATAAATCCTTTTGCAATCCATTGATTATATTTCTAAAAAAATTCTATTGTTTAATATGTTAGCTTTTTATTTTAAAAAAGAAGAAGGAAGAAAAGCAAAGCAGAGTGATATGATATATACCATATTTTGCAAACTATTTCCCAGGGAACTATAGTCCAGTTCTTATCTGTATTTCTCTTCCAGGGGAGTTTTGGTACACGTGGAAGTATGACCTTTATAATTGCCAAACTTTGAGATAAGCTGCTATGAAACCATATTATAACAATCTAGACTTTCTGGACCTTTGCAATAATAGAAAAGAAGATTGTTTTTATGACCCAGTACTCTCTAGGCAACAACAGAACAGAGAAGCACTCCGAACTAGAAGTTTTGGTCCCAGTTACAACTTATGTGACTTGGGGGAAGATATTTGCCTCCCTGGGCATAAGAGCAGGAGGCTCTGTTTTAGTAAAGGAACAAGCAGGACTAGGTGAACTCTAAATTTCCTACCAACTAAAATTTTGTGACTCTAAATGTAGGTTAAAATTATTTTTAATTTAAAATATTTTTCCACCTAAATAATACACGAGTACATTCAATAAAACAAACAAAACAACAACATAGTGTTCCAAGTAGAGTTAAAGTACTCTTTGACCATTACCAAATGCATGCCCCTCTTCTGTTCCTTCCTCTTCTCCCTAGAGTTAATCCCTGAAATTAGTTTTGTGTATATCCTTCCAGATTTTAAGAAATATGTATCCTCAAAATTATATACCTGCAGAAGCTCATAATCTTGTGTACTTGTTGATTTTTACATCAATGGTACATGGAACTGTGTTAGTGATCCCTAAGACCACCTCCAGGTTTGGTAGCTGTGGCTTATTACAAAAGGATATGAATCAACCAGAAAAGGAAAACTGCATGAGAAGAAGTATAGAGGACATCACAGCAAGCTTCTCAGAGTTTCTTCCAGGACACACTTGATTCCTCCAGCAAAATGTGACAGAATGTGAAATGCAATCTGGCAGGAATGTTGATCAGAAATTCAGTACTCAAGATTATTATTGGTAGCTGGCCGCAAGGACACCCATTGCTTGGCATGTACCAAGATTCCAGAGTTCTAGAAAGCAAGGTGTTCAGCATAAACCACATTGTTTGCACAGTTTGTTCACAGTACACTATCATTACCAAAAATGGTGGGGACACTCTTAAAACCCAATTTCCTATACACTAGCCATGGGCCAATCTCACAAGCAGTCCTACCTAAGGATAGAAGTTAGGCTGCTACAATAACTCTTCTGCACAGTAACCTAAGTTTTGGAAATTTGCTTTTTGCACTCAACAAAATGTTTTTGAGATCTAACATACATGTATGTATTTCTCTTATTTTTTTCTATAGTCTTTCTCTTGAAAATAGAACATTAATAGGTATGTGTGTTCTTATGTGCAAGGTTTTCTCTGCTACACTAGATATGGAACTGTTGGATCATAGAATATTTTAGATATTGATGGATATGTGCATACCACCCTTTAAATAGCTTCTATCAATTTATGTCCCCATAACAAAGTATGCCTGTTTTGCCATATCCTTTTCTTATAAACTGCTATGAAACTTTAAATTTTATAGAATGTGAAAATAGCATCCCCCTGTGATTGTACTTTGCACATTTTGAGTGAGTCTCTTCATTAAAATGGCCTTTACTGAATGCCCTGTTTAATTATGCATCATGTGGAGGGACTAAAGTCAGGGTCACTGGCATAAATACAATAGGGATATGAGTGCCTCCAAGTACCCAGTTCGATTTTCTTTTGGACACACAATTCCTAGAGTTTGGCTGCCAGATTTCTTAAAAAATCTGAACAGAGCTACTCACGAGCAAATGAAAAGTTGTGATATCTCTTTGTACATCTTATGGCATTCATATTGTGGCTAGGGCTGCCATAAACTTGGGAGCTTAAATATCAGGAATTTATTTTCTCATAGTTCTGGGGGCTATGAGTCGGAGCTCAAGTTGGTAGGTTGGCTTTTCTGGTGGCTCTCTCCTTGTGTTGCAGATGGCTGCCTTCTTGCTGTGTCCTCACATGATTTCTCATAAAGATACCAGTCAGATTGGGGCCCACCTTCCATTGGCTTCATTTTATTCAATCACCTCTTTAAAGGCCTAATCTCCAAATTCAGTCCCATTCTGATAATAGGTATTAAGCCTTCAACATATGAATTTTGAGGGGGAATACAATTCAACCTGTAACAAGTGTTACTCTTTCAACCTAAATTCTAGGAGGTAATTCAGCACAGAGGTAGCATAGCACTGTTTCCAGGGGTCATAAATGAAAAAAAAAAAAAAAAAAAAAAAGAGTGATTTCAAACTACTCAGAGATAAAATCCTGGGCTACTCAGGAACTAGGAGCTCCATTTTTCTGTAAGTTTGCTCAATGAAATGACAGGAAAGTTAGCTTTCATTTTTTTATCCAATAAATACGTACTGAATATCTAGAAGGTGCCAGCCTCTACAGATACAGAATTAAGCAGAACTCTCTTCACAAACTTATATCCTTTCTTTGGTTCACCTGAGGGTAGAGATAACTGAAAATTTTCAAGATGATTTGTACTAATTACTGAAGGAGAATATGATGAAACACAAGCTTTATTTAACTTGCTTTACAAAGTTCCCATTTCCTATCTAGACTCAGAAACCCTGACTTTTATTCCTAAGATGTTTTCCCTTCTCCATTTGTGGAATTCTTGGCACATACTTTCAGGGAGAAAGAGCAGATAGTAAGTGAATTGACTTCCTCTTTTACAACTACACTTTAACTTAGATGTCAATGAAACAGGAAAAGTAACCTTTGAACTACAGAGCCTCCTATCTCTCTTTGGTACAGGCTGGGTCAAAGGTATTTTCATATGCTCTTTCCCCTTCCTTCACATATTCCTAACTTTTATTGATTGCCATTAGTAGTATTTACTGATTCGAGATTATTTTCAGTGTTCATTTAAAACTAAGTTCATTTGGTTGTAGGACAGAAATCCAGTGAGCCAAAAGTTCAATTTACATTTCTAAAAGTTGAGAAGTTCCATACAAAAAGAAGGCAAGATGTCTGACTAGCAACACTTTTAAGGCATGGTTAATTACAGAATTCCTGGGACAATATTCTTAATTACATTTTTGAGACTTATCCCCAATAAATGTGACCATAGTGTTTAGTAAGTGATAATTAAATGATAGCCTTTTTGGCTTCACTAATAAAAGGCAGCACTAAAATCAGTGTCAATACATTCAGTGGGAGAAACCATGTTCTTGTAAGGGATGTACCTGATTTAATCCAGGGTATCACTTTGTGTTCAGTTATCACCTGCTTTTATTAAAGTCTAAGTACAGACATCTGTGTCAGCAACTGTGGGTATATTATAAAACCAGTAACCAGAAAATTCACTCAACAGATATCTATTGACAGACAACTATTCACACATGGCAGTCAACACAAGATGCTGGGAGTGATACAGAAAATAAAATCAGTGTCCTCATGTCGGGTGAGGGTGGACAAGAAACTCAAACATAGAATGACAAGTAAAGATAAAGAAGTACGGAAAAAATCACATGAGATTTCACAAGGAACTAAATGTCTACTTGTCAAATGCAGGGTTTTACTGCAGGGTTTATGGTTTTCACTAAGACCACAAAAGATTCCATTCAAACCTTCCCCCAAAGGCTGATACCACAGGCCATCATTTTACAAGCTAAATATTTGTATAATCTGTCATTCAGCAATCTACATATTAGCATATAACCAAGAGAAACATGTATAGTAGAGACATATAAGAATGTTGTGCATAGCAGCACATAGCAACAAACTGGAACCAACCTAAATACAGTTTGATAAAATGGTTTAAATATTTGTAGCACACTCACCCAAAGGAGTACTACTAGAGAATGAAAATAAACGAACTCTAGTAACATATTATTGAGTATGAAAGTTATGTTCCAGGAATCCACAAACAAAAGATATTCTATATAATATCTATGAGGAAGTAAAACTGAATAACATATTGCTTGAGCATATATGTCTAGATCAATATTTATATGTGATAAAACCAAAAACAAGATTTTTTTTAAAACCCACCAGTGAATGCTAAACACAAAATTCAAAAGGGGCACTTTGGGAAGGAGCACATTGGAAGAAATAATTTACTGATACATTTCTAATCCTTGGGTTGAGTGGCGAGTTCCACTTGTTCATTATGCCTTTTCTTTTTTTGGGGGGGTACTAGGGATTGAACCCAGGGGTGCATTCCCAGTGAGCCACATCCCCAGTACTTTTCTTTTCTTTTTTTTTTTTCCAGACAGTGCCTCACTAAGTTTCTGAGGCTGGCCTCAAACTTGCAATTGGCCTGCCTCAGCCTCTCGAGTCACTGGAATATAGGTATGCACTGTTGTACCTAGCTATTCATTATGCTCTTAATTTTTAAAATGTGATTATTTAGAGTCAAGAGCAGGAAAGTTACTGAAGTTTTAATGGGCAAATCGGGATGAAACAGACATGAAAATGGGTAGAATATGATTATAGTTTTGGTTATTAAGGTGTTTACAACCTAATGGAGGCAATATGACACATTCATGATAATTTTGTGTGCTTCCCTAGACATGCTCTTATGTAACATTTAAAGACAACCCAAATGACCTACACCTCATGCCTAGTCAGCTAGGTATCAGAAGACAAAATCTTTTACAAAATTTAACTATATATGTACATACATATATATTTATTTCTGGGGAATTCTGAGACAATGTTTAATGTTGCACAGATGTCCTTCTTGTCTCATGTTACTTAAGCCTCTGATGTGGCTCCCAAATGCTGTTTTTACTCTCTTGCTCCTGCTTTGATCTGTGGAATCACTACAATTTCTCAATTTTCACAGTGGTAGTTGGGAACAGGTTTCTACCATTAAGCAAGACTTACTGACATTGGGGATGAAACATGAGGAAACTAAACATAAAATTATACAACCAAACAACAAAATCAAAAAACCCCTTAAACGGGGTTATGGTGGTACACACCTATAATCCCAGTGACATGGGAGGCTGAGGTAGGAGGATCACAAGTTCAAGGCCAGCCCCAGCAACTAAGACCTGTCTCAAAACAAAATATAAAAAGGACCAGGGGTAAAGTGCCTGTGGGTTCAATCTCCAGGACTAAAAACAAACAAAAAAAGAAGCTGCATTTAGAGTCCAGGGACCCCAGCCTCTCCACAAGGTCACTGTGTGGTGTGTGTGCTTCCCTTTTTAGCTTGCAGTTGGCCACAATGTAACAGGGGCCATCTTATTTCTTAGTGGCAGGACTTTTGAGGAAATGCACCTTTACTAGGGATGTAAAGAGAGAAAAATTCTTTACCCTCATTTGAGGCCATGATTCATCTCATCTCTTGTCCCGAGGTCTGATTTAATTTTAGGAAGATTGACAGTGGTATAATTCATTTCCTTCAGGGAATATTTTACCTCTGCCCACAGAAGTGTGATTTTACTTCAAACCATCTCAAGGATAGTAGCATACTATCATGGGGCTGTGGTGCATTTCCCAGAATCTATGGTTCAGTGTTAAATAATAAGCAGTGAAGAACCTTCTCTGGAGAAATGAGGAACTCTATTCCTTCTATTCCTTCCGTAGTCCTTCATTTCTTAATCCCTGCAAGCAATTTTTCAAAGGGCAATACACACAACTGTGGAAAACAAAATTTACATGTGAAAAGCATCCTAAACGCACATATTTCATTCTCAAAAGAATTTTCAGACTTAAAACTGTAAGCAGATACTGTTTCCAGTTCTAAAAGAGCATAATTTCTCATCCCAAACTGCTAATTTATTTTATCCCAGTTCGTTTAAGAAAAGCTGGTGAACGACTGGAGACAGGCGGATTCACCTCTTTGCTTAGTCACCGCTTTAAAAGGCTAAAGTTGCTTGCACCTTTTAAAACACCTCTCCCCTCCCCCCAGTTTTCACCACCTTTTCCCCAAATTTAGGTCAGTCTAAACCACAGCACTTCTTACAGCACACCCAAAACAAATGCTTTAGGTTAAAAAAAAAGAAGGGGGAGGCGAGGCTCAAATGCCTTTTCCAAAAAAACTCTTCTGGAATTCTTAGTTTTAATTTCGCAACTTTTGACTTTTATACACGTAACGATTTGTCCCGTCTTGTGAACGCTGTCGTTTTCCTGGTATATTGCAAACTCCTCGCGCACCCACTGATTCATTCCTCATTCCTACTAGCACAGGGCTTGGCAAAGCGTAGGCGCCCACTAATGAATGAATGAACGGATTTGTAGAAGAAAGGCGGGAAAAGATTAGTATTTTTTTTAGCGTGACTAGGAGAACAACAATGGTTACAAAGTAACGACAAAAAAACTACCCAAATTTGGACACATGCCCACTTTCAGCTCGATCTCAAAACTAGACCAGAACAGCGCACTACGCCCCGCCCACGGTCGACAGACGGGAAATACACGCTGTCAGGAAAACCGGAAGTTCCCGGTGACGCCCCGCGCATGCGTGCATCGGTCACCTCGCGCTTCCTACAACCGGTCATCCAGTAAGGAAGCCGGGGCACTTGGGCCGACGCTGCCGGGTCCTCGCCGGCCCCTCGCCCCTCGCCCCCGCGCATGCGTTGTGGGTTGGGCCTCTCGCGCTGAGGCGGGGCGAAAGGACGGATTTTATTTTCTTGCTCCCGCCTCTCTCCTTCCCCCACCTGCCACGTACAAGGCCCGAACTCTCGCTAGGCTTGTTGGGTCTGTGCGATTGGCCGGGGCCTGCGGCAGTCTCCGAGCTAGGTGCGGCGGCCGCGGAGAGCAACCAAGCGGGCGGTGACTACAGCCTCCCTGTGACGGTCAGAGCCGGTTTGCGGCGGTGGCCCGGTCAGCGGAGACCCGCGCAAAGGCGGCGGCCTCACAAACTGGTACGGCAGCAGAAGCCGGGGTGCGGCCGCTCTCTCTCAAGTCCGGGAGACGAGGAGGCGCTGGAGGGCTTCTCTCCAACCGGCGCCGTGGGAGAGGGCTGGAGCGAAGGAGGAGGGCCGAGGGCCGACGGGGCCTCGAGGGGGAGGGGAGGTCGCGGAGGGGGAGGGGTGACGGGGGAGAGCTCTCCATGGCTGGGAAGTGGGTGTAGGGTTCTGGGGCAGAAGTGCTCAGTGCGATTCCCTGTGGCTCCAAGGGGTGGGATTGCCGGAGATCGCTGAGAGGGGCTTTGGGAGCCCTAGAGTGGTCGGTACCTAACCCAGTGGGCTTGGAAGGGTGAGAAGGGTGGAGAGGCACCTGTGGGAATAATTTGATTGGGGTCACAGAAGAGGAACCTCATCCTGGGCTGTCAGCCCTTAAGCGCCGAATGGAGGCCCAGCCTGCTCTTTATAATGATGACAGCTAACTTTTAAGTTTGCTCCTCTGGGTACTCTTCTAAGTATTATACATGCGTGATGCCATCACGAGAACCCATTCGAACTTATACATTCCCATTTTGCATGTGATGAAAGTGAATCTTCGGGAAGGACTTAAAAGTCACAAAGCTAGCAGTGCAAATCTTTTATCAACTTGTTAACATTGCCTCTGGTCAGGCAGCATTTTAGGCCCCTTGCATTCTTTTGGAATAATCAAGGGTTTATTTGCTTTGGGATTTCTTGAAGGAAATTTGTGCCCTCAGGAGGTACCTAAACAGCTGCAGTGGCGAAGTGAAATTGGAGCGGTGGTGGGGTTAGTGGATCCAGTGGTTTGGCCACTGAACCTGGATTGTAGTGCAAAAAACAGGCCTTTTTCAGAACTCAAAAAAATGGCCCTGCCCGGTGGCCTGTAATCCCAGGGGCTTTGGAGGCTGAGGCAGGAGGATCGCAAGTTCAAAGCCAGCCTCAGCAACTTAGGGAGGCCCTAGGCAACTCAGTGAGATCCTGTCTCTAAATAAAATACAAAATAGGGGTGGGGATGTGGCTCAGTGGTGGAGTGCCCCTCTGTTAAATACCCAGTACCAAAAAAAAAGAACTCAAAAAAGTGTTTCTGGTGAAGTATTTGGACGTTAGTGGTTCAACTCAGTTCTGGTAGAGGGGGTGGGCAGAAATAAGATAGAGGAAAATGCTGTAGGGATCTTACCAGCAGTTCTAGATCATATTGATCTTTACTTTGCTAGAGAAAGAGCACCAGAATTCTGCTGTTGTATAAACGTGTGTGGATGCACTCTTGTGAATACTTGTGTATTTATTCTGAGGCAACTGCAGAAATGGGCACAGCTTTAGGAAAGACGCATTGGTTCCTGGCTGTAGGGAATCTAGGGTTGATGAGAAACACCAAAAGTGAATTTACTGGCAAACATGGCAGATACAGAGTATATATGTGATTCAATTTTTTAGGTCCTTGGAACTGAGCTTTCCCCACTTCCATCAAAAGGACATACTATCTAGTATATTTGATGTTGAAATTTTCTCTTAATAGTTTGTCTGACATGGGGAGTCCCTTTTAGCTACACCTGGCACACTGAAGGTCTGACATAAGAATTGACCTAATAGTATAGTTTTCTTCTGCAAAGTCCCGCCATCAGAACTTTATTTTTCCCCATTGTTTTTGTGTAGGAAACAGAAGCAATACTTTAATTACCTTCTACATGTCAAACATTGTTCTAGGTGCTGCCAGGAATAGATAATACCTTATTACTGGTTTACATATTCTGTAGAAATAGATTGATTTATTGCATGATCCACTTAGTGTATCAATGCAAATAAAATGGAATATTTACCATCTTTCTGAAATGGTTGGTTATACTTCAGAGCTTGGCACATATTAAGTATTCTGTCAATGTTTCCTTAATACACAGGACAAGTTTTACTACAGGTGAAGAGCTGGTTTTATGGAGGTTTCAGCTCATCAGTCTTCACGAGAAGTTCATTGTGAAATGGGCAGATAAAAAAATAACCATATTCTTATTTTGTTAGGACAGGCGTGATATCCAGATGGTGGAACACAGTTTGTTTTGTTCTGCACTGACCTTGGAGTGTTATATTTAGTTTTAATGCCTCATTTCAATAAAGATTTATTAATAAAATGTGACCTGGACAGAGGGTGGTGAAGGAATCTAGAGTATTCATTTAAGGAATAGATGAAAGGACCAGGAGTTTTATATAAGGGATATTGGGACATTTATATATAATCATGAAGCAAATTAAAATTCTTGAACACTTCTTTTCAAGTATTTGAAGGATTTATGTGTTGGGAGGGGTGTGAATGGTTTTTTACCCATGCACAGAAAGGACAGAGTAATTGCAGAGAAACATGATAATGTCAATTAAATAATGCATTTAACAAGAGGGAAACAAAGCTGCCAGTAGAAAAACAGGAGATTGAAATCAAAATGTGGAGGTTGTTGGAGAGACAAACAGCCTTGAGAGATCATTTGTTTGGGGCAGGTACAGGAGTTGATGCTAAGAAAATGCTTAGTGATCTTATTTTAACATATTAAGGAATTTCTTGACCTTGAGAAAAGAGATGTTAACACATTTGCTTATGAGTATTTTCCTCATGATTATACAGTAATCATTTATTAGACATCTTGGATAATATTTTGAATTTAGGATCACAAGGTCATTATAGGATAATGATATTGAATAACTTGAAATAATAAATTAAACCTAAGAAATGGGAAAATTATGTAACAAGCTAGTATTTAGTGGCTACTTCTCTAATAATGTCTTCTTTCTTAAAGTGTGCAGTCTAATACACCCACTTTCATTAGGGAGTAGGGTGGATTGAAATGGGAGATAATGGAATATAGTACAATAGTGGATAGTATTGTGGAAAACTTAGAATGTTATCACTCATTTGTCCTTTTCCTCAAGTTCCCAAGATAGAGGGAGATTAGAATACTCATGAAACCTTTCATAGTTAAAAGAGAAAAATTTGATTTTCTCTTTCACACATGGTTTTTCTTCAGGATTAGCATTAAAAGTAAAGGCCAATATAATTTTGAAGCCAGTATTTTTTTTCTTTATTTAACATGTCTTGAATAATTACTGTATGCTAGGTACTAAAGAGTCTGGATATATGGCAAACATTATTTATTTATTTTACAGACTTCATTTTGATTCATTGTACACATATGGGATACAAATTTTTCATTTCTATGGTTGTGTATGATGTACATTCATATCGTTATTGTTAATCATACATGTTCATAAGGTAATGATGTCTCTCTCATTCCACCATTCCTCATACCCCCATCCCCTCCCCCTCTCATTTCCCTCTACCTAATCTAAAGTTCCTCCATTCTTCTCTCCCCCAGCCCCCAACCAGATTTTATTTTATCATCCACTTGTCAGGGAGAACATGTGGCCTTTCTTTTTTTGGGATTGGCTAGTTTCACTTAACATGATAATTTCCAGTTCCATCCATTCATCTACAAATGCCATACTATATTTCTTCTTTATGGCTGAGTAGTATTCCATTGTATATATATACTATAGCTTCTTTATCCATTCATCTGTTGAAGGGCATCTAGGTTGGTTCCACAGTCTAGCTATTGTGAATTGTGCTGCTATAAACACTGATGTGGCTGTGTTACTGTAGTATGCTAATTTTAAGTCCTCCAGGTATAAACGGAGGAGTGGGATAACTGGGTCAAAAGAGGGGTCCATTCCAAGTTTTCTGAGGACACTCCATACTGCTTTCCAGAATGGCTGAACCAATTTGCAACTCCACCAGCAATGTACAAGTGTGCCTTTTTCCCCACATCCACGCCAACATCTGTTATTGTTTGTGCTCTTGATAATTGCCATTCTAATTGGAGTAAGATGAAATCTTAAGAGTTGTTTTAATTTGCATTTCTCTAATTACTAGAGATGTTGAACACTTTTTCATATATTTATTGATTGGCAAACATTATTTACTTCCTACTTTCTAGTGGAAAAGACCATAAAAAGATAATTTTTAATGTCTGAAAGTGGTAATATGTTGAAAAAAAATAAGGCAGGGGACTAAGAGGGGAGCAGAAGAGCCATTTTTAAATTAGATGATTAGGGAAGACTTCTGAGGAAATAGCATTTGATGAGAGATCTGAATCAGGGGTATGAAAAGAGTTCAAGGAAGAAGGAGTAGCAAGTTGCAAAGAACATGAAGCATTGGTGTATGAGGGAAAGAGGTACAAAATGAGATTAAAAACTTGGTCAGGGGCTGGTGATATAGCTCAGTTGGTAGAGTGCTTGCCTTGCAAGCACAAGGCCCTGGGTTCATTCCCCAGCACCTCAAAAACAAAACAAAACAAAAAAACTTAGAGGCCTGGGATTGTGGCTCAGTGGTAGAGTGCTTGCCTAGCTTGCATGAGGCACTGGGTTTGATCCCCAGGACCACATTAAAAAAGAAACAAAAACTAAGTAAACAAAATAAAGGTATTGTGTCCATCTACAACTAGGCCATGACTTTGTAGATTTTGCTTTTTGAGATGGAAATCCATTGGAAGGTTTTGAGCACATTGATATTAGATTTTTATTTCACAGACTAACGGATCTAAAATGAATCTAAAATGGGCAAAATGAAAAAGGAGACAGACCAGTTAAGGAGTATTTTGAGATGACTTAGCGCTGAAGATACTGAAGTGGTTAGTAGTAAGATTAGTTAGCAGTTTGGCTATAAGGTCTGAGAAAAATGAACTAAGCCTTTTTTATCTTGAATAATTGGAAGGTCAGAGTTGTCACTAACAAATGGGGAAAACTAACTCTAGGAAACAAGTGGAAGACCAGGAATTGTTTTTAGAAATGTTAAGTTAGAAATGTAAATGGTAATGCTAGATATGCAGTTAAATATGTGGGTAAAACAATAGGAGACAAAATACAACTTATTATATATGTAATATAGTTGTCAGACATTTACATGAACTTGTTAACGGTGGGATACTGAATTACTTTTGAAGGCCACAATTTATCTAAGAGTATCTCTATTTTCAACTCTTCAGATATGTTCTATTATTTAATCATCAAAATCATTTTTATCAGTCTTTCTCTAGAGTTATATAAGAACATCCTGGAGTCCACCATGAATGGACAGTTGGACCTAAGTGGGAAACTAATTATCAAAGCTCAACTTGGGGAGGATATTCGAAGAATTCCCATTCATAATGAAGATATTACTTATGATGAATTAGTACTAATGATGCAACGAGTTTTCAGAGGAAAACTTCTAAGTAATGATGAAGTTACAATAAAGTATAAAGATGAAGGTAAGAGTGTTTTTAAAGCAGTTTTTGAAAATAAGTATTTTGTGTTCATTTGCCCTTTTTTTTTTTTTAATTGGACTGCCCTTCCCCATGATATTTGGCCATTCTCTTTTATTTAAGGGGATGTTTACATAATTAGTGTAATTCTTTTTATAAATTAAAAGTAGCTAAGTTATTTATTATTAGAAGGGAGTTTGAAGTGTTAGAACACTTTCATATGCAGTTCTACAAGTTTTTTTTCCCCTCTTTCTGGCCAGTTTTGACTTCCTTTTTTGTTTTTAAAACCAAATTTCTAGTTATATTTCCCCAAGCGAAAGGCGTATCAGTATGTATTGAATGGAAAAGAATTTCATGGATAATTAAGCATGGGAAAGCTGATTTCAACAAAGACAAATGTGTTTATTGCAGAATTTTCAGGGTGTGTAATATGCTGATGTACATTGTCATTTTGTAGGACGCAGTGTTCCCCGACTGATTTGACCACAAAACTTTTTTTTAATGGAGATGGATTTTCCTTGAGAAATGTTTCATCAAACATGAAGGGGAATTATAGCAGTAGAGTATTATTTCCTATATTTTAACCAACCTTCTTGTTAACATCATTTACTGAAATTTGTTTTATTACTGAATTTATTTATAATCTTTATCTTGAGCTCAGCATTTGGCTCTGTTAGCTACACCATCCTTTTGGAAATACTGTTATCCCTTACTTTCTCTGACACTATTCTGTTTTTCTTTTTATCACGAATAGCTGCTGCTTTGTCAGGATTGTCTTAATGCGAGCTACTATAATAGAAATCTTAAAATCTCAGTGGTTCAAAACTAAAGAAATCATTTAGGAACCTAGACTGACAGAAGCTTTCTTTTATTTTTAAGAAGCTCTGTTATCTTTAACACGTGGCTATAGGTTCACCTTGGGATTGATATCCAGCAGGCAGATGGATGAAGATAGAGCGTGAAGGGATATTACTTGATAAGCTTCAAGACGATACATAATTTTTAGCCCACATTACATTGACCAGAACCCAGTCACGTGGCTTTGCTGAGATGCAAGTAGAAAATGTTGTCCCTGGCTGAGCAGCCACTTTGTACAACTTTTCCTGTGGAAAGGGAATGTAAAATCAACTGATAATCAACTAAGCTGGCCATCTAGTTACAGGTACAATTAATTCTCCCTTCTTCTGATGAATGATCTAAGAGCACCCAAACTAATTTTTGAGAAATACTTATGTTTAGGAACAATAAAGGAGGGATTTCTTCCTATTCTTTTATCTAGTAATCTCATCAACTTAAAATACATTGTTTTTACCCATGACTTCCAAATGTGTGCCTTAATTTGATCAGTTATTTTTTTCTTTCTTGACTTAACATATCAAAATTTTCTAAAATATTTTTTAGTTGTAGATGAACCTTTATTTTTATGTGGTGCTGAGGTTTGAACTCTGTTCCTCACGTGTGCTAGGTGAGAGATCTACCACTGAGCTACAACTCAAAATTTTAATAGTCTTAACCTTAGATGCTTTGCTTTGCTTCAAACTTAGCATATCTTAAACTGACCTTACTGATTGGCTTTCTCTTACTCCCTATTTTCATTTAGGGTAAGGGTTAGCAAACTTTCCCTATAAAGATCAGATAATGTAGCTTTGTGGATCACATCAGGCCTGTGTCTCATCATCACCGCCATCTTTTTTTTTTTTTTTTTTTTTTTTTTTTTAAACTGCCTCTTAAAAATTTAAAAAACAAACTTGGTTCACAGTCCTGTAAAAACAGGGAGGATCTATGGGGTCAGATTGTAGATTACTCATTGTTGAAATTTGCCCTCCTTATCTCATTACCAAATTGTGTTTTATTTCATGGTGTTTAAAAAGTGTTTTGAATCATTCAGATTTGTGTTTCGTAGTCTGTGTTGGGCACCATAGTAGAGGGACTGCTCAAGTAAAGATTCTACAATTTGATATTCTGTTTCAATTGCGTGATTCAGGAAAGGAAAAAGACAAATACAGGAAATTTCCTTCTTTTACATCTTTATTTTCCTAAAATGTGTTTATGAGTAGAATCACTCAGAGCTGTACATTAGACATCTATGTGATAGGAATTAGGTCTAGTTACAAAGAGCTAAAATAATTGGAGTGCTCAGTTACGGCTTTTTGCCATCTTGGTCCAAAATAAAGCAGCGTAGTCCATTTTCAAATTGGTGCAGAAGAGCATCCCTGGAGTGGCCTCTTGGCCTTCACCAGACAAAACTCCTTTCCACTCAACTATGTGATGATGCCCTGCAAAAGGCCCTTGTCTAAAATCAATTCCTTGTCTATTCTTGCATTTCTGTTCTTGTTCTCTGTAGGGAACATTTTTTTTTTTCTTAGTCCTTTGAAAGCTTTTGAAACATGCAGTTGATATGGTAATTATAGTATTCTTTATCTCTGGGAACTGGGGGATTTCACAGTCTTCAGTGTGTGCTATTTTTTATATATTTGATTTTTGGGGGGGAAGATGACACTTTTCATCTTAGTATCAAAATGGTCAGCGACCTCTGAAAGACTCTACTTTGCATTCATTAACACAGTTCTACAAGAACTCTTGAGTTGTTATATATGACTTCTGTCTATTTCTGTCAGTGTGTTTTATATTTAGAATTAAGATTTGAATCTTGGGAATCATTATTACTTTGATTTTTGAGAAATATATTTAAAGTTTTCAAAATGGAAATATTTTGACTAAACCAATAATTCACACTATTGCTACCATAAATTTAGTGACAAGTAAAATTTGATACATGTAATGCTTTAACTCAGCAACATTTTCTCATAAGGATATGGCAAATTCTTTGCTTGTCAGAGTAATAAGCAAAGTTGATTTAGTATTTTTTTAAACAAATACATGTTTCCTGGACGATCCTTTCATGTTTAAGGTTTTTATGAGAGATTCAAATTATGTTCTGTAATATACATTTTGAATTTAATCTGAAATTCATGTTTTTTTTTTCTTTTTTCATTCCAGATGGAGATCTTATAACAATTTTTGATAGTTCTGACCTTTCCTTTGCTATTCAGTGTAGTAGGATACTGAAACTGACATTATTTGGTGAGTGGTAAACTTTCTAATACATATAATATTATATTTTTATTAAAAGCTTTTTGACTTTTTTTCCTTTTAAAGACTCAAAATTAAATGACAAGGTATTCAAAAAGGGCTTTTATCAGTTTTCATTTAAGGAGTGGTTTAAAATTGCTTGAAGTTTTCTTGTGTTTTAACTCAGTAAGAACAGTTTTGAGATCAAAGATAACTTAGATATCTCTAGTAGAATATTATAACTTTAATTTAGCCATGTTGGAATTTTTGAGTTGTTAGACTCTTTGTGTTTGGGGAAGATTCAGTGAAGTCAATATGTTTTACATTCTACATCTATTTTGTTACCCTGATTAGTAGTGTTTGCTGTTTACTTGAGTGTATCAGATTAAAAATAATTGCAGGGCTACAACTTCCTGTGGGTTCTTTAAGAATTTATAATTTTCTCTATATCAGAGTATGTTTTTATGTAGTCTAAGGGCTTAACATATAAGCCTGATACTTTAGACCTTATTTTTCAAGGATTATTTAAAGACTAATGATAGTGCTGATAATAAATACAGACTAATTTTATTTAATCTTTTAAATTTTGTTTTCTTTTAGATCTTAATAGATTTGCAAGGGGAAATATTAATGGACAAGATAGAAATGGTTGATTACAGAGTTAAAGTAGGAGCATTATTATTTGAAAAATAAGGTGTACACTTTTTTTTGGATGCTTCATCATTTAATTTTTCAAATTATGTTATAGTGAACTTTAGTGTTCTATGAAAGATGGGCATGCCCCATTGAATTAAGTTTATCTGTTTCATTTCCATGTAGGAAAAATGAACATGATGATTTAAAAATGTTAATAACAAATTATTGAAAATAAAAAAATAAAAGTTATCTTTTCACAATGTCAAAGGTAAGATACTTGACAACTATTAGCCAAGTATAAGATAGACTAGACAAGTAGAACCCCACCCTGCTAGAAGCACTCACATGGTACACATAAACTATACTAAGTATATTTTATTGAATTAGGCAACTTGGCTTGTTCAGGAAAGTAAGGGAACTATCCAGGGATCAAAAAATAAATGGAACTAAAAACCAGGGTCTGAATACTAAAAGCTAATTCAACTTGGAATATTCTTGGTGGTAATGGTGAAAGTATTAGTTAGCATAATCTAAGACTTTGTCATTTGGTATCTAAATGATGTAAGCCCTGGATCCTATACTCCTGGACCCTGTATAGCCCCTTCAATGGACTGTATTCTCAAGAAGAATATTATGGAAAATAAATATCTCCCTTTATGCAGGAAAGATCAAGGAAGCTTAATATATGCTGGGCTGTCAGGGGTTTGGGAAGTTTCCCTTGAGGATTCATAACCAAGGTTCTTAGGTGGACTGGTTTTAAGATTAAACACCTACATAGTTTGGAATCTCTCAAGCCCAGATTTGAAAAACCAAAAAAGCAAAAACAAAGGCAGGAATCTCTGGAAGGACATATCAGTCTAAGTCATAGATTTCTCACAGATAGGTTTTAGGATTCAAAATTGTAAGGCACATGAACCAATCCATGTAAAAAAGAAACAGTGGGCATAACTAATAGCAGAATTAGGCTTCTAAGAACTTTAGTTAATAGAAGTGATAGTCTATAAAATGTGTGTGAAAAATTATTAAATACATAAAAGAAGGAATAAAAATGTAAGAGCAAGGCACTGTGAAAAAGAACAAATAGATTCTTAAGAACTTAAAGTAACTTTTTAGAAATGAAATGCATTATCTTTGACATTGAATTCTAAGTGCATAGGTTAAACAGCCTATTAGTCATGGTGAAAAAGAGAATTTGTACCAAAAGGAAATCCAAAGAAATTATAGAAGGAAGCCCAAAAACAAATGTGGAGAATAGGAAAGAGAAGTTGAGAATGAGAAAGTCAAGTGTATTTCCATAAAAAGTTTTAAAAAGGAAAGGGGGGAGTGGAAAAATATATAGAGGGCAATAGGCTAAAGTTTTCAAGATTATAGGAAAGATGTAAACCTTTAGATAAGGGAGGCAAAATGAGTCCTAAGCAAGATAAGTGAAAATAAATCCCTACAAGACATTGTTATGAAACTGGAAAATACATAAAACAAAGAAATTAAAAGTATACAGCAAGCATAAGACTAATCAACTATGAAGCACTTAGACTGTTAGTAAACTTTTCTTCGTAGTAATAACAGAAACCACATCTTCAAATGGTTAAGAATAACTAGAAAAGTAGCATTCCACAGTTTGCTAAACTCAGGAATGAGAGGAAATAAAAACTTTCAAAGAATCTACCATTAAGAGGTCATTGTTAGAAGAATTTTTAAAATTAGTTTTCAGTAAGATGGAAATTGAGTCTGGAAAATGGTGAAAACTGCAAGCAGCATTGATTACAAAAAATAGCAGTATTTTCAGGAATACAAAAACAATTCAAGTAGCACATATGGGCAAGGATGTGGGGAAAAAGATACACTCAAACATTGCTAATGGGACAGCAAATTGGTGCAACCACTCATGAAAGCAGTGTGGAGATTCCTCAGAAAACTTGGAACGGAACCACTAATTGACCCAGTTATCCCACTCCTTGGTATACACCCAAAGGACTTAAAATCAGCATACTACAGTAACACAGCCACATCAATGTTTATAGCAGCTCAGTTTACAGTTGCCAAGCTCTGGAACCTCCTAGGTACCCTTCAACAGATGAATGGCATATATACATAATGAAATATTACTCAACCATAAACAATGAAATTTTGGCATTTGCCAATAAATGGATGAAACTGGAGACTATCATGCTAAGTGAAATAAACCAATCCCCCAATACCAAAAGCTGAATATTCTTTTTGATATGTGAATGCTAACACACAATGGGGATGAGAGTGGGGGGAACAGAAGTTCATTGGACTAGACAAAGGGGAATGAAGAGAAGGGAGGTGGGATGGAAATAGGAAAGACAGAATGAATTGGACATAACTTTCCTATGTTCATAAATGAACACAGAACCAGTGAAACTTGATATCATATACAACCACAGAATGGGATCCTAATTAGATTATAAGTTATACTCCATGTATGTATAATATGTTAAAACACACGCTACCATCATGTATATCTAAAAAGAACAAATAAACAAAAGTGGGAAAAGAAAGAAACAAAAATATCCTGGCACTTAAAAAAGAAGAAGAAAGAAAATGAAAAGTGGAAGGAAACTTAAAACATGGTGTCTGCAAGCCAGGAGGGGATACCCTTCAGCTTTAACTTCAGGATATCCCATGAAGATCCCAGCCTGATTGTTGGGAATCATCTTATTATTCCCTCATCAGGAAAATGGGAATCTTCCAGCCAAATATTCCTGTTGTCCTAGGCTAACCAAATCCCTGACTGGCCAGATTGCAGCCAACAGCCACAAGAACACTTTCAGCCTATGATCTTTAGACCTTCACCCTTCAGCTGCAATGTCTCCTCTACACTCAAATCCTATTCCTCTTTCCAAGTCACATCTTGTCCTTGAACTTTTCCCCAAATTTCCAGCCTACATTTATCTTTTGCTTTTTATAAATACCATGGTTTGATCTCTTCAGCCAATTTCATACTTGGATTATGTTCTTTAAAAACTTTTATTTGTTTCATATTGTTTATTCCCTAGCAATACTATATAGTATCATCTGTTCCTTAAGTCTTTGGTGGAATACTTGATTCAATTTTTTTATTGTTAATTGGGATAATCTGACTTTCTGTTTCTTAAAACAACATTCTGTACATTAAATTTATCTGGAAATTGTCCAGGTCATTTGAGTTTTCAAATCCAAATAGTTATTCAAAGTATTCATAGCAAATGTTATTATTACTTTGTTTGTAGTTATACCTCTTTTCATTTCTAATATTGATTATGAGGTTTGCCAATTTTATCTTCAAAGTTGCTAATCCTGACCATTCTGGTAAGAAATAGGTCAGTGTGCTCAAGACAGAGATCACCAGGAACATCCATATAGTTGAACAAAGTTGAGTTTATTGACTTATTGCAGTAAAGGAGAATGACCACCAGGGAAAACAATAAGGTATTCCAGTGTATGTTAGAACTAATTTTTTGTAGAGTTTGGGTTTGTGTTAGGTGATTTTGGATAAGGTTCTGTAAGTAGGACTTTGCTCTGTATTGATGGCCTTGAGGAAGTGGCAGGGATTCTAAATGCCAGGAATGAAGCTTACTAAATTTTATGTAAAAGGTGGGAGGAATTACTTGAGGCTATGGCTGCAATTGGTTAAGCAGTTACTCATATTGCCCAGATTATGAAGTGGTCTTTATTTTTTTTCCATCTTGATCTGTCACGGTCAGTGTGGTCTTTTCTAATATTGATGTTATTTGAAAATATTTATGTTCAACAGGGGAACACCGCAGCCTACCTTTGAGTGCCAGGCTAGCTTCTAGTAGCACTAAGGCCCATTTTACTGTACCAGGCCAGTTTCTGGCTCTTTGGAGCTGCTTTTTTTTTTTTCCTTCTCAGATACTGGAGAAAAATCAGTAACCCCCAGTGAAAGCCAATAATAATTGATACGGGTAGAAGATTGTATTGAATTTCCTTGTAACAGGGAGTATATGAATTATCTATGGATTATATTCTGAAAACTTACATAGTGGTTTGATCCTTGAAACATTTAACAAAGAATCTCTCTGAACCTTTATTTCCACATAGATGTTCTTTTTAAATTAGATGCTTCAGGAGTTTGTGAACATGTGTGTTGGCAGTGCTTAAGACATTTTAGTTTATTTCAGTTTTTGAATTGTCTTGGTTTTGCATTTAGAGCCTCATTAGTTTTGGGTTTTTTTTTGTTTGTTTGTTGTTTGTTTTCCTTTTTAAAAATAACCTCAGGGACTGGGGATATAGCTCAGTTGGTAGAGGGCTTGCCTTGCATGTACACGCCCTGGGTTCAATCCCCAGGACCACACAAATAAATAATCTCAGTGGTGACAGTTTTTGTTACTAATGAGTTGTTCAATTTTTTTATCTGCTGAAAGTCATTTGGGCAAAATTATCAGTCATTTTGTGTATTAACATTTGTGCAATAGAATAAGATGTTTTTGAATTTTAAGAAATACAAATATAATTTTGGAATTATATAATTTCTGTTGAAAGTAATATCAGTTAAATTTAACAATTTCTATTAAAATAGCACTTTCTGTAGCTCTACTTAATTTTATTATAGTTGAATTTTCATAATCCTTTCTGCAAAATTGTCATAAGCCATTGGTCTGACATCAAGAAAGTTTGGTGCATGTTTCTTTTTTCAAAAAACTAAGCTATTAAAAATAAAAAATTCTTTCATTAAAAAATTTTTATCATGCAACTGATGTCAATACATATATTGTTTGATTTTGTTTTACTTTTAGAAGGTAAAACAAAATTTTTTTTCCTTATTGCATGTTCTGTTGATACACTTGTTGAATAAGATCTTCTGAGTTTAAACAGATTAATGCTTTTATTTCAGTTAATGGCCAACCAAGACCCCTTGAATCAAGTCAGGTGAAATACCTCCGTCGAGAACTGATAGAACTTCGAAATAAAGTGAATCGCTTATTGGATAGCTTGGAACCACCTGGAGAACCAGGACCTTCCACCAATATTCCTGAAAATGGTAAACCATGAATCCATTTTATTCTGATTTACAGTTTTTGTATCTTTTTGCACATATTACAAAAAAACCCAAATTTCTTTTTTATTAATAGATTGACATCCTTCCTGCCACTCTTTCCTATTCTTGCCTCTGCTTTTGTGTAGTGTTCATATCTGTGTTCCCAAACTTGGCTGTTCATAAGATTACCAGGAGATTGTATTTTACTATGTAGATCACATAGAGCTATGGTGAGTGGGTGGGGGTTGCCAGGGTAGGGGGTGGGATAGTGGGTAGGACCTGGAATCCCAGGTTTTTTTTATTTTGTTTTGTTTTGTTTTATTCACACAATTCATATAATCTTACGTATACATAGGGTAATACTGTCTGTCTCAGTCTACTATTTTTCCTTCCCCTATCCCCTCCCGTCCCATTTTTCTCTACACCATCCATACTTCCTCCATTCTTTACTATCCCCCCTCACACTCCCCCATTATGTATCAGCATCCACTGATCAGAGAAAACATTCAGCCTTTGGTTTTTTGGGCTTGGCTTATTTCACTTAGCATGATATTCTCCAACTCCACCCATTTACCAGCAAATGCCATAGTTTTATTCTTTTTTATGGCTGAGTAATATTCCATTGTGTATATATACCACAGTTTCTTTATCATTCTTCAATTGAAGGGCATCTAGGTTGGTTCCACAATCTAGCTATTGTGAATTGAGCAGCTATGAACATAGATATAGCTGCATCCCTATACTTTGCTTATTTTAAGACCTTTGGGTATAAACCGAGGAGTGGGATAGCTGGGTCAAATGGTGGGTCCATTCCAAGTTTTTTCAGGAATCTCCATACTGCTTTCCACAGTGGCTGCACCAATTTGCAGCTCCACCAGCAATGTACAAGTGTGCCTTTTTCCCCACATCCACTCCAACACTTGTTATTGCTTGTATGGAATCCCAGTTTTAAAGTGCTTGCTGGATGATTCTTTTACAATTAGTCTTAGACTTATGGGTTCATGTCATATGTCTGTTTTCAAATCCCTTTGATTCATGAACCTTTTTAGTATAGTAGATAGTGTTAGGAATTGAAAACCATTTCATGAGTTTTATGTAGAATATGAACTAGTTCCAAGTAAAAATAATTTTAGATTAGCATTTTAAAATAATTTATTATTTATTTTAAGCTGTTTTGAATAATAAGAAAAAATAGTTTTTACAGATAACATGGACTGTTTATATTAAGATTAAGCAAGAGTTACTGACAAATTTGGAACTGACATAGTTTGGGGACCAAAAGTACTTTAAATGTAGACTGAAATTCAAACGTGTTATTACTTGAAAGTAGAGTTTTAAAACTGCTTTCCTCAATTTCTGTTTATTTGATGGTTTTTCTGATAAGATGATAGAAGAATAATATGGTCTGTTTTAGTTTTAGAGATGGTTATAATTAGCTACATGCTAAGCACACACACTACATACTACCACTGAGCTATACCTCAGTTCCTCCCCCCTTTTTTTTTTTTTAATTAGAGATGGCATTTTCTGCTCTTTCCCTCTTCCTCTCTGTTAGCCATGTGAAATTGTGTTAATAGTACATGCTCAATAAATATTTGGTGATGGATTAGTAATTTTTTTTTTAAAGATCTTTATTTTTTTAAAATTTTTTATTTATTTATTTTTAATTTCTAATCCCATGTCTGTTTCAGAACATATTGGAGATTTGTTTAAACTGTGTTGAGATTCTCTTGGCCACTTTTATGAAGAAAACTTTTGTATTTCAGGTCAAAGCAGGCTGCTTATTCTGAACTCTACCTTTCCAAATGAAAAGTTCCAATTTTGGCTCAAAGAGCTAATGAAAACTTAGACCATTTTCCCAGAAGAATTCATAGATGCTTAATATAGCAGTTGCATGTAATTTAGAGAGTTTAACCACCTGTTGAGTACTTTAAAACATATTCAGAATTCAGTCAGTATAGCTAATACTGTGCAGAAATTTCCTACAGTGGTAAAAGAATTATACACTTTTTGGTTTATATAAAACCTTTATCTTCTCACCTATTTATTGCTAATTTATCTAGTATTTTCTTTATCAGTTCTTTGTTTCAGTATTTTTCATGTTATTAACTGCTCACCTGTGTTAATGTAAAAGATGTTAAAACTGGTTTCTTCCTCTGCATCTTGGAAATTAGGCTGTATATTGTCTTTGTGTGGCCATCTTCTAGGCATTGTGTCCAGTCTGGTTTTTCTGATAAGATGATAGAAGAATAATATGGTCTGTTTTAGTTTTAGAAATGGTTATAATTTATTTTTTGTTTTCTCTTTTAGAGTTAGTACTGTTAACTTACCTCTTGGCCCCTGGCTTCTATGAAAGGTCATGTCAAAGCTCTGAGAAAATGTCCCATTTTTAATAATTTCCTTCTCAAGAAAGTGGCATAAGCTAAGAAAGACCTACATTAGACACATGAAAGAATAGTACAAAAAAACAAAACTGCTAGTCAGTTACCATTGAGAGCCTTTTGACTTACCCTCCATGAGAAACATGTGGCCACCTGTGGTCTTCAGTGTTCTACCTCTGCAGTGGTTTTGGACTTTTGTTTTCCTCTGTGAGGCAAATGATGTATAAACTATGTGAGATACTAGATTGACTTGTTGGTATAGTTCTTCAGCAAATGAAACAAGTAATAGGTTAGGAGGAATATTGTGTGTTTCTAATGGATTTAGTTTGGGATAGGTGAAAAGAGGCATAACTAATGAAAGGTCGTAGTGATGTGAAGGAAAATATTTTAAGACTGATATGTCATGCTCTTGGGATTAGAGATGGGAAATTGATGAGAAAGGTAGATAATTGGTAGGCATTTTAAGGAGTCCTTACAGCAGTTTTTTTTTAACTCCTAGAAATTTAGGAAATGTTAGAATAACTTGGAATGGCAGTTATTCTGAATGAAAGCTGTATGCCAGTGTGTGCTGGGTTTGCTTATATTAGACTTACTTATATTTTTTCCATAAGATTAATTTTTATTGATCATGGAATAATGTTCATTTACTTGTTTAGTAACAAAAAATTGATAGTTGTTTCCTGCTAATTGAGTAAGTGGTTAGTAACATTCTTTTTGATTACTTGTTTATGTTGTTGTCTTGTCTTTTTCAATTTTTATTTTTTTAATGTGACTTGACTGTAGTTCCTGTTTGTAAAACATTAGTTATTCTTGAATGTCTTTTTTTTGGTTGCAGGGGTGGGTACTGGGGATTGACTCCAGGGTACTCTACTACTGAGCCATGTCCTCAGCTCTGTTTTGTATTTTATTTAGAGCCAGAGTCTCACTGCGTTGCTTAGTGCCTCACTTTTGCTGAGGCTGACTTTGAACTCTCCATCCTCCAGTCTCAGCCTCCCTAGCTGCTAGGATTATAGGTGTGCGCCACCACGCCTTTCTGAATGTCTTTTTTTTTTTCATAAAGTAGCAGTATAGGTGCTTATTAAACATTTTAATGTCCTTAGAAGAAAAAGCATAGTTTTAAATTTAACCTGCTTACAATATTTAGAATTTTATTTTTCTGATTCTTTTTTAAAAACATTTTATTATGGGAAAAATTTAAATATGTATAAAAGTAGACACAATTCTCTAATAAACTCCATGGACCCATATTCACCTTGAACAATTATCAACTCAGTATTGTGTCATTTATACACCCACTCATTTCCATTCCTGTTGTATTACTTTGGAAAAGATTCCAAACACATCATTTCATCTGTAAATATTTTAATAAGTAGTTTAGTAAGTAGTAGAATATTTAAAATAAGTAGCAGAAGTGTTTTATGTGCTGTTTACGGAAGATTAAGCATGACTTCTGGTCAGCTTATAACTTAATAATGGAACAATAGACAATAGAAATAAAACAAAAGTTGAGATCATAATTTTAGTTAAGCTTTTTATCCTTGTACCTTGTAATTACTATAACTGTTATTTCCTGTGTGCCCAGTATGTATTTGATACTAAAATATAGGTCCTAGGACTCTATGAAAAAGTTAAATAGTTCTCTGTTTGCTGAGGGGCTTGTTTTTTGTTTTTGGTTTTTTCATCTAATAATCATTAGGGAATGATGTACATAATGATTTTTTGGAAAAGTTGTTATTTATCTTGCATATTTCTTTGCTCTTTTCCTCAGTATTTTAAAAATAAAAAATATAAGTATGAAGAAAACAGTAAGATGATATATAATTCTGTATTCAGAGATACTTTTAGCATTCCAGACAATATTTATGCACAAATGTATTTAACTGTCTTATATTTTTAGGCCTTATTAAGAATAAAAAAGATGGAAATAGCTTTTTGTTTCTTCCTTTATTCCTCCTGCAGATACTGTGGATGGTAGGGAAGAAAAGCCTGCTGCTTCTGATTCTTCTGGAAAACAGTCTACTCAGGTTATGGCAGCAAGTATGTCAGCTTTTGATCCTTTGAAAAACCAAGATGAAATCAATAAAAATGTAATGTCAGCGTTTGGTTTAACAGATGATCAGGTTTCAGGTAAGTTAGTTCTTATTTCTCTCTCATCCTCCATCTCCTTCTTTTCTACCCTCCCTTTCATTCTTTGTTTATTGAAGAATCATTTGACATGGTGAAGTTATTCAAGAATGTTTGTATATGCATATACCCCTGAAAAACACTGATTAGAACAAAAAGTAAATGATTTCAGATTTTTCTTTTGCCCTTTTCCAGTCAGTAGCACCTTTCACCTTAGAGAATAACTATTGTTTATTTCAAGTAAATTTATGATAGTTTATGCATATAATATTATCAATTTCAGATTTCTTACAAGATTTAAATTACATTTGATAGGCTTTACTATCTTTTCTGATCTTAAAGAAACTTAAATTTCTGGTTAAATTGCTTTACGTATTTCCTTTGTTTCTGGTTAAATTGCTTTAATAAGCTTTTAATCTTAAAGCAGCATACTGTGTGATGTATTTCTTGTTTTAGACATTTTTTCCTGCTTCTTTGAGATTCTAATTACCCATTCAGTGGAGAACTTGATTATTGTCCAATGGATCTTTGATGTTCATTTTTCTTTAGACCTTTTTCTTCCTTTTTTAGAGATTGGATAATTTCTGTTTAACTGTCTTCAAGGTCACTGATTCTTTGACTTTTCCAATTTGCCATTGAACCTTTCTAGTGAATATGTTTGAATTGTGCTTTCAGTTTGGGAGTAACCAGTTGGTTGTTTTTATGGTTTTTCCTTGAAATTCCTTGTTTTTACAGTCATTAAAACTAAAATTTCCTATAATTCTTTGATGTATGTTTAATTATTTAAAATATTAGAAGTAACTGCTTTGAATTGTTTTTAACATCCAACATGTGGGTCTATTAGGAGTCAGTTTCTTCCAGTTTAGATCAGATTTTCCTGTTTCTTTGCTTATCTAACAGTTTTTGATTGAAAACTGGGCATTATAGTTAGTATATGTTGTCACTTAGAACTGTTGATGTTTTTTGGAGGAGTTTTGTTATTGGCCTAGCAGAGAGTTAATATTTATAGACTTAAACTGCTTCTTTTTCCCCATGGTATATATAACAACTGGTATCTCTGCTGTAAGTGCTGCTTTTTTTTTTTTTTTTTCTCTTGAGTCTTTCTGGGTTAGCCCCTTCCCAGCTGTGGTCAGCTGAGGATCAGAACAGACTTTATACTTGGTGTAGGTCCCTTCAGTGACACTCTACTTCAGGGATTTCCCCACTAAATTTCCAGCTGCTTGTCTAGCCATGACATTGTTTAACAGTGTGTGTGGTTTTCTGCTGTTAAAACTTATAGTGGTTAGTTGCAATTCATATCCTTGGTAATTCCATTGGGGTAAACTCTTTCTTGGTTCTACAGCATTTGATTGATTTTCATTTATTTCAAATAATTGTTTTCTTCTATTTTGTTTGAGTTTTTAGTTGTTTCCTCTGGGAGGGTTTACCTGGTCAGTTTACTTTGCCATTATCAGTAGTTGGAAGTACAGTATGTAGTCTGTTCATTTTGGGGAATTTTATGGGAATATTCACCAGAGAGAATTGTGTGAAATTCTGAAGAGGCAAACCTTTGTCTGTGATGCTTGTTTTTGACAAGAGAAGCTATCAGACAAATTATAACTATGGAAAACACATTTTTAGAGTAACTAATACATGAGTTATTGTTTCAGCTGCTTATTTAAGATTTCTGGAAATATCACATAGAGGAGTAAATAGTTATATAAGAGGTCAGTCTTGAAAATTTAGTTTTGATTATAGTATATGCCATGCCAGAATAAAATGATTGTGATTCATATTATTTGAAGACTACTTTTGTAGTAGCTTTGTACATTGAATTGTAGTAGGAAAAACTGTATAAATAGATAAGGCCAGGATACTTCTGTAGGTCTTTTTTAAAATATTTTTTTAGTTGTAGATGGACACAGTATCTTTAAATAATTTTTATGTGGTGCTAAGGATTGAACCGAGTTCTTCACATATGCTAGGCAGGTGCTCTGCCACTGAGCCACAACCCCAGCCCACTTTTGTAGCGCTTTTAGGAGTGCTGTAAAAACCTTAGCTATACTATAGTGAATGTGTAAATGGAAAGAAGGGATGAACTATTAAAAATAATGTACTATAAAATAATACACAAGTAAGGAAAGAGGAATCAAAGTAATGTATCTTCAGGATAATAGCACCATGTCTTTTGTAGGAAAATGGTGTGTATGTGTTTATATATATAAGCAAAATGCTGGTAGAAAAAAAAGCAGTCATCCATTGTACTCTGGTAGTCATCAGTTTTTCTTGCATTACTACTATTATATGCTAGTTTAGGTTCTAATTAGTACAGGGCTGTTAGCTGCCAACTGTGTGCCTAATTATAGTGGTTAAGTTCTAGGCATACATGAATACAGAAGGTAGAAGTTCGTCCTCAGGGTAATTAGTTTGCTAATAATAGCAAGTACTTACATGGAACTTTCAGTGGTAATCATTTCTATAAGCTTTTGCTTTATAATCACATATAAGCATTAGCTCTGAGCCCTTGTTAACTCATTCTTATAGTAATCATAAATAGGAATTATTTTATCTTTTATGCAGATGATAAAATTGAGGCATAGGAAAATATTAAGTAATAATCACCAGAATTACACAGCTAGTATTGGCCACACTGGGATTCAAACCTAAGTAATTTGACTCCAAAACCTGTGCTTTTAACCACTCTTTTGTGTTGCCAAAACATGAAGAAAAGAAGTAAGACATCATCTGTTGCATACAGAATATCCTTTTTGACTGTCACAGTATTAGAATTGTTGCAGATTCTTTTCATTCACTTCTGTGTTCATTATTCTGGAAGAATTTGAGTGGCTACCTGTATAGGTTAGAGAGCTAGGCCTTGTAAAGTAGGCAAAAAGAATTAAGAATCAGGAGCATGGCCAGAAGGGCTCACAGTCTAAGAGAAAAGATGGGGTTTGTTCAGAAATGTGAAGTACAAGTTTTTATGGGTTGTAATAAAAGTAAACTATATAGAAATTAATGAGTAGAATAAATTATGGGTCAATAAGGCTTAAGAGAAGTGTGAAATTATAAGTTGGTTTTAAAGAATCTCATGGTTGTGAATGTTATATTTAAATATATGGGGCACAATGGAGGTAACAGTGATAAGTGAAATAGAAACCAAAACATTATTAGATACATTGTGGGAATAGGGAGTAGGGCAGTTGAAAGGACATGTGAGAAGAGGAATTTTGGTTCTTTGAGTCACAAACTAGGGGGTTGAACTTAATTTGGGGAAGATCTGTTAAACAGTGGAAACTGGTTAAAAGAATGAAATACTTTTGGTTGATCTACAAAATAGACTGCATAAATAGATAATGCAGATAGGAGTTTTGATTTTTTTACAGGAGGATTAGATCTCAGGACTATGACATTCACATGTTAAAGAAGGATTTCCACTTGTGACTTTGGATTCTTAATGGACTGGACCAAAGGATAAAATAAAAGTACATAATAATTTAATATAAAAGGCTGGATTTGTAGTGATATACTTATTTTATAGTTGTTTTATTTTTATTATTTATTTTTTAACAGAACCTATTAGTTGAATCTTCTGGGGAAAGACCCTGGATAGGGTACTAAACTGACTTTTCATGACCATCTAGGGCCACCCAGTGCTCCTGCAGAAGACCGTTCAGGAACGCCTGACAGCATTGCTTCCTCCTCTTCGGCAGCTCACCCACCAGGAGTTCAGCCACAACAGCCTCCATATACAGGAGCCCAGACACAAGCAGGTCAGATTGAAGGTAAAATAGAGTTTAGAACACATGTGTAGGAAGGTACATGTGCAGCTGGAGTGGGCTGCCACGTCTCCTGGTTTGGCCTGCTGGAGAATTGAGGTGAGCGCTATTTTGAAGCAGCTGCCTATTACTTTCTGTGGGGGAGCCTTAGAGTTCACATAAAGCATTGCCAGACCATCACAGCAGACACCTGCTATGGGATCCAGACTGGGGAAACAGAGGGGAGAGAGGCTTGCTTTCCTTTGTTTCTGGAAGCTCACAGGATCAGCCAGGGAGAATCCAATAATTGAACAGGCAGGCGTGTCTTGGGGTTTGATCTTGGGAAGACCACACTCACCAGCAGTGGAGTATGTAAGACCAGTGGAGGTTTAGTTTCCCCACCCTACAAATGGAGTTCTCAGGAGACCCCTGAGACCCAGATGTCTAGCAGAGATTGGCGTCTGCTCAGCAATGTTCTGCATCAGCCCTGTTCTGGGAGAGCATTGAGCTAGTCACTTCAGAAAAAACTCCCAGTTGTAAGTACTTCCTAGTCAGTCCTATCTTAAACTCGTGAGACGGGAAGCTGAGAGCTACTACAACCAGTTCTGTTCCAGCCCACTGTAACTGGCAACTTGGTAAAGAAACACCAAGATCTGATTTAACAACTCTGAACCTTTGCTCTCTCATGAGAAAAATTGGAGAGAAGGGTGCAACAGCATAGACAATGAACATTTTTTGCCCATACTTTTCTTTCATTTTATTATTTTTTTCAGCATTTGTTTTTTCTACTTTGTTTTGATTTTGGAGGGTTAGGGGTTTTATAGTGTTGTTTTGTTTGATTTTTGTTATTTTTTGCCTTTTTGTTCCTCTTATTAGTCCTTATCCCCTTTCTTTCCTCTCTATGAAATTCTGTTGTTCCCCCTCCTCTATTTTATTATTTAGCTATTTTTTACTACTTTTTCTTTATAGCTATCACCTGCTACCTCTCTCCTCCTTTCCCTCTGTTCACTTTTTGAATATTTCAAACTTACTTTTGCCTTCCTATCCCATTTTCTTTTTTCTTAGAACTATATTTTTACTGTCTTTCAGAGTAATTTAGTTTGTGTAATTCATGTCTCCTACCATTCATGTTGTTTTGGTTATTAGTACTGTGGTTGGTGTGGTCGACGCTTATTTACTATAATGCTAGATACAGGTTGGAGCTGTTTATTGTTGTTGACAATGTTAAATGATGACCCCAACAATCTTTTTTGTATGTGTTATAAACATCATAATAAGCACCAGACATTCATTTTAATTCTGCATATTGTTTGCTGCTATTGATACTATTGCTCACTTCCCCTTTTTCTAAGAGAGGCTGGGGAGTGACTAGGATACTACAAGCTCACAGAGTAGAAACTCTGCTGCTGAGCTATAACCATAACTCTGCCAAGTGACATTGAAATTCACCTCACACACAAACATCCCCACTCAAGTTCCAACAACACTTTTAAGACATAGAATGAGGAGACAAAAACCCCAAACCAATGACCAGGCCCCAAGTTGGAATGGCTGGACATCTATCTCCTCATATAACAAAATCAAAGAGGTCCTAAGACAGTGGCTCAGAGGAAACAGTAGTGTTGTGTTTGCTCTCCAAGAGTGGATTAAATCAGCAGTTCTTGAGAAGCAAACTGAACAGCACTAGAGTTTGGAAAATAACATGTGAATTATGCTGAACCTAGGTGCTAAAGTTATAAGATCCCAATAGAACAGGACTTAATACAGAAAAGATAATTGTACACCAAAGGAAAGACTCATAAAAGAAGAAAACTCTTATCTCAACAGATGCTCAGGTCCAAGACCTCTGAAAACATGAAGAGGCTGGCTAACAAGTTTCCTCCCACAGTTTATGATTCCTACTAAAAGGGATGAAAGGGAAACAGACATGGAAATGGATGAAATTCCAGAGAAAAACTATAAAAATTGATTATTAAAATGTTTAGTGAGCTAAAAAAAAAAGATCCAAGAAACAAGAGCAAATATATTTTAATAAAGAGATTTTGAAAAGAAACCAGTCAGAACTCTTAGAAATTAAAGACACAATCAAATAAGTCCACTTGAAAGTATTACCAACAGATTAGATTGTATAGAAAATAGAACTTCAGGCCTCAAAAACAAGGGCTATGAATTTGAACACTTAGTATGCAATAAAGGGAGGAGATAAAAGACCTTGACCAGAGTATTCAAAAACTCTAACACAACTTCCAGAAACCAATTTAAGAATGGTTGAAATAGAAGAGGGCATGCAGGTAGAAGGCTAATGGCATTAAGAAGCTTTTCAGTGAAATAATAAGCAGAAAATTTTCAAACTTTAGGAATGAAAATGGACATGAACATAACAAGACGCATATAGAATCCCAAATAGACAAGATCAAAAAAGCTTTTCCAAGACACTTCATAATCATAATAAAAATGCCAAATATGGAAAATAAGGATAGAATATTAAGAGAAAAACATCACATTTGCAGGTAAAACAATAAGACTGACTTCTGACTTCTCAACTCAGACTCTAAAATCCAGAAATACTTGGATGAAATAATCCAAGCTCTGAGGAGGAGGAGAAAAGTACACACACACACACACACACACAACAACACACACATAAAACAATGACAACAAAAACTGCCCAGATTGGTGTATACAGCAGTCTTTCAGATTCAAAGGAGAAATAAAAACTTGACAAAAGGATAGACTAATTCATGACCACTAAACAAGTACTACAGAAAATGAAGAAATACTATTCAAAGAAGCTGTAAGATCCCAGAGCTCTCAGTTGGATGTCAGCTCTTTAGAAGAGCAATTAAGAGAATAAAAATTGACTGAATTAAATATATAAAACAAACCAAAATGGCAAGAAATAACTGTAATCTCTCCTTAGTAACTGAATATAAATGGTCTCAACCCTCCAATTAAAAGATATAGATTGGTAGAATGGATTATAAAGCAAGATCCAACTCTCTGCTCTTTGCAAGAAACTCATCGGATAGGCAAAGATATCCACAGACTGAAAGTAAAAGAATGGAGATTGATATTCCATTTCTAGAGTCCAGAAACAAGCAGGAATAGCTGTTTTCATAGCTCACAAAACAGATTTCATGTAAAAATCAGAAGAGACAAAGAAGGTCACTAAATACTGGGAAAGGGAACAATCCAACAAGAAGATATAATGTTTATACCCTATACATTGGTGTACCTACTTATATAAAATGACATCACACCCCAGATAGACCTCAGCACAATAATACTGGGTAACTTCAACACACCATAGTGAAGTTGGTTTCAGCCCAGGGTTGCAAAAGTTTGACTCAACTTATGTAAATCAATAGATGTCATTTATCACATAAATAGAATAAAGGGCATATCATATGATCATCTATAGATGCAGAAAAAGCTTTTGACGAATTCCAGCATCCATTCATGTTGAAAAGAAAGTAGATGTAGAAGGAACTTAACCTAAATAACATAAAGGCTATGTATGACGGACACAAAGCCAACAGCATACTGAACAGAGAAACACTTAAAGCATTTTCTCTAAAATCAGGAACAAGACAAAGATGTCTACTCTTACCAGTATAGTTCTTGAACCTTCAGCCAGAGCAATCAGGCAAGAGAAGGAAATCAAATAGGTAAAGAAGTCAAACTACCTCTGTTTGCTGATGACATGTTCCTATACTTGGAAGACTCAAAAACCTCCACCAAGAAGACTTGCTGAGAAACAAATTCAGAAAAGTTACAGGACACAAGATCAAACAAAAATCATGTGCTTTTATGTACTCCAATAATGAATCTGTTGAGAAAGAAATAAAACTTACATTCACAATAACCTCAAAAAAATTAGAAAATCTAATAAGGTGAAAAACTTGTACAGTGAATACAATAGAACACTGAAGAAAGAAATTGAAGATTTCAGAAGATGGAAAGACCTCCCATATTCATGAATAGGCAATATTAATATTGTCCAAATAGCTATATTATTAAAAGCAATTTACAATTTCAGTAAAAGACCTAGAATAGCCAAAGCACTTCTGAGCAATAAGAGTGAGGCTGGAGGTATCACAATACCTGATTTCAAATTATACTATAGAGCTATATTACCCCAAACTGTGTGGTACTGGCATAATATCAGACATTAAGACCAGCTAATCCTTGGGAGAGTTTCCAGAAACATGTATTGGAGAAAAGATAGCCTGTTTAACAAATGGTGGTGGGAAAACTGGATATCCATATGTAGAAGAATGAAACCTATCTCTGCACAAAAATAATCTCAAATTGTATCAAAGACCTAGGAATTAAGAATACAAATAATACAAATAACAATAATTCCTGACATGAATTGGGGGAAAAGATATGCTTATACATAGTTGGCGGGACTGCAAATTAGTATAGCCACTTTGGAATGCGCTATGGAGATTCCTCAGAAAATTAGGAATGAAACCACCATGTGACCCAGATATCACACTCTGGAATTTATCCAGAGGTGCCAAAAACATGTTGGAGAAAAGATAGCCCATTTAACAAATGGTGATGGGGAGACGATATCCATATGTGGAAGATTGTAACTAGATCTCTACTTCTCACTCTATACAAAAATCATCTCAAAGTGTATCAGAGACCTCGGAATTAGACCCAAAACACTGAAACTAAAAACATCATTCTACAGTGATACATGCATACTATGCAGTGCAGTTCACAATAGCCAACTTATGGAGCCAGCCTAGGTGTCCATCAACAAATGAATGGATAAAGAAAATATAGTCTGTGTACACGATGGAGTTTTGCTCAGCCATAAAGAATACTACTATGTCATTTGCAAGTTCATGAAAGGAATTGGAGAACATTATGCTAAGTGAAGTAAACCAGTTTCAGTCAAGGGTCAAAAGTTTTCTTATGTGTAAGCTAGAGAGAGAGAGAGAGAGGAATAATAATAAAGAAGGGGATCTCATGAAAATAGGACACCGATAGAGTAGAGGAAGGGAGTTAAGAGGGTAGGAGGAGGGAAGGGCATGGGAAATGAAGTCTACAGCACACTATTAATAATACAAAGGACATCAGTAGAGTAGAGCAAGCAGATCTAGGGAGGCAGGATGGAAGGAAAAGGGTAGGTACTGGTGAATGAGATTGATTAAATTATGTGCTGTCAGTATGTGCAAATATGACATAATTAACCCTACTTTTGTGCTAATTACAATATACTAATAAAAATGTGTTTATGTGAATATAAATGTAGAGTAAAAGATTGGGAAAAATTCATACCATTCACTAGTCAGTGGTGAACCCTGCAGGGGAAAGTAAAATTGAGAAAGGTGACTTCACAGTTTATTTTGCATAATTCTGAGCTATTTTATCCATCCACTTCCACTGAAACTGTGCATAATTTCTCTAACTTAAAATATTTTAAAAATAGAGGTAAAACTATTAGCTAATGAGCACAGTAGTTTTGGAGAGCCCTTTATATTTTTGTATAGTTTGCTGTTTTATGCTAAAATTATATTGCTATGTATTTTAAGTCAAACTTACCTCTAAATAATGTGTCCTTGGATGAGTAACTTAGACTCTCTGGCTTTTGATATTCTCTCACTGATCATAGAATGTGAAAATTCGAAGGAAAAAAAAAAACTAAAGTGTGAAAATCAGACTCAATCAGTGGTTTCAAAAGAATGCCTTTCATCTGAAAAATAATTTGAAAGCCCAGTATTTAAAACCAATACTAAGGTCATTGCTGTGGCTGAAAGAGGTTTGAGCTCTGGGTAACAGGTATCAAAACCCTTGGACCCCTTCTTGAAACCCTTGGAATTCTGCAAAACATGATTAAATACTTATTGATTGTTGTAGTTAACTTTTGCATCCCTGTGACCAAAATACCTGATAGTTACAATTTAGAGGAAGAAAAAATTACTTGGAGTGCATGATTTCAGAGGTCTCAGTCCATAGATGGCTGACTTCATTGCTTTGGGCCCATAGTGAGGCAGACGTCATGGGGTAATGCTGTACCTAGAGGGAAGCTGCACTCCTCTTTGTAGCCGAGGTACATGGAGTGGGAGGCAGGGCACAAGGAGAATGCACCCTATCAGGATATACCCCCAGTGATCCATCTATTCCAGACATACCCAATCTGCTTACCACCCAGTCCATTCAAAGTAGGATAGACTAATTAGGTTACAGTTTTCACAATCTAATCATTTCACCTTGGAACATTCCTGTATTAATACAGGAGCTTTAGGGGAACACCTCATCTCCAAATCATAACACTGATCTTTAGGTTGCCTTCCTGAGATTTGTTATTTCTATGAATGTTAGGATCTTTGAAACTACACATTCCACTTTCAAACATTAAACACCAGGTGGTGCTCTAACTATTTGTATAAAAGGGTCAGGTCAAGCGGTGGTATGATGTGTTTTCAGCACCAGAAGCAAGTGATTGAGGTTATCAATCACATTAAAAAAAAAATCATAGCCTTAAATCAACTGACCACTTTTGGAATAGAATCCTGTCATATGTGGTGATACTTTTAGAGTAGTTCACTGAATGAATATGAGTCATTAGGGGATAACAGCTGGCATTTTGCAGATGGATGAGTGGTTTGGGAAGAATTTCTTACTCTGTAAGACTTTTTTCAAGGAGCAGTAGTTACTGCCTTCCTCTGCCCCAAAATATAGCTGCCCAAACCAGAACAACCTAGAACCAAAGCAGAGGTGGGCTGAAATGGGAGGCAAAAGCAGAGTTTGGATATAACAGCTTAACTGCTGTATCAGGTGTACTAAAAAGCAGTGTATACTACTATGAAACAGCATTTAGAAGGATAATGATACCAAATTAGGTTTGCAGTTCACTTAAAAAGGAATGGGATGTAGGGCTGCACTAATAGTATCTCATCTTATGATGAGGGGTTTCATTGAAATTTTCAAACAGGTAAAATTTTAGGAATGTAAAATTAATGTATAGTGAAACATCACTCCCACCTCTGTTTCCAATAAATGACATTGGGAATAGAGATACCAGATTGACATCATTTGAATGCATTTAATTGCTTTAGAGTTGCATTAAATGTATGCCTTGACACAACTGTTAATTTTAGCATATGTTTAATTACACAGTATAAAAATTGTATAGTTATTAGTATATGGTATCCATAAAAAGGTAAGTTAACAGATCTGATTTCTAGATCAGTGCTATCCCAAAGAATTACAGTAGAAACCACATGTAAGGTAAATTTTTATTAGCTAAATTAAAAAAAAATTAAGTAAAGTTTAAGTAATACATTTTATTTAGCCTGTTATGTCTAGTATATCAACATGTAACCACTCATTTAAACATTTATTTTGTATTATGTATTGGAAATCTGGGATGTGACACCAATTTGAAATGTATTCAAATAATATATAAAGCGTATCACAGTTTTAGACTAGCCACATTTTAGTTGCTCAGCCACAGATGGCTAGTGGTTATTATATTGGATAGCATTCCTTTAGGTAAATGATGAAATGTAGACACTTATTATGAGTACTTTTTGATGTATGATGAGTCCCTGACATTGCTAGTTATTTAGGTGAGTTGCTGGTTATAATTGTGCAGAATTATCAATATAAAAATTACTTATGGGGCTGAGGATATAGCTCAGTTGTTAAAGTGCTTGCCTTACATGCACAAGGCCATGGGTTCAATCCCCAGCACCAAAAAAAAAAAAGAAAAAAAAAATTACTTATAATTGATTAACATAACAGTCTTCTATACAGTAATTCAAAATAAATAATTTTGAGTTGTTACTTAAATACCATAAAAAGGACCTTGGACTTGTAATTTTGAATTTGTAAAATTTTCTCCCAAGGATTATAATCTTAATGTTATTTAATAAAAATGCTTAACAAAATAATAGTCATGAGTCACTTAATGGAGTCTGAGAAATGCAACATTAGGCAATTATGCCCTTGCGTGAACATCATAGAGCATGTTCACACAAACTAAAATGGCTATGACATCACTTAGTGTATACATGTGAGACTACTATTTTATATGCAGTCCATTTTTGACCAGTGGATCATTTTATAGCATGCAACTGTTTTGAATATCATTTTTTTAAAAAATGGCAAAGTTATCCTTCTTTAGATAAATCCATTGCTTTTCTTATTGGAAGACTTAGTATAGTTTGGTAGTTGTCAAAATATAAGTGCTAATGAGAAAAGGACTAAAAATCATCAAAGACCAGGAAGTACTACTAAACCAAAATTAAAAGGTCAAAAAGACCTGTAACTAAAATCTGTGTAATTATATGCCAATGTAATGAAAAGTTGAGACTTTAGAAACAGCTTTTTGTTATGTAAATTTTGAGACACACAGAATAATTGAAGCCCATTATGTACTTAAACACTTGCTGATATTTTTAGCACCAAAGTCAAAACTACTTATGTTAATTATCTGTTACTGTGTACCCCCAGATGAACATGCTGAAAATAACATCCACAGTTTCAGAGTCAGGGATTTGGGAATAGGTTAGCTGAGTAATTGGAGTTTAGGATCTCTCATGAAGCTTGCACTCACCTAATGCTACCCAGAACTGGAGGGTTCAGTTCCTCACCACCTTGTGAACCTTTCAGTGGGACAACTTGGATGACTCATTCCAGCAGAATGATACTAGAAGATGGCTCTTCTGATTTATCCTTGAAAACACCACTGTCATTTCTGCAATATTCTCTTATTGTACTGTTCAGTGTGGGAGGGACTACACAAGTGTTATTGCTTGTTTTTCATTTGTTTTTCAATTATGGATTTAAACTTTCTAAGTATGTAAAGAATACCAAGCCATTTTCAAATGCTTTTCTTATGCAAAAGTCATTGAAGGGCCTCATTGGAGGCTGGCTACTACTTTGTGTAACAATATATTCCCAAAAGTCTCACCTTTACTCTTTGTCTTCCTAGGTAATATTTACTTAATTCTGTCATTGATTCCTTTTGAAAATATAATGGATAAGCATAAAACTTAGCTTTTTTTTTTTTAACTATTCAAAACATTGCTTCCTATGAACCATATCTACAACATGCTATTTTAGTGCATCCTGTAAGTCTTTCAAGTATGTAAAGGTATTCCTCTTTTTTTTTCAAGTTAAGTGTAGCATTCTTAAATTCAGAATGCACAGAAATTCGCATTTTGTCTTGCATGAAATGAGTTTAAGAAAAGTAATGTTTTCCTTGAAAAAGTAAACAAAATTGATAAACCCTTAGCCACACTAACAAAGAGATAAAAGTCAGATTACTAAAATTCACGAAGAAAAAGGAAATATCACAACAAGACACTGTTGAAATACAAAACATAATTAGAAGCTATTTTGAAAATCTGTACTCCAACCAAATAGAAAATCTTGAAGACCGACAGGTTCCTAGAGACATATGATCCACCCAAACTGAATCTGGAGGACATACACAATTTAAACAGATCAGTTTCAAGCAGTTAAATAGAAGAAACTGTCAAAAGCCTTCCACCAAGAAAAGTCCAGGACCAGATGGATTCTCAGTCGAGTTCTACAAGACCTTCAAAGAAGAACTCATTCCAATATCCTCAAAGTATTCCATGAGTTAGAAGAGGAGGGAACACTTCCAGACTCATTCTATGAAGCTAATATCACCCTGATACCAAAACCAGACAAAGACACAGCGAGGAAAGAAAATTTCAGACCAGTATCCCTAATGAACATAGATCCAAAAATTCTTAAGAAAATTTTTAGCAAATCGCATACAAAAACATATTCAAAAGATAGTGCACCATGATCAAGTGGGTTTTATCCCAGGAATGCAAGGTTGGTTCAGTATCCGGAAGTCAATAAATGTAATTCACCACATCAATAGACTTAAAGTTAAGAATCATATGATTATTCCAATAGATGCAGAAAAAGCATTTGATAAAATACAGCACCACTTCATGCTCAAAACATGAATAGGGACAGTAGGAACATACCTCAACATTGTAAAGGCTAGCTATGCTAAGCCCTTGGCCAACACCATTCTAAATGGAGAAAAATTGAAAACATTCCCTCTGAAAACTGGAACCAAGGCAGGGATGCCCTCTTTTACCACTTCTATTCAACATTGTTCTTAAAATTCTAGCCAGAGCAATTAGACAGACCAAACAAATTAAAGGGATACGAATAGGAAAAGAAGAACTCAAACTATCACTGTTTTCCGATGAAATGATTCTGCATTTAAAGGATTCAAAAAATTCCACCAGAAAACTTCTAGAACTCATAGATGAATTCAGCAAAGTAGCAGGATATAAAACCAACACTCATAAAGCTAATGCATTTTTATTTATAAGTGATGAATCCTCTGAAAGAGAAATTAGGAAATGTGTGCCTTGTCTCCTGGAAGGAGGCCTACATGGCATTCTGTCACAAGATGGAGGCACCAACTAGGATCCTCAAGGTCTAGGGCCCCATCTTGCTTTCCTGTGTTCTGTGAACAGGATGTTCTTCTGCAGTCTGTAAAGCAGTTCTTCTGTCTTCTGTGAACCTGTCACCTTCTGTGTTCACATGGTTGTTTTTTACTTTCTGTTAGGGACCAATAATCTGCTGAATAGGCTAGTAACTGTTTCTGCAAGGCTTGACCTTTAAGATGTATGGCTAACTTAATGACAGGCATATAAAAGACAGTATTATAAAGAGTAAAGGCAGAAGCAGTTTCTTTTGTGACAGGTCCTCCACAGTAAGAGCTTCTCCCGAATAAAGCTCTTCTCAGATCTTTGTGCAGAGACTGAGTCCTTTTCCCATGCTTTGCTGGTGTTGCTGACAGGGTTTGTTCAGCACAAGGTGACCCTCCAGTGTTGCAGACAACTTTCATGCAACAAGGAAAACAACGCCTTTCGCAAGAGCCTCAAAAAAAAAAGAAAAAAATTGGGAATCAGTCTAACAAAAGAGGTGAAAGACCTCTATAATGAGAACTACAGAACACTAAAGAAAGAAATTAAAGAAAACCTTAGAAGATGGAAAGATCTCCCATGTTCTTGGATAGGCAGAATTAATATTGTCAAAATGGTGATACTACCAAAAGTGCTATACACATTCAATACAATTCCAATTCAAATCCCAATGACGTACCTCATAGAAGTAGAGAAAGCAATCATGAAATTCATTTGGAAGAATAAGAGACCCAGAATAGCTAAAGCAATCCTTAGCAGGAAGAGTGAAGCAGGAAGTATCACAACACTAGATCTTCAACTATACTACAGAGCAATAGTAACAAAACAGCATGGTATTGGCACCAAAATAGATAGGCAGACCAGTGGTACAGAATAGAGGACACAGAGACAAACCCACATAAATACAGTTATATTAGACAAAGGTGCCAAAAACATACAATGGAGAAAAGATAGCCTCTTCAACAAATGGTGCTGGGAGAACTGGAAATCCATAAACAGCTCTATGAAACTAAACCCCTATCTCTCACCCTGCACAAAACTTAACTCAAAATGGATCAAGGACAAAGAAATTAGAACAGAGACTGTGCACCTAATAGAAGAAAAAGTAGGTCAAAATCTTCATCATGTCAGCTTAGGACTAGACTTCCTTAACATGACTCCTAAAGCACAAGAAATAAAAGCAGGAATGAATAAATGGGATGGATTCAAACTAAAAAGCTTTTTCTCTGCAAAGGAAATAATCAACAATGTGAAGAGAAAATCTTTTCCACACATACTTCAGATAGAGCAGTAATCTCCAGAATTTATAAAGAACTCAAAAAACTACACCAAGAATACAAATAACACAATCAATAAATGGGCTAAGGAAATGAGCAGACACTTCACAGAAGATCTATAAGCAATCAACAGATACATGAAAAAATGTTCAACATCTCTAGTAATAAGAAATGCAAATCAGGACTACCCTAAGATTTCATCTCACCTCTTATCTAGAACACCAGCCACAATAGGTGTTGGCGGGGATGTGGGGAAAAGAGTACACTCATACATTGCTGGTGGAATTGCAAATTGGTGCAGCCACTCTGAAAAGCAGTGTGGAGATTCTGGAACCAGCGTTTGACCTAGCTATCCCATTCCTTAGCCTATATCTACAGGACTCAAAATCAGCGTACTGCAGTGACGCAGCCACATCAATGTTTATAGCAGCTCCATTCACAATAGGTAGATTGTGGAACCAACCTGGATGCCCTTCAATAGGTGAATGGATAAAGAAACACTGGCATATATACACAACAGAATATTATTCAGCCATAAAGAAGAATAAAATTATGGCACTTGCAGGTAAATGGAAGGAGTTGGAGAAGATTATGCTAAGTGAAATAAGCCAATCCCAAAAAAACCAAAGGCCAAATGATTCTCTGATAAGTGGATGATGATGATACATAATGGGGTTGGAGGGGGGAGGCAAGAATGGAGGAAGAATGGATTATAAGCGGAAATATATATATGAGGGATGGAGAGGGGATGGGGGAAGGAAAGATAATAGGATAAGACACATCATTACCCTGTGTACATGTATGTTTATACAAACGGTGTGACTCTACTTCATGTACACCAGAGGAATGAAAGTTATACCTCATTTGTGTACAGTGAACCAAAATAATAATAATTAAAAAAAATGTTTTGCAAAGATAGTAATGAACCTTTGAAACTTTTAACCTTAGGAATGATATTTTTCAAAATGAGTTTGTAGCAGTTCAGGCGAACATACTAATAAAAGGAAAGAAGGAATGGAAGAAGGAAAACTTCAAGAATTGTATAGTGTAGTGAGAAAACAGTTATCTTTTTGAATGTGAGTTCTTTAATGTCATTGATGAAAATAGTTATATTACATGGAGCCTTAATCTCATCCATTTTGATGATGCCTATGTTCATATTTTTGTTAAATGGGATAATGTATATAAAATTTTGTAAACTAAAGGTTTAGAGATAGGATTCCAGTGATGGTTTTTAGCTGTTGATAGTTCTATTTGTAGCTCTTGACTTCAGGTAAGTTGCTTAATCTTTCTGAAATAAGGATTACTAATGAATTTATTAACTGTTTTTCAGGATTTATTTCCTATTTGAAAATTTTTGCATTGTGAATTAATCATTCTGTTTTCTAAGTAGTAGAACTCTCTTATGTATAACTCTACAAATTTCTACCCTTTAGTTATATTTCTGTACCTGGTTACCTTCTTATTTTAGATTCTGGTCACTTCTGTTCTAAAATTTAGTTATGAAATATAATCCGGGATTAAGATGGTATCTAAATTTGATTAACTTCTATGCTACGTTTTATGCTTTTGATTAATCTAAACCATTGAGAAAGCATTTAAGAAACTCGTGAAGTTGTTTTGGTGGTTATTGTACTTGGAAAGACTATTAATAGCCAAAACATAATTGAGCAGATTTTAATTTAATTATAAAAAACATACATCTGTTTGCTAGGAAATAAGCTAGATATAGTCATATCTCATTTAGTGCTGCCCAGTTGGCAGCACACCCTTGGGCTGAACAGTCAGTACAGTACAGTAGGCTCCATTTTTTGGTCTAAGCCTATAAGTCCTAGCTGCCTACTGAATTTTTTTTGTACTTGTCTCATTTTCTGCCATTAAGTATCTGATTTACCCATAGTCTTTTTGATTAATAGCAGTTAGTTTGAATATTTTACAAAGACTAAGCCAATGTATGATTTAATGCTGGATATTAACAATGCCAAGTTTTCTTGCTACTCTAGCATTAGATCTAGTTCAATCTATTAAAAGAACTATAAAGAAGTAAAGATGATAAAGATATAAGCAATAATCCTTTCTTGTTCGAAAAATCACAGGTTATAAGTATCTAACAGGTTTCTCTAGAGTCGCTGTGATCTACTGACTCAGATAGGACTCTGTGTCCAAGAACACATTCCCACTGTTAGAGATGTGCTATTGTTAAAATGCAGTAAAGAACCATTTAGGCTTTGTCAGATTCCATATCATTGAAAGAATAGTCAGATATTGCATAGTCATAGAAATCAAATTGTTGGCAAATTCTAAAGATACTTGAGTTTCAGAATGAAAGTTGTTATTTAGTTCCTTGCTACCAAAGGGTTGATTCATATGGTAACAGGATGAAACTAAAAGAGGATACAGTATTTGGGGAGAGATTTAGAAGCAGTTTTTTTCTCAGATATTTATTTTTATTAATTTTTTTTTCTCACTTGTTATCTACTGAACATTGGCAGTGCTTATCTGATGGTATTTTGGTTTAAAAACATTTGTTTTTCTGGAGTTCATCAACTAGTATCCACTAGTATTACATCATGTAATTTTTGCTGCCAGTAGTTCTCTTCAGTTTATCCATGGCAAAGCAATCACAAATTCTTCATTCTTCTCCTTCACAGACATTTTGAGAAACAAACACATGGTATATTATAACTCACTGTGTTTTTGTATTTGGATGGAGAGAAAATGTAAATGTGTCTTAAAAAATTACTCCCTGCCAAATTAAACCTGCTTCTTTTTCTTATATTTTCTTTTTTTAGGTCAAATGTACCAACAGTACCAGCAGCAAGCTGGCTATGGTGCCCAACAGCCTCAGGCTCCACCTCAGCCACCCCAGCAGTATGGTATTCAGTATTCAGGTGAGCAGGTCTTGAAAGGGAATTGTTGTCATATGGTTTTTGGTATATTTCTGTACTCATTTAATTTTTAAGCTCTTCCTCTGATGTACTTGATTTGTAATATTTACATTGTTATAGTAGGAATTAACTATGAGGGGAAATGTTTATTTTTAAATGTGTACATAAATGTTTTGTCAGTCAACATTTCAGTTTTCAAATGGGGCCAATAAGACTTAGCAGATGATTCTATAGTTAACTTGTATAAAAAAATTTAATACAAAATATTTCTAACATAATCAGTTTATCTCTTACATGGTATAGAAATGAAAAAGAAGTGGAAAATGTTTCCCCAATTGATGTGTGACACGTAATTCAAGTATATCATAGTATCCATAGGAATATTAACAGTTCCCTAATACTTTGAAAGGTAATGTAATTAAGAACTAAACTAAGCCACTTAGGTGTTTGTCTCTGTAAGATGTGTAGGAATACCAGAAAATAGGTCATAAAAACAAAATTATTTCAAATATAGTACAGGTAACTTAAAAAACACTTAGTTTTTTTGTTTTTAAATAGACATCTTGGGTATTTTGTTTTTGTCATACCATCTATACTGAAGATTATCTATTTATGATAAATCTTTTTAATGTAACTTTTGTTATAAGGTAATTTTTTACATTTATGTCAGTTTATAGCTAACTCCTGTTTAATAGCCAGATTTAAGTATCAAAATTGTAATTATAATTAGTTATGTAAGTTGAATCTTGTCTAAATTTTTAAAAATTTTTTTTAGATGTTGATGGACCTTTATTTTATTAATTTATTTATATGTGGTGCTGAGAGTCGAACCCAGTATCCCACACATGCCAGGCAAGCACTCTACCACTGAGCCACAACCCCATCCCTGAATCTTGTCTAAATTTTATTTTATGGAGTTTTGTATTACCAACCAGAACAAGGGCCAGCAAACCGCTGCTTGCTCTTGTGAATAGAATTTTATTAGGAAAGTTCATCACCATTTCTTGATTATTCATTGCTATTTTGACACTAGAAAGGCAGAGTCTTATAGTTAGAACAGAAACAGGGTGGTCCACAAAGTCTAAAATATTTACTATCTGACTCTTTATAGGAAAGGAGGCTTTATTTATTCTTTTTTCTGTAAAGAAATTTGCTGACCCCTGACCTAGACAATAAAATTCTGTCATTAATTGAAGCTTGGCATATTTGATCACATACAGCAATTTTATTTGGATTTTATTTGTTGTGGTGATTTAACTTGTCGCTGTTAGTCTCACTTGTATTAAACAAATGGAATGAATTTAAGCTTAGATTATATTTTTAGTTTATAGTCATTTAAATTTTAGAAAGTGTTCAATTACATGATTTATATAAATAAAATAGTAGAATATCAGAGCTAAAAATATATGCTCATCATTTAATATAGAGATTTCAGCCCTCACTCTGTTTCAGAATCCCCTGAAGAGCTTTTTTTTTTTCCCTGAAGAGCTTCTTGGTACCTCGGCCCCATTCTCATAGACTTTGTTTCATTTGTTTGATGGTGGGACTCAGGCTTTAGTATTTTAAAAACATCACAGGTCATGTGTAGTCATCTTTAGAGCAGCACTTACTTGTCCCTTCATTTGTCTTTTTTACAAATGAGGCAAATAGGGTTAAAGGAGGTTGAGACTTGTAAAAGACATGCGGCCATTTGATAGGATAGCTGAACCAGACCCAGTTCTCTTGACCTTGCAGTTAAGTACTTCCCTGTGGATTCTGCATTCTCCAGTCTGAACCAGGAGTTGGCAGGTTTTTTGTTTGTGTGTTTGTTTGTTTCTATAAAAGGCTAAAGAGCAAATATCTTAGACTTTGTGGACCATATGATGCTTTTCTTATTCATTGATTTAAAACAAAAACCAAAACCAGAATTTTCATTTCTTACAATTTATGATAATCTTCACCAAAAACTGCTTATTTGGAAGGAGGGGTAGTAGTGGGAAACTAATACACATAGTAGAAGCATTGCCATATTTTGATTAAAAGGCTATTAGACTGTTAATGAAATGACATCTTTCATCCTTATGGTTAGTCCCTCTCTTGATCTACAATTAAGGGTTGGTTGTTTACTGAATGAGATTTTAGTTGTGAGGATGAAAAGGCAGCTTTTCTTTTTTTGTCTCTCAGTCTTATAGTAAAACATTAAGTTCAAAAGTTTGATATAGAGGATAGGAGAATTTGTGTGGCAAGATTTTATCACACATTTATTTTAGTTCAGTATTAGATGCTACCATGGATAAAATGCTTTAGATATATAACTTATTAACAACTAAGCTTGTTCTTAATAATTTTAGTCAGGGTCTTCACTCTTAGTAAAACTTACTTTCAGATATTTGCATTTCTGATCCCACTAGTCCTATTAACTTGAATTTAATTGAGAGTTATGGAAATAGTCAACTAAATACTCTGCTTGGAGACTGTTAAGTGGTGGTGGTGCTAACATCTTTGACACTGTTGGTTTGCCACTTTCCCTCTGACCTTTTCCAGTTTTGTTCATGGACTATGTCTTAAAGGTTTCTTTCATGAGTAAATTTTGAACCCAGGTTCAAGGTGAGTTCAGAATATACTCAAATTGATTCAATCCTTTTTTTTTTTTCTTAAATACAGGGTTGTACATATTTTAATAATTTTCTTATGTATCTGGTGTTTAATGCTGACAGGATTCCAGTCAATGGAGAGGTTTCATTGCAAGTAGCTGCAGGTGTGTTTCGTGGTAGAGATACAAGTTTTCAGTGAAGCAAGACTTTGTTTTTAAAATACATCCTAAAACATAATGAATATAAATACTGATTTTGTGGGGCAATATGGTATGCATTTTGTGTGTTGTGCTGTACTAAATGAAAATTTTTATTTGTGAGGGCAAAAGAAATAGATACCAAATCTGAAAGATTTTTAAAGATTCTGAAAATGGTACTTAGTATGTATTCTTAAATGGTTTAGATACTCTGGAGTGAATAAACTTTAAACATTTCATTAGTATAGTAGGTTGTATTTGTAGTATTGTTTCATTTAAAAAGATGTTCGTTCTCTGCAATGTATTTGGTACTGTGTTAAATAGGCCTCCTCTCAAAACCTTGTTAATGATGATTTAGCTTTCACGTTTTTGGTCTTCCTAGAAATTATGACGATTCCTTAATAAATTTGAGGATCTACTTTGTATTAGGAATTATGCTAGAGCAGGAATTTGCTCTCAAAAATTATATAGTCTCAGAGCAGTTGTAATAAAAATACATATAGTGATTTCAGTTTAAAATTAGAGAGTTTAGAAATTGTCTAGAAAAATGTCTCTTTAATAACTGATCTTAAAATATTTTTTGATGAAATCTTCCACTCATTGCATAATTACTTGTGAACAAGGTTATTAAGTTTTTAATCATTTTTGGTCCATAACAGTAAGATTAATTCTCTAGAAAACTTGTATCAAAAGAGAAATAAGATGTATATGTTATTTTACCTTTTCAGCTAGCTATAGTCAGCAAACTGGACCCCAACAACCTCAGCAGTTCCAGGGATACGGCCAGCAACCAACTTCCCAGGCACCGGCTCCTACCTTTTCTGGTCAGCCTCAACAACTTGCTGCTCAACCACCACAGCAGTACCAGGCGAGCAGTTATCCTCCACAAACTTATACTACCCAAACTTCTCAGCCTACTAATTATACTGTGGCCCCTGCCTCTCAGCCTGGAATGGCTCCAAGCCAACCGGGGGCTTATCAACCAAGACCAGGTTTTACTCCACCTTCTGGAAGTACCATGACCCCTCCTCCAAGTGGGCCTAACCCTTATGCACGTAACCGTCCTCCCTTCGGTCAGGGTTATACCCAACCTGGACCTGGTTATCGATAAGGAGGCCCAGCTGCACTGATGAATGTGGCTGCTAGCTATTTGCCTCTCAAAAGACTCCAATACTATTTTATTTTAATTTGTATTGAAGTTCATAAATTTAAAAGGCAGAGCATTTTTTTATGATATCATTGTTGCTGTTAATTGAAATTATAATTTGCTAGAACAAAAAAATGACCAAAATGAAAGTTGTTTTTCTTCCTTCCCTGCTTAAAAATGTAGCAGCTTTCTAGTTATTTTGGAACACTACACTTAACTGTGTGTAAAGTGATTGGCTTTCTAGCTTCCCTTGTCCAGAGGATATTAAAATGCTAGGTTGAGGTTTAGCCATCTTACTTGGCTTTTTACTATTAACATGATGTACTAAAGTAGAGCCCTTTGAGAAGATGACTAGATATTATGTATAAAATGTAACATTGATAGGTTAATAAAGGTGATTGAATCCATTCTTGGTCTTGTATTTAGTCATTAACATATACATAAGAAAAAATAATTTTTTTAAACAAAAATCCTTACCTGGTGTTTGGTCTTACAATGAAGTATGAACATTTTTACAGATTTCCATGGAGAGAAATTGCCCAGGTTTTTTAATCCCTTTAACAAACATTCATTTGAAACAAACTAAAATAGATGTCACGGGAAGATTGATTAACTTAGGACATACTCATAATACACTGCTGTATGGGGGAGTGGTTAGTAGACCCTAATTTGATTTTTTTTTCCTTATGAAAAGTATGTTAGTGATATCTTCTAATGAACCATTTAGAAATAAAAAAAACTCAGTCTTAAAAAAAACTACATCTCTTTATTGAAGAATTTATACTTGTTTGAAAAATACAGAATGTAGCACTGATAAGATTGAAGCATGTTGGAAAGAAGCACACAGAAAGGGCATTTCAGAATGAGGGTAATGATGCAGCATTCCCATCCCCAGCATGAAGGAAAGCAATACCTTTTAATGAAAATGAGTTAGATTTTCATTACAGCTTGAGTTAAACAGTATTATAAAAACACCCTGTGAGTCATTCGTTGAGGTCTAGCATAAATATCTGTAAAATGGTAGCAATGTCATCATGCATAATCTTTTCATGCTTGGACTTCACATACAGTCTCCGCATACAGCTCAAATAAAATCATAAAAATAGACAATTGCTTAAAAGGGATAATTTGACACTATATTCAGACACTAACCTTTCTTTTAAAAGTGTATAATTTGATTTTCAGCCCCATTTTTAGCTGAATGAAATTTACTAATTCAAATGAACTTTTTCAGTAATTTGCCGATAATTTATGAAAATTACATTAACAGGAACGTATTCAGAAAATTTTTCAGCTGAAGTTTAAATAAATGTGAATAGTAGGACCTTTTTCCCTCAGATATAATTTTTCCCCCTGAAGATAATTTGATCCAATAAGTTAAACTAAGTAGAGTTTCATGGAATTAACTCACCAATAGGAAGCATACACATTAATAAAAGGAAACATTTTTAAAGTATATTATAAGATTTTTGATGTTAATTTTGTTATAAAAGTATCTCAAAACATCATTACAACAATGTGATAAATAATATACAAATGATCTCTTAAAATACCATGAATAGGGAGCCAGCTTCCCTAAAAATGTTATTGTTAATGTCAATATCTTGTTTTCTTAAAATGACTTTGTAAAACCTGATAAATATTCTCAGCAATCTTTTCTAATAATAAACATCTAATATTGCTATTAGATTGCAGACTTTTATACATAGTAAACAAAATAGCTTTAAATGAATGTGACAAATACCATAGTATTTCCAACGATATTTTTTTCCATAATGAGCCAGAAGTACTTTGGAGCATGATTACAGCATCTACCATTTTCCAGGAATTGTAGTCCCACATTCATACCACTGGACATAAGTGATTTGGGTATGGCCGCCTATTTCTCCAAATTGGACAGGTTCCTGCCGAACTGCTCTGAAATAGCCTAAGAAGGAGGAAAACAGTTTTAAGAGTTGCTGTTTTATTTTTGCCCTCACTGCACATATAGATTGAAGATAGCACTGAATGACAAAGTTCTTCTGGGTCAAGCCAAGTAATTTAGAAAACTAACAGCAACTGAGCCCCTGGTATCTTTCCTCAGGTACAAAATGGCTTCTTAATCAAGGGACCTGAAAAATTGTTGACGTATGCCTTAGTAAGTTAGGATGGAATGGTTGGTAGTATCTGAGAGCAGTTTCAATTGCCCATTAATATATTCATAGATCTTATTGTCATCTTAATTTAGTATGTTGGTATTCTTAAGTGCCAGTTACTGAAAAGTCTAACCAAATGATTGAAAGTATTTAAAAAAACCTCCTGGTGTTTTCTGAGTAATTTGGACAATTAATTTACCCACTTCTTCACTGCTTGGACAAGAATTAAATTAATTTGCAGTCTTTTTTCAACCTATTATGTGGCTTGGTGCTAATGTGTCTTTAGCAAGTTACAGAGGCTATTAATTTCTCAACATAATTGTTCTATTTTAATTGTATTCATAAGACAAATCATACTGGTTTTCATGTATAGTAGCAATAAAATTTTCTTTTAAAAACATTTGAAAGGAATAAAAAAAAATGCAGTATGCAGAGCATAAAAAAAGCCATAAAAAGTTAATCATGAATGATTTAAGTTTGGGGAACACTGATCTCATATAGCTGTTTTTGCAAATATAGATGTTCTTGGGGTACATTTATTTATGTCTATGTAATTTTACTTGGCTCTAAGTTTCTGAGTTGAGAAACAAGGTTTTTTTTTTTTTTCTAGCCAAGTAATTAGAGCAATAGTTCCATAGAATTCTTATAAACTTGATCGCTTTCTTGAGCTTGATTTCTTTCTGAGTTAATCTGTAAAGCCCTCTTGTTCATGAAGAGGATCAGAAAGCATACCTTCCTTTCTGGGTAACTGGTCAGAAGTGAGTTGCTGTCCTGTGCGTCCATCTAAAAACGAGTCTACAAACTGGCAGTGATCTTCTCCATGGCCCCTTTGATCGCCTATGTTATAAAATTTTCCTGAAGAACCAGAAATTAAAAGAATGAAATGATGCTTTCTTTGATATGTGACAATTCTGAAATAAATTGTTCAAAAGAAAATCACCTTCCAGTTCCTGGATGTTTTTCTCCTACTCCTCTATCAGCCTAGTTCAAGCTAGCAAAGTCTCTTGATTGAACCAGTGTCCCTATTTTTATTCTTGTCTCCCTCTATTCTTCCTTACCTCCCTTAAGAGACTGATTTTTTTAAAGTGCAAGTGAGATAATGTCACTACCCTTGTTAAACCTCTCCAGTGGGCTCCCACTGTACTGAGAATAAAACTTAAAACTCCTTACCCGATTCCAAAGCTCCATGTGTTCAGCCCTGCTTGCCTGATGTTCCTTTTACTGTCTCAGCTACAATAGTGAAACTGGCCAGGTGTGTTCTGCCTCAGTCTTTGTGCTTTTTCTTTCCTGTATTTATACATCCTTTGCCCCCAGACCTTTGTGTGGTTGCTTCCTCCTCATAATACTCTCCTTAGCAGAAGTGATACCTTTTCAGCGCTTCCCTAAAACCATTCTAACTAAAGGCACTTCCAATCCTTGTTGAGCTGTTCTCTCACCCTTTTATATCTTCAAAACACCTGTATAAAATTCTTATTTATGTATTTTTGGTCTGTCTGTCCCTACTGAGAAGAGGAGGAAGAGAGATACACTACATTAAAGCACGACTGTGTCTTGTTTGCTGCTTTGCCACCAGCATCTAGAAGAGTGCCTGGCATGAAGTACATAATCACTAAAGATTTGCTAAGTGAATGAAAAAATACCCATCTTTCTGTGTTGGGGTCATCCATGCATATTTGTTAAAATGTTTATAAATATAGAAAATTACAACTCCTGGGTATAGAGCATGGGGTTAGAGCCCTTCTGGTATCTTAAAAATGGAATTATTCTTTCCATCATTGTTGTTAGGCACACTCATTTTATAATCAATACATTTTTTATCCTTGAATGGCTGTAGCCAAGTTTGATGAATATGCTAGTACCTGTACATTCAAGTTTGCCTTGATGGCATTGCTTCAAATTGCATTAAATTGCATTTTCATTATTTACTTCTAAATAGCATGTCTTTTAAATCCTTGTTTTCTAGCAGTGTGACAATTTCAATAACATTTTTCTCAGAGGAAAACTAAGGATGCGAAATTACACCCTAATACCTAGAATTTGCCTTTAAAAAAAAAAAAAAAAAGCCATGTTATAGAATGTTGCAAAACATTTCCTGAAGGCAAAGGCTCAAAACAGGGCTGGTAGCCCTACCTACCTGTGAGGGAGTCGCTCAAGTAAATCTTGTATCTTAGAGAGTTGCACAGCTGCACTCCAACAAATTTTTTATACCATGTTCTTTTGACATACTGTTTGCCCTTACATTCTGAGTAAGAATCTGAGTTAAAGGGTCTCTCAGTCCAGATGGCATCTCTTCCTGCTGCATAAGCAAAACACAGTTGGAGTAAGTATCTTGATTCCCGGGTACTGAGGAGCTGTCCTAAAGCTTTACAAAAGCAGTCTGCAAAGTTCATTGCCAACTTGTTGATACTAAATTGGAGCCCAAACTACAAAGGTTTAAATAAGTAAATCCAAAATAAGTTCCTGTCAATATTAACAGTGAGATAAATCTCAGAACAGTGTGTTTGGTGTTGAATAAACTCTGCAGTGCTGGATGTAGACTGTCCTTGAGGAACAAATTTAGGTTGTCTTTTTGCAGAATATAAAATTTAAACAATGGCTTTAATGTGATATGTTATTGAAAGTAGAAATGAGGTGGGTTTTTTTTAGGTTTTTTTTTTTTTTGGTGGGGGGGGCAAGGCAGGGTATTAGGGATTGAAGCCAGGTGCACTTTACTGCTGAGCCACATCCCTAGTCCTTTCTTATTTCTTAAGACAGGTCTCACCAAGTTGCTAAGGCTTGCCTCAAACTTCTGATCTTCCTGCCTGAATCTCCCAAATGCAGGATTTACAGATATGTGCCACCATATCTGGCAAGGGTAGCATTATTTTTTAAAATTTTTACAGACTGCATTTTGATTCATTGTACACAAATGGGGTATAACTTTTCATTTCTCTGGTTATGCGTGATGTAGCATATTTTGACTTGGTTATTGAACAGAAATTTTCAACTGGCCTGAAATATGCATGAAAGTAAGTTTCAAAATATCTGTCTTGCCCCTAGAACATCATAGGCTCTCAAATATTAATCAATGTATTAGGTAAACATTCACAACTGACTGATCTTCTAAGAAGTCTAAGTTGTAAAATAGTGAAATCATAAATTTTGCCAATTGTGTTTAGTTGAGTCAGTTTAGAAAAAGCATGTAGTTGTTCCATTGAGACACTTACCAGAAACTGGCTCACTCACTCTCGGGTCCGCTGAGGAGAAACAGCAAACAAAAGTCAGCTATTGCTAATGTCAAGCCCTAACATTCCAGTGGCGTGATGGAGATGAATGCTTACAGGTAAGTCTTGTTTGCAAAATGGCACCCTCCTGCTGAAGACTGAATTTGCAAATTTGTTTTGGAAGTGGTTCTTGATTGAATCACCTACCAGGTCTTCAGCTGTGTTTTTTATATGTGATTTGAGTAGTTGGGAGACTGTTATACCAGCGTTCAATTTCAAAAGCTTCCTATTAATTTCACATAAAAGCTATTCATGGTAAAGTCACCAAGATGCCATGAACTACAGTTGCTAAAAAGTTACACAAATTATAATGCTGTATGTGCAAATGTGTCTTGTTAAGGAACTGGGGCTTCCATTGTCTAGGAAATTTCACTAAAAAATCATGAATTCCCTTTCTCAATGTACTAATATTTTGATTCTAGGCATACAGGGGAATAATATTCATTCACTAGATTTTTGAATATAGATTATGCTTTTCTTTTTAATGATGTGTCTTTTTTTTCTGACATCAAGATAGAAGAGGAAAAGCCTAAGTGATTGTTGTAAGGGTTCCTTCATCAATTAGTTTTTTTCTATGGATTGTTACTTAGTCATTCAAGAAACTTGAGTATCCGGAGTTTAACTGGGTTTCAAATGAGCTCCCTATGCAAAACATTGCTCCCACTGGGCCCCTTTACATCCTTGTTGGAAACTACAATCCTTGACAGAATTACCTGATTCAGTATTGAATGCCACTGTGTTGCTGACTGGGCCTTCACCAAGTGGGTTTATGGGTTTCACCTGGAATTCATAGCTGTGTAGGGAGAAATAAAAATGACATATTATTGATGGATACGAAAGCAGCATTCTCTTCTTACACTGATATCCTTCCTGGCTCTATTTGAAATTATGACGACAGTGAATGGTAATGTTCTGGAAGTAAGTTGTGGGAAGAATAATGCTTTTTAAATTTTACTTTCAAAGTATCTAAGGTTTTGTATAAAAAAAATATTGTTAATAAAAAGATGGTTGTCTTGTAAAAATTAGAAACAAATGGTCCCTTTTATTAGGAACCTTTTATTAATTAGAAATAAAAGTCCCTTTTTATTTCCTATTATAACCCTGGTATAACCTTGAACTTAAGACACCACCACTACTGTGGTGTTTGAACTACCTATGTCAGAACCACAGGAGAGGGTGGCAGTGGGAGAAGTTTGTTTAAAATGCAGATTTCCTATCCCACCCCTGCTGCTGAATCTCTCAATCATTCCCATTCCCGAAAGAATATACAATGCATTCCTGGTCCTGTACCCACCAACATGTGAGAACTCCTAGACTAAGCTGTGAGCACAGACATTCATGAAAAAGTTTCTTTGTAAGCCTGGTTGTAGCTCCTGAGACTTGGGTCTACCATGGATCATAGGAAGTGTCCAGAGAAGGGTTGGTAGTATTGCCCAAATGGAGCCGCACAGATAGACTTTTCTCTCCCTCAGTAAGCCAACCTCATACTAGACAGGTTCCTCATTCTTCATTTAAAAAAAAAAACCAAAAAAACTTTTGGAATTATAAGGACTTTTCTATCAGTATTTGACAAATTTTATTCATAAGATGCATAAGCAGAGAATACTTTTAAGAAATTTAAATAGTAAAGTGATTTGCCATTTGCCTAAAAGTGATTTTCTTTCAGTAGCAGAGTTAGCAGCAAAATAAATGAATTTAAAACCAACCTGAGTTAGCTGACAGTACTGTGAGAATCCCAGAATTGTATATGATTTTCGGTATAGATGTTAACCAAGGTAGCAATAAAAAAAACTTTCTGAGTCTCAAGGAGTCACTTTCTTGATCACTGTGGCATTTCATTAAATCAGAATCTAGTATAGGATTCTAGCATTACAACAATGGCAAACTTTTAAATGCTTCCTACGTGTCAGATCCATTAATCATTCTGCATATAAAAAGTAATCCAGGGCTGGGACGGTAGCTCAGTGGTAAAGTGCTTGCCTTGCACATGGAAGGCACTGGGTTCGATCCTCAGGACCACATAAAAATAAATGACACTGTGTCCATCTACCACTAAAAAAATATTTAAAAAAAAAAAGTAATCCAAAACACAAACCCAGTGTGGCATTATTCTAAATTTTAGCTGACAATAATGAGGCCCATAACTATTATACAGTTATTGTCTTTGTTTTTTCCAACTTCAAAACTTTGTGAAATGGGAATTAAAACTTACATTTCCATTAGGGTTTTTAATGAGTGAATGCAAATGAAAGCATTTTGTAAATGAACAACTGATGTAAGGTGTCACTGTCAAAATAAGAAATACTGACATGAAAACATGGATGACATTCATTTAAATAAACCACATATGCATCAGGTGTTTTCACATGGACTATTTTCCAGAGATTCAAAAACACAACAAAAACAAAGTTCATAAAACTGGTGAATTGAAAATGGAAGAAAAAAAAATCACAGGCATCTGGAGTTTGATTCAAGTGGAAATGCATTCCACATTCATTCCAGGCCATTGCCAACAGTGCTGTGCTTTGACCAAATCTGATTGCTGAAATCATCTCTGTGTCTTTTTATTTCTGTTATTTACGCTTAAGCTTCATTTGTAGCATGCCCACAAATATTCATAAGCTACTTTTCCTGGTTTATGCCAGCCTTTTATGATACTTGACAAGTTGTGAAGAAATAATTTTAAACTAAGTTTAATTAACAACATGAGGACATTTTTTGACTGATTAAACCCTATATAAACAAAAAAGTTTGTGATGGCAAAATCTTTTCCCAAAACCACTTTTTGCCATGAGACGAGCACACAGGTTTTTAACATCTCAAAGAAAATATTGATCGTACTTAGGAAATAAGCAGAGGATGCTACTAAAAAGTTTTTAGTGAATGAAGTTCTTTGAAATTTAAAAATGAAATGGAAATTTTAAAAGCTAAACTTGAAAACATTCTAAAAATATTAGAACTAAAAGTGAAAGATACAAAATAAGAGAATATAAAAAAATTGGAGGATTATTCCAGAGAGTTTAGTACTCAACTAGCAGGAATTATAGAAAACGGGGAAAGGATGGTAGAAAATCGCTGCAGAAATCATAAGAAATTTCCCAGAACTAAAAGATGTGAATTTCCATATAGAAAAGGCTGATTCTGTGCCCAGCAAAGTGAAAAAAGAAAAAGGATTAATTAAAGCATGTGAGTTGCAAAATTTCAGAGTTCTGGAGGATAAAGATAATATCCTAACAACTGAGAACAAAACTGGGTTCCATTCAAAGTATTTAGAATCAAAATGATGTTCAACTTCTTAACAGCAACACTGGAAGTTAGAAAAAAAAATGCGGACAATGTCTTTTAAAGTCTTCATTCTATTATGCTTCTATCCTACACCAATAGTATCAAAGTAAAACATGGACTTTTAAAAGCATGTAAATAAAAAAATATTGTCTTAAATATATTTCTCCAAGATATGTTTCCACAGAAGCCACAAAGTGAGGGAGTAAACAAAGAAGGGAGACATGGCTGCAGGAATTAGGGCAAAAGATGATGGCAAGGCATTTGGGAAGAGGTTTTTCCTAAAACAAATCCAGAAAACAAAGAGGTGCGTTTGACCATTCCGAGAAATGGTTGGTCTAGAAATAGAGATTTAATTAACAGAAGAAATAGCCAAAGGAACTAAAAAAAAAAAAAAAAAAAAAAAAAAAGTTTGCTTCTTGGAAACGGACTTTAAGAATAGAAAGGAACTGCTTTTCTAGTATTTGAGTTTTAATATTGTTTTGACTTGCAGCATAGTCCAGTGGTTAAGTCTATTTTTCATTAAGTAATATAAAATTCCTGGGGCAGCCTACTTTAAAGAAAAGAGGCATATTTTGGCTCATGGTTCTGGATGTACAAGGTCGAGCAGCCATATCTGTTGATGGCATTCTTGCTGGCAGAGTCCTGAGGTGGCACCAAGCATCACATGGTGACAGCCAGGACATGTGTCTGAATCTCTTTATAAAGCCATGAGGATTCAATCATGGGAGCTCCACCCTAATCTTATGTAATCCTAATCATTTCCCAAAGGCCTTACCTCTAAACACCATAGTCAAATTAAGTTTCCACCCTCTCAATACCTCACCATGGGGATTAAACTTGAGCATGTGTTCATGGAGACAAACCAGAGTTAAAAAAAAATAAAGTATGTACATTTCTGGAAAAAATGAAAATTAAGAACTCATTTATAAAACCTGTATCAAAAAAGAGTATTTAAATGAGTATCTAAAAGGAGTTGGGCTGGGGATTTAGCTCATTTGGTAGAGTGCTTGCCTCGTAAGCACAAGGCCCTGGGTTCAATCCCCAGCACCGCAAAATAAATAAATAAATAAATAAATAAATAAATAAATAAATAATTAATTAATTAATAAATAAAACGAGTGCTGTACAGATGGCGAACCTTTGAGCCTCACTGAGAATAATTCAGGTATATTAACACCCCTTGCAGAAGGCCATGCTGCACTGTACCTGAGATGGTGTGGATCCTAGCAGAAAGAGTCTTTCCATTCATCCCCACCACAAGCTGGTATGGTCCAGTGGTTAAGGACATGGGTTCTTGAGCCAGAAAGATGCGTTCAAAGCTAACTAATGTGATTTTTAAGGTAAGTTAACCTTTCTAGCCTTGGTTTTTCTTCATACATAAAATTAGGATAACACTATTTATGAGGATAATATTAATTATAGTAATTATAGCCTCATAAGGATATAAAAATATCTGAGGTTTTTGTGAGAATTCAATGAGGTAATGCATGTAAATGCAAGGTACCTGATACATAATGATTATAAAGATTAGCTAGTTAGTATCTCTACAGGATTTTTTTTTTTTAAAGAGATTCTTTTGTTATTGGGGAATTTGACAAACACTTCCTCAGAACTCCCAGCGTAGAATTCTTTGATGTCAACATACTTGCTTTGACTATAAGGGTCCATGACCCTTAGTGGATAAATCTGACTGCATTCAAATAACTCCATAGGCTAAGAAAAAGTTAGATTTCACTGAAGAGTCTAGAAAGCTCTAAAGCATTATCCTAAAGGGGAAAGAGGGTAGAGTTGGAGACCAACAATTCTGAAAGGAACAATGAAAATCAGCATGAGAATTTAAAAACATGCCAGGCACGGTGGTGCACACCTGTAATCCCAACAACTCAGGAGGCTGAGGCAGGAGGATCAATCATAAATTCAAGGTCAGCCTCAGCAATTTAGTGAGGCCCTAAGCAACTTAGCAAGACCTCATCAAAAAATAAAAATGTCAATTTATTAAAGAATGAAAATCTAGAATTTAAAAAAGTATGATTTGTGGTTCACAAGGTAAATTGTCAGAGATGGAACTGTCTAGCCTTTAGTTTCTAACCTCAGATGAACTTATCAGTGGGGGATAAAGCCTCAAGGATCTAGCTAGAGCAGACACTTCTGTCATTTTCTCTCCTCTTTCCTTCTCTATAACCCTTTCCTTCTATTCTTGCCCAAAATATAGAGCTGAACTATAGTTTTCATTGTTTGATGAACTTTTTAGTTATATACTATTTGTCTAAAAAGCTAGTTTAACAAAAACTAGCCCCATAAACCTCAAGCAAACTAATGTTTATATGGAAAGGCCACCCCTGTAATTGTTTGACAAGCTGATTGTACCCCTAGTGCAGTCTCAAAATATTACTACCCCATTTAGGGGTTTCCATCACAGTGAGAGAAATGGAAAAGTGGACTAAGAGAGGAGCAAAATAAAAGTAAGGGCCACTCAGGGGAATAGGGAAATGCAGTTAACCAGTTGATGTGAGATTGTCTCCAGGGACATTGTAGGAATGCAGTAAGCATTTCTGGAGCCCTGCCATATGTGAAGTCATTGTTCAGATTGGGGCATACAGGTAAGGAGCAAGAGGGCTGGGTTGGGCAGACACAGCACAAACCAGGGTAAGAGCTGGGCATGGTGGTGCACACCTGTTATAGCAGCTATTCAAGGCTGAAGCAGAGGATTATGAATTTGAGGCCAGCCTGGGCAATGTAAGGAGACACCATTTCAAAAATAAATCAGGGACAGAAGGGACAGCAGGGAATCAGCAATCATGGGAAATCAAAAAGTAGCTGCCCATTACGCTCTCAGGGATGTTTCTTGGGTCCCCCATTTCTGTGGGTATTAGAAATTTCAGAGTTGGAAATTCCAGCACTTCTAATTCTGTAGTGCTGTCATGATGTCCTCTCAGCCCCTCCCCAGATACTAAGGAATTCAAAGAAAATTAATAAAAATATATATGGTGATGTGAGAGGAAGAATTGCTATCTTTATAGACTAGTGAAGTTCCATGCTCTTAGAGTACTGGTCTTTGACCTGATGAAAAGTTGCTAAACTGAGTAATCACTCAATTTCTTCTTCAACAAGAAATTGCTCTTTTGCTGCCCACACCTAGAATAAACTAAATAAAACAAATGATGTTTTGTTCTCTTGTTTTACTTCTTTCTACAAAGCCCTTGAGAAGAGATGTTGAAAATACAGAATTTGAAGACTAAATTTTCACAAAAACACTATGAAAAGGGTGGAATGGCTATTCCTTATGTCTGTTTCATTCAGCCAGATTTCCAGTTTATCCGGAGTCACTGCCTCTCTTCTGGCTTACCCTCAGTACCAACATTTTATTAAACTAAACAACATAAACAAGAGTCCCAAACAATCATTGCTGCCACTTTGGTAAGTTTTAGTCTTAGGGACTGTTCTCCAAAATCCTCCTGAACCAACAGAGGCCAAAAAAAGTACTTGAGAAGATTAAGTGAATTTGATTTATTCTAATTACCAGACAGAGTACATCTTCCATAGGAAATTGTTGGATCATATTTAAGTTTGGCATACACACAACAGATTCTTCAGATTTTCAGTAAAGTGAGGAGAGAAGGGGATTTATTGGAACAGAAGTATAGATAAGGACCTTTATGGCATTGTGGATCTATCCATATTGGCAACCAGTTCATTTAGAAGAACCTGGCCCATCAATGCATATTATCAAAATGTGTGCTAAAATCAGCTCATCTGAAAACATTGCAGACTGAAGATAGAGTCAAAGAAAAGGTGTTTACTGGAACTATTATGTATGAGACTGATCTAGGTTTTAGTTTTATTTTCAGTCCCAGTTCTCTCACTGACTTCTTTCATGGTTTTGGCTATCACAGGATTATCAGACAGAAGAGAATTTAGAGATCAGCTAATCCACACCTTCAGGGCCTGTAAGAATTGGTGCAAGACTTCTGGTTTAAAACGTGCTTTATCAGTTCCTCTATTCACAGAACTGAAAATAATCAGCGGTCTTGCAAAGTGGTTTGCTCCAGACAAGAGGGGCTCCTTCTAATATTTTTCTTTTAGTTCAACAAGAGTCACACATTGCCTAAAGAGAGAGGCTTGGTGTTCTTGGATGACTGCAAGGAAAGAAAAGAAGAAATAAATGGAAAGTCAACATTGGGGAATGGGTTAGATGGATTTAGTTGGCTACCAACATCTCTACATTTTATTTTAGGAATGAGCGATGGATCCTCTAAAGAGAGAGGATTGTCTGTGTTTGTCTGTGTTAGCAGATCTGCTTTGCCTCACTTAACTGAACATTATGTCTCCCCTTCCCTGTGCACACTTGTGACCACATCCCACTGCAGCTGCCTGCAGACACAGGCCAGGCTGGGGAGATCCGTGCTGCCTTTGGAGCTGCACCCATGTGTCCCCAGGTGGCCATGTGACTCCACTCTCTACAGACAGGAACATCTAATGCCAGATGTGGAGCTGAACTCTCCTATCAGCAAAACAGCTGCTGGCCCCTTACTGTGGGAATGTTTCAGAGCTTTTTCTGAATAGATATAAACCTGTCTAAATCATTGAAAACAGCCAGGTTAACATTCCCTGTGAGAAGGAAAAAGGGAGCAGAGTCCATTCTCGTTTTGTTTCCAAGATAGCATGTGACCATTTCACATTTCTGACTACAACCAGTCCACAAATCCTTAATCTCTGCCTTACCCCTCCTGGGTTAAATGTTCCTGGCCCATCAATGCATATTATCTACATCCATGCTGGTGTGTAACGATCAGCCAGTAACTATCATCTGTTTTCAAATGTCACATTTTCTTGTCAGACCAAGTGGTGGAAAATGCTGCTAAAATAAATGATTCACACGTATCTTCTAGTAGTGGAATGCAGCTATAGAAATTCTTTCAGAAGCTACTGTCTTCCAGTTATTAACTAGGAAATCCCTGAACCTCATGAGGGAATTTAGCAGCTGTAATTCAGATTGCTCCTGCGCAGACACGTGCTATTCTCTGACACTCTTGCCTCCTACCATGATCAACTGGTTAGCTCTCTTCTACACCATCCTTCAAGCCTAGCCCAGCTGTCACCTTTTCTGGGAAAAGTTTTCTGATTTCCCCAGACTTGCTGAACTGCCATTCACTCTTGGCTGCCACAGCATCTTGAGCATACTTCTACCAGGGTTCTTGCCACTCAGTGGAGAAAACTTGGTCATTAGCTGCCTTTCAGCTGACCTTGAGCCCAAGGGCAGGCACCACGTTTCTTCACGTTTGTAGCCACGACACCACGGTACTGAGCGCATCATTGGCACTTAATAAACGTTAGCTGGATGGAAAGGCGAACCTTTTACAAACAAATTGGGCTTAAAATGTCACTGGAATAACTGTTCTACATTTTGGTGCACTGTGAGAGGTTCTGAGGACAGCCTGGTTCAGAAACAGAACACAATGCACATTTAGAAACTGGACGACTTTCAATGAATGCATTGTATACACAGGTCGCTTTTTATTAAGTGGATTAAGAAACAGGAAACTGAAGAGAAACACTATCCAAGTTTTGTAAGCACAAATCTACCTATTAACAAGACCAAATTAAATGATGCTTTTTCTCTTTTACTCTTTCCTTATAATATATTATGGTACAAACAGGCATGTACTCAGTCTCTCTCAATCTTGTCTAAGGAAACAGAACCAAGACCATCAAGTGGTCTTGTATTGAAAGATGTGCTTATTTTAGCTGATTTAAATCATTTAAGAAAATTGGCAGACAGAAAAATTTCCATGTAACAGCTCAAAATAGAAAACTTTAAAAAAAGTCACATTTGTGGAAAAAGTATTATTTTGCAATACAGGACTAAAGTTTATACACAGCAAACCATCTATAATGAATTAGATGCTTCTTTTCACACAAAAAAAATTAGATGAATTTTCCTATTACAGAGCAAAAATGGGCTGAGTGTCACTATCAATACCCAATTCAATTCAGTGAACTGATGACAAAGAGAGGTATAAGACAGAAACTTATGGGAAAAAAAGAAACTCCTTCTTGAAACTTCCCTACTATATTCCCAGAAATATCTAAGGCCCTTGTTTTTTTTTTTTAATCAGTCATGAAATGAACTGACAAAATATTGGTATTTTAGATTTAAAGAAGAATCACAAAATGATACCATAATATGAATAATCTGGTATCAATGTGTAATAAGGAATACCTAAAAAAGTTCTTTATCATGGAACAATGTTAAAAATATGCAATTCCACTGTCAAAACTCTACTCTCATTTTATCAATGACAAAAGTTATAGGATCACTGTACCTGAGACTAGTATTAAGTTGTTTAAAGTATTAACTATTAAAAACTTTCACCTACATTTTATCACAGGGTTCCCACTTCCTTACCTTCCATTTTCTAGCATGAGAGCCAAATTCTTTGCTGCTTCAAATCTACTTTACATCATGCACACCCCAGTCAATTTCTGACCCAGAGATTTCTCCTTCTATAAATTTTGGTATATAATACCAACATCTAATATCAATGTCCTTCTATTTTGTTATGCTGCCAGATGTCCTGATAACTTCCAAGACCATCTTGTTGGCCCCTCTGCCCCAACAATACCTTGCCTATTTTCAAAACAGGACTCCAAGGGTATCTATGTCTCGTACAAAAAGCTAGAGTGAAATGTAGATTAGATCTTTCCTTATGCTGGAGACGATGACATCATTCTATGTCTTCTTGTGGTTCTGATTTCTGCACTCAGAACTCACCTGCAGTAGCACTGGGGCTTACCTTGTGTCTGGTTTCAGATTTTCTACTGTAGAGAAGGTTTGATTTGTAACTTGAATGGACTTATTCTTCCCACTGAATGTCCCATTTTCTCTGGATATAACTTCATATTCTGTAGAAGTGAAAACAAAAACAAACAAAAATCCTCAGATACTTGCCTTCATATCCCAAACGATTTAATTGTTCTTGAAGTTAACAGCATAATAGAGCCACACCCATAAAGGTGAGCAATTAAGATTGTACTTCTAGAGACATACTGATCTTACTCATCAGCAATTTCCAGATGGAGTGGTCACCAGTTGACAAGGTCCCAAAAGCATTTTGGGAGATGCTTATGGATTATTTCTGCTTTCCCTTTATCAGAGAGGCAAAAGGGCTGGTAACTGGTGAAGACTGATGACCCTCAGTCTTTGCTTTGGGCACAGAGCCCAGGATTCTTTAGGTAAGTCAGAAAGTTTTTCCAGTATCCAGAAGCCCAGTTTGGGGAAAGCTCTGTTTCAGGGACTGTGCTTGCCTAGAAACCATGTTCCTCCTCTATGGGGTTCTACAGCAGGGTTGGGTTTAGGCCACTGAGCATGTGATACTGATGCAAAAAGAATTCTTTGAACTTAAAGCCATATCAACAAATAACTGTTAACCAAATATAGAGTCCTTTCTTAGAGTTCATTATTTGGAACTATAGAATTAGGAGGATTTTGTACCTACTACTTCCAAAAGTTATGTTCCCTTGGTAATTTTCTTTGTATTAAATAAATGCCATACCTTAAAGCCTACACACAGATATGCATCAATTTCACTTAAAGGCATGTTTCTATCAACTTACAGGGACCATCAAAAGAGAAAGACTTTCAGAATAAAATACTTTAATTTACAGATTTGTTGCTGGTTTTTCCTGCCCTCAGCTGGGATTTAACTTACTGCATGTGATAAGATGACAGAGCACCAAAACAAACTACACCTCCCCACCCAAAATCAGCCCCAGGGATATGAAGAAATACACAGGAACAGGGCATCATATAAGGTAGAGAGGCAGCAAAAGAGCTGCCAAGTTAGGGGGTTTCTGCAATTGTACTAAGATCAAAGGTGTAAAATGAACACTGGAAATAAAACTGAAACCAGAATAAGCCAGGAAAACCAAAAATCTCTCATTTTAATCTGGGAAGGACTATTCATAGCTTATTTAAAAAACCCAAAAAGGACAATGACTTTTTCTGAACATTTGCTAAGTGATCATTCTTCCAAACAAAGTTAAACTTGAAGACAGTGGCCACTGTATCTGGACAAGAGCAGTACAGTTACTGAAGGACTAATGACTGACAGCTGAGTAACCCCTTACTCAGACTCCCTTCTGATCCCAACTTATTACCCCACTAGCTATTTTAGCAGAGAGTGGAAAGGGAGGGAGAGGAAGGATGTTAAGTTCAAATCAGTCTGTTTTATATCTTTATCTCAGAAGGACTATTTGCAATTGTTAAAAAGTAAGGGGGGGGGGGGGGGGGGGGACCAAACAGCTTAAGGAAAGAGACAAACCAAGCCACTTGCTTTGAATTTCAGTCTTCCCATCTGCAGAATGTCAATAATATCTCTTCATTGTGTTGCCTATGTGGGTTATACTAAGAACAAATGGAAAGTGCCTAATAGTATTTTGCATGATTTTGTTCAACAGGTCATACTTATTATAATTGCTGCTTTTATTGATTCTTATCCCTGAGTTGTGTTTTGAAAATAGGGCCATAAAAATTTTAAAAGACTTCATTTGGAAAGATTCAAGTGCTGCTTAGTCATTAAAAAACCAATTTTTATGAAACTCTACTATTTATATGAAGTCTAGTTAATTATGCACCAAAGTAATCACCTTCAGAAAACATCTTTGACTTGGGACATTCCTTGTTAACTATGTGCTCTCCTCCTGAGTATTAACCTGAACTTTTGGTAGTTAAACTTCTGGTGCACATCTTCTTTAATTTTAATTTGATTCAAGTTATAAAAGTCTGTTAAATGTTTTTTCCCTGGAAGATTAGAGTTTTCAAAATGGATTTAGAAGCTGGCTTTATAATCAAAGAGATTTAGAATTTCTCTAATTCTAACTTTTGAATTTATATTTGTCTTGTGCTTTGAAAATTTATCTTTCATTTTTAACACTTCAAAGTGATACCTTTTCATATGCCCACCAACTTAAAAGTTGCTCCTACTATTGTTCTATTGACAAACATTAATTTAACAGTTACGTTTCATATTCAAATTCCATGTTTAATTTTTTCCTCAGGATGAACCGATAATGGACATTGTTGTTGTTGTTGTTATTATTATTATTATTATTATTAAAACTAAGGTTCAAAGAGGTTACTAGACCATAGCTGACCTGGAATTTAAATCTGTCAGTATGCTCTTGGAATATCACATTGCAGCAAATTGTAACTAACCTAATTTGACACTGAACAAGGACCCAAGCTATGCCAATTTCTTAGTACACCTTTTTACACTTGAGAGTATAAGGGATATATAGAAGCAACTAAGTCTGAATATAATCAGTTGAAGGGGAATGTGTGCTTATCAGCTCAAAGATTACTGATAGAACTCAACTCTGGAAATGTGGGCTACAGTTCATTTTTTGTTATTTTTCTCAATCCCTTATTGCAAAACCAGTTCTGGTGGTTTTGAACTTTCTGAACTGCTGATCTGTAAACAATCATGTTTGAAATCAAGAAGTATTGATGTAATACTAAAATAAACAAAAATGGAAAAAACAGAGCAGATCATTATGGCAAATGTTCTAATGGTTAAATATGAACTAGGAGAATGATGGTTAAATATGGACTTATTTCTATTTAGATAATACTATGAATAAAGAGAAGTAGTCCTTGCTCATGAAAATTATTATAAGTCCTGTATCTTGTGAAAAAACTCCCAGCAGCCTATTAACATCTAGAAACATTATAAAAGTAGTCAATTGGATGTATAAAGTATATTCTATTTATAATTCTTAGAAATTATAAATTTACATAATTAAAATGTTATTACAGATGAATCAGAAAGGAAAATCCTACAGCCTTAAAGAGTTAAATCAGATATTATCCAAGAAAGTATCTATTAGATGATTAGATTAACCAATTCTAATTTTGTATTCTATATCTTTAGGGCAAATGAAATTTCAGAGACCATTTGGCTTTAAGGAAACAGCCTCTGACTTTCACAGGAACTCCTTATTAGCAAAGTAAAAGGAGAGAGTTTTAGATGTTTTAATCCATTGTAGATACTCAATGCTGAGAGACTGATTGTTCTATATTGGGATGGTAGCATGGTCTCAGGTAAATAAGTAGGACTAGGCCTGTGGGAGGAACTCCTCCAAGGGAAGGCTAACTTTGCACGAGAAAGGGAAGTGCACACAGTGTGGTAGAGCAGGCCAGCTAAGCAAAGATAAGCCCCTTATACTGGAAGTTGCCCAGATCACATGGTTTGGGTTAAGGAGAAATAACTGTTGTTTTCCCCTTACATTTTCTTTTTTTTTTTTTATTTGTGTTTTTTTTTTTATTGGTTCTTTTTAAATATACATGACAGTAGAACCCATTTTGATATAATTATACAGCAGGAAATATATCTTTTTTTTTCACCATGTAGATTCACACAATTCAAATAATCTTACATATACATGGGGTAATGCTGTCTCAGTCTACTATCTTTTTGGCAGATCCTGAATCTCCCACCCTGAGCACTGCTCCTTGCTACTGTTGACTGCTTCTTGTTGGCCCTTCTACTCCTGGTACCAGGTACCTGGCTGCAGGAGCCACATGGACTCAGGCAGGCTATTTGCAGTGGCCATTGGTCTCTTATTCCTATTTTTCGTCTCATGTTTGACTACCTGTTCACTATGCAGAATCAAATTGCCATATAACTAGTTCAAAGAATAGACCCAGGGTTTTTTATTTTTCACAACTATTTTTAGAGAATTTGATGGACAGTAGGAGAATCACAATTTCCTGAGATGAGCACAAAATCACCCAGAAATTGATTTTTAAAATTCAAATTTTCTAATGACCATCCTAGGCCAATTTAGAAGTTGGGCTGGTGAAAGGAAATAGAGTTTAAATATCATGAGCAGTGGCAAACAAGGTTGATATTCTTGATAATGAAAAGAACAGCTATGTCTGTCTTCAAATTGTGAAAGAGGGTTTTGAGAGGAGATGGAAGGGTTACAGCTTAAATAGATCTATTAAACTAACAGGGAGCCCGCTACAAGGACCAAGGTGGTGTTTCCCATTCCATGACACTTTGACAATGTGCCTTAAGGTCAGCAGAATTCTGCTAGGACTTGCTGCTCCTCAAATATCCTTTCCATGTCAGGCTGGCCCAGGGTACCCTGCTCCAGAGGCCTTGTGCTGTCAAAGCTTCCCACTGAGACAGGGGCAAAGGACAGGTAATTGGTAATCAAAGAAAAGGAAATGGTTTACTATCAGTTAACCTCTAGACACACTTACCCCACTCAAGGCACTGTTAACACCTCCACCTCCCTTGTGGGAAGGAGTGCATTTTCCAACACAAGTGACTGCCCCCTCAGGCTGTTCTTTCCTGCTTTTGAGCTTGCATACAGGAAAGAAAAAAGAAGATGGGGGTCTATATAAAAGCAAGACACACCCCTCCCAGGGCACCAGCTCTGGGTCCCAGCTTCTCTCTGGAGAAGTCTGCTATCTCTGTTCTGTCCCTTTAATAAAACTTGCTTTCTAGGCTTGCCTCCATGTTTCTCAGGTGTTTCATCATCTGGGGGAAGCAGGACCACATCCTGATTTCCAAGACCAGTATCACCACTTTAGTAACAGGTCCTCAGGCCATGAGCTTACCAGTAACAGTGTCATTTAGTGGCTTTTCCCAGTCCAAGATGACAAATGAGGGGCACCCTTCCACAGTGACCACGGTGAGGTTGGTGGGTGGGTTCTGCGGTGGGCTGGTGGCATTCCCCTCCATGGCTTCCTCCGTGGGGAACCGTTTGACCGAGTCGGTGATGGAGCAGGGCCTGTTGTCTGGCTTCTGGAGGTATCGCACATGAGGACCTAGGAGGAAACTCAGGCATTTTAGTAATTTTGAAACCTGTGAAGGAGATGGAGGACAGCACATAATGTGATTATCTGCTTGAGGGCATGGAGTTGCTTCATTATGAGCAGATGCTTGAAAGCAGGGCTAGTGTTGGTTCAAACTTGCAAAAGCCTAAAATCCTGTCTCTGGAATACATGGTATAGATGTTGCTGATTTACTTTACTAAATAGTTTTTGTAAGATGAAGTCGCAACTTGTTATTTACCACACTCTCCCTTTTGCTGAAGCTATCCCTCCCCCTCCCAGCTTGTCCACCTCGAATATCCTCAGCAGCCATTGGTCCTCAGGCTGCAAACATCCTTGGCAGCCACTGGCTAGAATGTCATCTGCCCACGAAAACGAAACTATTCAAAAGAGGCTTCCATGCCTTCTTCTCCCCTTCTCTTCCTCCTTCCAGGCCTGGGAGTGGACCCTCCGTCCCTCCTAATAAATCTCCAGCGGGAGATTCTGTGTAGGGAGTGTTCTCTGGGCGCCTTCACTGGGCAGCGACTCAGACTGGGCAGCCCCTAGTGCCTGCTCCCCTGGACTCAAGGGTCTGAGCTGCCTGGGGACCCAAACTGAGCCGCATTTTCTTACAGTTTTACATTGTGTTAATGTTCAAAGTTAATTTGGTCTCTGTGGGCTTGGTTTATACCTCATAACTTATGGGGTATTGAGTCTTACCTCAGTAGTAGGAAATGGAGCCTGATATTGAACATAGTTCTGGTCTCATCCAGTAAATCTTAAAAGCTAGACTTAAAAAGATTCAATGGTTCCAAGTAATTTATGCCACAAAACAAAACTCAAGAATCCTTTAGGAATTTTATATATATATATATACATATGAAATATATATATATAAACACACGTTTACATATGTGTATGTATGTATACACACAAACACACATATACAATACCTCTCTATATATCTACATATATATGTCTGCACATATACACATACCTACATATATGTGTCTAAGTATATATGTAGCTATGTCCATATGTGTATCTATGTATGTATAAGTATGCATATGTATATCCAGCACCCAATAAGGTGCCATTCTCATTATTACCCATAATGAGAAGAAAAAAAAATCAATCATTTGAAACAAATCCAGAACTTGCATAGATGTTAGAATCATCAGATACAGACATTTATGATTATGATCCACATGCTCAAAAAGTTAAGACTTTTGGGGAGATATAAAAAATACCCACATCAGATTTCTAGAGATAAACAACTACAAAATATAAGATGCAAACTACACTGAAATCAACATACTATGTTACAAAAGATAGTGAACTTGAAGACATAACAATAAAACTATCCAAAATAAAAAATGGAGAGAAAGAATTAAAAATAATCAACAGTGACTGTGGATGACTTCAAGTGTCTAATGTACATGTAATTGGAGTACCTGAGGTGAGTAGGCAGAAAAAATTTTAAGAAATAATGTCCCCAAATATTCCAAATCTAGTAACTTATAAACCCATAAATTCAAAAAACTCAAATAAAATAAAGCTCATTAGACATGAACTCTGCCAATAATTACCTAATTTCTCAAAACCAGTGAAAAAAGAAAACTATTCAAAGGAGATAGAAAAAAAGACATGTATAGAATGACAAGGTACATATTGTGGTAGACTTCTCATTGGAAAGAATGCACATGAAAGATAATAGCAGCATCTTCAAATAACAGAAAGAAAAAATTGTATCATGTAGGATTCAATAACTTGTGAAATGATCTTGAAAAAAAAAAGAAAATTCTTTTCAGAACTATAAAACCTATCAGAATTCATTGCCAGCAGTCATACTATAAAGCATATTGAAGGAAGTTCAGGAGGAAGGAAAAATGATACCACATGGAAATATGAGTCCACACAAAGGGATGAAGATCACGGAAATAGTAACTATATAGACAAATAGTCTACTCGTTTAAATCTCTCTTCAAGATAATTTATTGTTCAAAAAATTAGAATGATTTAGTATAGTGCAAAAGTATAATATATGGCAGTAACAGCCTAATGGCCAGGAGGAGAGAAAAGAAGCTGGATGAATATAAGGTTCTTATATGTGAAGTTTCTTTTTATTTTGGGGGAAGGTAGATTATGGTAAGCTAAAGATGCAGACCATAGACCCCAAAGCAACAACTAAAATAACAAAAAGTAATAGCTGTCACATATCAAAAAAGATAAAACAGTCATAAAATACTCAATTTAAAAGCAGGTTAAAAAAGAAGATAGGATGAATAGACAAAAAAAGACAAGGTGAAGATTATACCTAATATCAATGACCATATTAAATGCAAGGGTCTACGTAACCCAAATAAAATGCAAAGACTGTTAGAGTAAATTGAAAAGCAAGACCCAACCATAAGAAACACACTTTAACCATAAATAGACCAATAGGTTAAAAATAAAAAGATGAAAATATATGACACTAGTCAAAAGAAAGTTTGAATATGTCAAGAAACTAGATTTCAGAGCAAATAATATTACCAGAAACAGGAAAGGTCATTTCATAATGATTAAGGATCAATAAATCAGGAGCTTATTATAATCCTAAATAATTTAGGTCTGCACTTCATTACACACATTTAAAACACGTGACATGAAACTAGATAAAAATGCAAGTAGAAATAAATCCATGATTATAGTCAACAATTTCAATACTCTTCTCTTTTTGATTGGTAGAGCAAGTATACAGAAAATTAGTAATGACACATCGTAACTGCCCAGTACAACCAAACAATTTGACCTGACGTTTATAGCACACTATGGACTTAACTGTATTCCTCTAAAATTAATTTGTTAAAAATATAAGAAATAAAAAATAAAAATAAAATTCATTTGTTGGTGCTCTAAGTTCCAGTGTGACTGTATTTGGAGTTAGGGACTTAAATGAGGTCACAAGGGCAGAGCCCTAATCTAATCTGACTGGTATCCTGTCCTTTTCAGGAAAGAAAGAGACATTAGGGCTGCACATGCACAGAGAAAAGACCATATGGAGTCTCAGTGAGAAGTGGCCATCAGAGAGTCAGGAGAAACCAAACCTGCCAATCACAGACTTCTTACCTCCAGAAGTGTGAGAAAGTACCATTCTATTGCATGACCAAGTCTGTTTGTTATGACAGCCCTGGCAAGTTAATTCAGCATCCCATTTAAGAAAAAAATACACATTCTTTTCACAGAGCACATGTACCAAGATGTACAGGCCATAGAAAAGATATCATATTTAATAGGATCCAAGTAATACAGAGTATCATACTATACTGGAGTTAAATTAGAAATCAAGAACAATGATCTCTGGAATATTCCCAAATATTGGAAATTGTATAACACACTTCTAAATTATCAATAGGCTAAAGAAAAAAATCAAGAGAGCAATTAAAAAGCATTTTGAGCAGAGTGAAATAAAGACAAAACATATCAAAAATTTGTGGATGCTGCTAGAGTAGTATCTAGTGGGAAATGTGTAGCACTCATTTCCTTATTAGAAAAGAAGAGCAGGGTTGCAGGTGTAGCTTGGGGTGAGCAAGTACAATACTTGCTCAGCATTTATGAGGCCTTGGGTTTGACAAGAGTGATCTCAAATCAGTGAATTCATCTTCTATTTTAAGAAACAAAAGTTAGAAGAACAAATTAAACCAGAATTAAGCAGAAGGAAGAGTAAAAAGAAATGAAACAGAAAACAGAAAAAATAATGAAGAATATTAGTAAAACAAAAAGTTGGGCTTTTGACAAAATAGAAAAACAAAAATCCTAATCTTAAGCCAGATTGATGAGGCAAAGAAAAAAGACATGAGTAATATCAGGAATAAGAAAGGTGACGTCAACACAGATTCTAAAGACATTAAAATTATGATGAGGGAATATTATGAACAATTTTACACAAGTAAATCTGACTACTTAATGAAATGTGCTAGTACTTTAAAAAACAGTACCAGAGCTTCCTAAGGAAGACACAAATATTCTGAATGGCCTCAGACTCATTAAAGAAAGTAAATTTATACATTAAAAACATTCCCACAAAGAGAATGTGAGACTCAGCTGCGGTAGTATATTACTAAATATTTAGGAAAAAAACAATAACAATTCTAAACAATCCTAACAAACTCTTCCAGAAAATTGAAGAGGAGCTTTCAGAATTATTCTAATGCTAACCTGGACTATACATTACAAGAAAACTACAGAGCAATATCCTTCATGAAAACCATTCTATATAATATCTTAGTAATCCAACCTTATAAATAATGAGAATATCTTATAACCAAGTGGGGTTTGTCCCTAAAATACAAAGTTAGTCTAAAATTTAAGCAAAATCAATTGCTTCTTCATATTTACAAACTCAAAAAGAAAAATCACAGAATGATTTCAATAAAAGCAGATAAATCAGAAATAATTTAATATCATTTTCTCATAAAAACATCCTGATTACATTAGGAAGGAAAGGCTACTTTCTCAATCCAATGAAAGCATCCACAAGTAACAACACACATAATGGTAAAAGGCTGAATGATTTTCCCCTAGGTTAAGAAGCAAGAAAGGATTTTTTAAAAAATCACTATTTCTATACACTATTTTACTGGAGATTCTAACTAGTACAATAAGGCAAGACAAAAAGGCACTCAAACTGGGGGAAAAAAAAGTAAAACTTTATTCTCAGATGACTTGATTTTGTATATAGAAAATTCAAAGGGTCTACAGAAAAGCAACTGAATTATTCTAATGCTAGGAACTAATAAGTTCTGCAAGGTTGCAGGATATAAGATAACTGTACAAAAATCAATTATTTTTACATATTAGCAATAAACAATTGGAAATTGAAATAAAAATACAAATTTTATGATTTTCTTTACACTGAAAACTATAAAACATTGGTGAGAGAAATTAAAAGACTTAAGTTAATGGTAGGATATATTATGCACACTGTTTAGCTGTGAATTGTTCCCAAATGACCTATAGATCCAACCTAATTTCAATCAAAATTCAAGCAAACTATTTTTTAGACAGTGACAAGCTGCTTCTAAAATTCATATGGAAAAGGATACAGAATCACCAAAGCGGCTTTAAAAAATAACAATAATGGATGACTAGCACAATCTGATCGCAAAATGTATTATAAAACACAGGAATCCAGAAAGTGTGGTATTGGCATAAAGGTAGATAAGTCGATCAATAGAATAAACTAGAGAGTCCAAACACAGCTCCACATATATATGGAAAATTGATTTTTGACAAAAGTAAAAATATAGTTCAGTGGAGAAAGAAGTTATTTCAACAAATAATGCTGTAACAACTGGATATTCAAGAGCAAGAAAATGGATATGTACTCACAGTTTGCATCATATATAAAATCCATACACATCATTCACTCAACGTTTATCAGAAAACTAAATGCAAAATTGTAAAACTTCTAGAGGGAAATCATAGGAGGCATGACTCTTTGTGACCTTTGATTTGCTAATAATTTATTAGATGTAACACCAAAAAATCCAGACATTAGAATGATTGTGAAAGAATATTATGAGCTTAATGTAAATAAATTTGACAACTTACAGCTACCAAAGTTCACTAAAGAAGGGCTGTGGATATAGCTCAGTTGGTAGCATGCTTGCCTCACATGCACAAGGCCCTGGGTTCAATCCCCAGCACCACAAAACAAAAAACATACCAAAAAAACCCAAAAAAACCAAAGTTCACTAAAGAAGAAAAAATAGTAAAGAAAATATATAGTGAAAAATTCTGTACCTATTAAAGAAAGTGAATTCCATATAAAAATTGGTAAATAGCTTCATTAATTAAAAAGAGAAGACATACTGGAAGAAAATATTTGCAATGCACATATCTGAAAAAGTTCTTGTACTCGAAATATAAATGTACTCAAAATTCAATAATAGGTAGACAATTCCATTTAAAAAGTGGGCAAAAAGTTTAGATATTCCAGAAGATATAGATGGATGGAAAATAAATTCATGAAACAATGTTCAACATCCTTAGCCATTTAGGGAGAAACAAACGGAAATAAAAATTAGATACCACTACTCCCCTATTAAGATAGCTAACACTTAAAAAGTTGATCATACAGGAAAGAATGTGGAAGAACTAAACCCTAATCACTGCTTACAGAAAGGTAAAAACACTATACCCACTTTGGAAAACAGTTTCACAATATTAAAATGTTAAATATAAACTTAGATATTGTTTTGCTATTCCCTTCCTAAGTATTTGTTCCAAAGGAATGAAAGCACATTTCTATACAAAGATGTGTACATGAGTGGTCACAGCAATTTTATTGGTAATGTAAAAAAATAAATTAGGAACACTTGAATATCATGAATAGGTTTAGAGAAAAAAATGTTTTATATCCATATAATACTTTTCATTACTCATCAGTAATAAAAAGGAATGGACTACTAGTACACAGAGAAACATGGATGAATCTCCAAATAATTATGTTGAGCCAAATAAGCCAGACAAAAAAAGAGTTCATACTGTATGTTTTCATTTATATAAAATTTTGTAACATGCATACTAATCAATAGCACATCTGTGGTTACCTAGGGACTAGGGATTGGATGAGGGACCTGAGGGGGAGGAATTACAAAGGAACATGACAAAGGTCTGCAAGTCATGCTGTGTTCATTATTTTGATTGTGATAATGGCTTCATGGGTGAATATATATATATTAAAATTTATCAAATTTTACACTTCAGAAAAAAATTACAAAAGAAAATACTGAGATCTATATTACATTATATCTCTCCTACTTTATTGTTCAAATATACTCTTGTGACCATGGAAAAAGTAAACTTCCCCATTCTGGGTTGAACTTGATTATGTGACCTTTGTTGCCCAATGTTTGTTGGCAGATATAACCTAAATGTGAGCTCTAAATGCTGTGTATTTAGGGTTGGGGATATAGCCCAGTTGGTAGAGTGCCTGCCTTGCAAGCACAAGGCCCTGGGCTCAATCCCCAGCACCATAAATAAATAAATAAATGAATGAATGAATGAATGAATGAATGAATGCTGTGTATTTGGATACCATGTCTCTTTGCTTTGTATTGCTATAAGAATGGCTTCTCCTGGTTCAGTGTTGGCTCCTTATCCTGGTTACCAGAATTAGATCACCGTACCAGACTCCAGCTCTACCAGCTTCAAAAAGCAGGTGCACCTTGCTAAGCACATCCTAGGTTAGCAGACCCCCAGTTGACTTTCAGAGACTTGAAAAAGAAATCATTATTACAGTAAGCTACTAAGATTTTATGGTTGTTACGTAGCAAAGTCTGACTGATTCTCCCTCCCAAAATAGCCGGGTTGAACTCAAGACGCAGAACTAAACATACCTTTGAATCTGGGTTTTCCCAGATGATCTGTTTCTCTTGTTGGGCTTGAGCTAAAGTCAGTTGTGTTGCCTAAAGAATGAAAAATAATGAAAAATTTTGGTGAAAGAGAAGAAAAGCTTCATAATACAATGGAGAATAGTAAAGACTGAAGACAGTGAATATTTCTTCTAGATAAATGGTTGTAGCTTTCATTTCTTTTATTATTTTTCTACATCTTCACCCACAATAAAAGGCTCTTCATTGTGTTCTGCTGCAAAGTGTTCTGAACTTTAATAAATAATGAATTAAAAATTACAACCAAGTAGTTAATACTCATTAGTAACTTAAGATATGTGTAGTTAGTAATGACATGAGGTTTGATAGGAAGATTGTACGGTCTAGACCATTTTAGGAAACAAACTTGGCACTTCTATGTCCACTAAGGAAAGAAGCACATTCCAGAACAATGTATTAAAAGTAAGTATAATTTTAAAATTGAAAATGATTATAGAATTGATTATAAAACTGAATAAAATAAAAGGTCTAGAACTGAGATTTATACCCTCCCCCAATTTGAAATGTCGTAGTACCTCACAGCTAAGCATCCAGTGAAAACTGACTGACATACTAACCAAGGTCTTCTCCGGAGGCAGGAACTGTGGGCTGCTTTTTGTCTGTCTCTGGTCTCTCTGAGGGGGTTCCAGTAGGTTTGAGTGTTGCTCTCGGGGGTGGGGGAGTTACTCGGCCTGATGAGATGACTCCTGTAATGTAGAGCCAAAGTAGTAAGACTTTACAGAAGTATTGCCAAGTCTCCCATTTATTTATTCAATAAATATTTGTTAAGCACTTACCATGTGGCTTGGCATTGTTGGCCAGGCTTGGAGACAAACAAGACCTGGTTCTTGATGGAGGTGTGAGCCAAGGGTATTGAAATATCATAGATATTGTGAAAGAACTAGATAAGGTCACAGAGGGGGCAAGGAGTGGGAGTGGTTACAATTATCTATGGAGAAAGATGGAAGGTGTTGGGGAGGGTTGGAATGTTTACACAGAGGATGTGCCAATAAGAGGAGTGTTCAGTAGGCAAGGAGGAGAACTGTATTTCAGTGAGTGGCCCAACTTGAAGTTTAACTGGCAGGCATGGGAGATGGCCAGAGAAGAAGGAAAAAAAGATTACTAGGATAATGTCCGTGATTCTGGCCTGAGTGCCAGAACAGTGACACCCTGAGAAGCTGTATTCAACAGTAACTCCTCCACTCTAAAAACACTCATAAGTCTCTAAAACTGGACCCATCCCAAGGTCCAGGCAAGTCCAAGTGTGTACAGTAGAGAGGAATTTAGATTGGATTTTATATTTCTTCTGGGTAGGAGTCCTTCTCAGGCCATAGACAGTCAAGGAATGTGAGCTGGACCTGAGGGCTCTGGCCCAGCATGGAATCACAGGAGAGTCAGGCAGAGGGGCCTCTGATCCACCCCTAGGGACTCATGTTCCTGGTCCTAGAAGGAGTGCCTCCATAAGACAGCAAGAAACACCATGGGAAGTCCCACTGCAGCCCGCATACACTTTTCAGAGTTAGCAGGAAATGCTGGCAGCAGATTCACCCTGGCAATGAGAGTGAACTCAGAGGGCTTGGTGGATCTAGAAAAAGGGGACAAACGGCAGGTGTCCTGCAGCAGCCTAAGTGCCTACAGCTATGTGAGAGAGCCTCAGAGGACTCCCAGACATTTGATGGATTTCCTGGATTCAGGATATGCTTTTCTGTGGTGTTAATCAGGTCAAATCTGCACTACTGCCCTTGTTTGTCATTTGGCTTCTCGGTGCGGCCATATCCTTTGAATCAGTGCTGGACAGTGGGGCATGGGAAGCAGGGACCAGAGTTAGTCTCAGAAGGGGAAAGTGTTTATGGTTTCTTTCTGGGCTTGGTGGGCTGTCCCAAAGCTACACTCACTGAGAGGGAAGAAGAAGGATTTTATGTAGCAGGAACCAAGACCAATGAGTTGCTGCTGAAGACCTACAACTTTGCCAGGGACTCTGCAGGGGTGGTCCCCTGGGTATTCCATGGGCACACTCAGGCAACACTTTCAGTCTGTGACTCATTCAGTCTGACCTGTGGGCAACTGGCACTCATGTTACAGCTGCCTCGAATTATAACTAATGAGGAAAACCTGGTATCCTCACGAGGCCATGTCACGAGGCTTTGACTCAGAAAAGCACAAAAAGCATGAATGAGGCGGATTCCTCCTCCAGACACCGAGGATCTAGAGTTCATCCTAACAGTCAGGGGATCTAGAGATCATCACAGATATCACAAAAGCTTACAATCAGCATGCCCTCCTTTTTTTTTTTTTTTTTTTTTTTGGAACCAGGGATTGAACTCAGGGACACTCGGCCACTGAGCCACATCCCCAGCCCTATTTTGTATTTTATTTAGAGATCTCAGGGTCTCACTGAGTTTCTCAGGTCCTCGCTAAGTTGCTAAGGCTGGCTTTGAACTCTCGATCCTCCTGATTCAGCCTCCCAAGTCGCTTGGATTACAGGCGTGCGCCACCACGCCCGGCAGCATGCCCTCCTTTTATCCAGCAAAAAGATAGATGTCCGCTTCCTTTCACATAAACCCTTCTCTGTTTCATCTTTCAAAGTTGCCTTTAATACTTTATCCTAACTCTACGTACGAAATATTTAGGAAGCAGAGATTTGTGAGGAGAAGGAACATGGTATGATTTGCTGTCAGGTCCCAGGAGAAGAGCTCTTAATAGCAATGAGGTAAAGCTTTGCTCTGAACTGGATCGATTTTCACTGAGTCTTAATTTCATTCATTTATTCATTCAGTTGTGACTTATCAAATATCCTCTCTGTGCTAAGCACTGAATCTGGTTTTGGCAATTTGGAGAAAATATATCAAGATTTCTGTCATCACAAAGCTCACAGCCTATCCAAACAACTATGTATAAAACAGGTATAAAATATTTGCTCTTTGCTGTAATGGAAGAATGTGTCAAGGACACATTGAACAGAGACAGCAATGCTGAGACTTCTTTGGAGAGCTAGAGAAGGGATGAAGGACGTGTGAGTATCCCAGGCCTGGGTGGGGTGAGGGGTGGCATTCTGTGTGAAAGAGGAACCTGCACCTAGGTATGGAGGGAGAAGCAGCTTGACTCCCAAGACACATCCCCGCCTGGCTGCTTAGTGAGCCTAACTCAGTCACCTTGGTAGTTTATTATACCTCCTTTCTGAGTACCATACTACTGGACCTGGCATGGGGCTGATGGATAGGGGAGCTTTCAGTGAGATGTACAGGATTTCATTTCAGGAGACAGAATGATAGTCAATGACAGGTTATCACATTTTCCATTATCTCTGGGGACTTGGCAACACAGAGCATTTGCCCCAAATAGTCCACTTGTTGAAGGGCCTGAGCCAGCTTCTGTCTAGGCTTCAGGCACACAGATGGCTAAGAAGCAAGCTGGCTCAGATGCAGAGGGGCTGTTTCTTTCACTCCACCCATCCAGAGGCAGGATGAGTCCTCAGAACTGTAACTTACAGTGTACAGTCTTGGGGCCAACATAAGCACGTGTCATCCACGCCAGTGGCTGGACTGGCGCCAGTGTTAGCACATGAGGAAGGGCTGAGGTCGGCCAGGAAAACTGAAACCATGAGGAAGAAGGAAGGTACATGATGGGCCTACCTGGGCTTCCTGGTTTCCCGGTGACATTATTTGGTGGTAAAGGTTTTCTTCGTGGAGGCACAGGTCTAGGTGGTAAGCCTGGGTGGCGAGTCCCTGGGACTGTGGTTGAGAGGTCATATTACCGGCAAAGCCATCATAAGGATTCATTATACAAAATGACAGTTTTTTTTTTAAAAAAAATAACCTTTGATAAGTAGCAGTTGATGACAAAATAGAATTCATAGAAAAGTGCATGAATAATACATACTGATATTCCTCTAAATGAATGCTGGGCATGTACCCAGAGACAGAAGCACATTAGTATATGTAAAGCATATTTTTTAATCATAGATAAAAATACATAGGTGTATCTACCTTTTGAAAGATTGATAGATATATAGAATCTAACATCTTTAGATTCTTATGTAGACTTAACAAGAAGCATTTCTGAACTTCATTATCCCCACTTGATTTGATTTTAAGATAATTTCTTACGCTATTTTAGCTTTGAATTAGGCATATTATTTCTTTTGTGTGTGGGGGGTGTTTCACCCTGTCCCCAACTCCAGTATGCAACTATAATTAGACAAGCACCTTCAGAACTTCTCAAGAGTTTATACCAAAGTAGTCCTAATGGCAGAAACTAGAATCTGAGCCTGTGGAGAACAAGGTCACTATTAACCACTGTGGTGGTTGTGCGCTGCACAAGGACTCTTGGCTAGGGCATGTAAGTGCAAGCTAAAGTTTAACACCCACTCTGCTCACCCACCCCACAGTTCTGGCACTAGGCTGCCAGCCCAGAGGGAGGAAATGTTTCTAACTGGTCTATCTGTAGGGGGAGCAGAAAGAGGTACCTTTCTGTAATTTGAACAAAGCTACCTATTTTGTACAGGGTTGGCCAGCTTAAAGTTTCTGGAGAAGTCCATCTTAATCCAAACTTTAAGTCTTGTGTTACAGCTTAAAATTTCTTTCTTTGCATTATTTATGTTGGTTTTAAAATCTTCAATTAAAATTGTCAATCTAGGAAAATACTAATGGCTTTAAGTACTTCCTAGGATACTGGGGGGGAGGTAGGGGTGGGAGAGATAAAGGGGGAGAAGGAGAAAAGAAGAGAGGACAGAGGAGGATATGGAGAAGGAGGGAGGGAGGGAGCGTGCACTTGCTCAGGGAAAGATGGTGATAGAAACACTAGTGTGCTAGACCAAGTATCATGGAAAATTGTGACAAAACCACAACCCCCAAATCCAATGCTAACTTTATAAAGAAAATATAATCAATAGATTTAGGGCTTGGGATCTGTCTCCTTCTGCAAATAGTAGAAAAACACCAAAGCCCCTGCTCTGCCAAGAACACACATTAACACTGACAGCTCTACCAAGTTCCCAAGAAGAAGACTTGGCCCATTTTTGCTATGTATTTATTCCTTCTCATTTTGTAATAGGTAAAGTTATGAAGGTGGCAATTCAGATTACCTTTGGTTTTTTAAAGGATGCTGTGAGACTTGATTTCTCTGATAAGTGGATGATGATACATAATGGGAGGTGGGGGGAGGCAAGAATGGAGGAAGGATGATGGACTGTATGGAAGAAAATGAGGGGTGGGGAGGGGGTGGGGGAAGGATAGATAATGGAATGAGACAAACATCATTACCCTATGTACACATATGATTATGCAAATGGTGTGACTCTACTTCGTGTACAACCAGAGAAATGAAAGTTGTACCCCACTTGTGCACAATGAATCAAAAAATTGAAAAAAAAGGAAAAATAAAGAATGCTGTAATGAATCACACAAGAATAGAACTTTAGTATGATAAAAACTACAACCCATAGTGACTGCAGCATTTGCCCACTGTGGCCCCCAGAACATTATAGAAAGTATTTGTAAAATTGGTGCCTGTTTATGGATTCTTATTCATATTTAATATACACATAGAGCACTTTTCATTCCCCCAAAGATAATATTTTGAAGTGTTTTTCTAGCAATATGCCCAGACTATTAACTTGGCTCTGACACATTCTGGGGGGACGATGGTGCTTCTGATGCGACCAATATCACTGCAGTTACCATCACTGTGCACATTTTCAGAGCTGAGCTGCTGAGAGGCAGTCGGTGAGTTATTCCTTACCTGGTTTTTTTGTGAAGTGGGTGAAGTCCACTGACACATTTCTACCAGCACCTGGTGGTCTGGGTGCTTGCTTGGTCCCTACAATAAGAAAAAATGAGAAGGAATAAACACATAGCAAAAATGTGCTAAGTCTTCTCCATGGAAACTTGGTAGAGCTGTCAGTGGTAATGTGTGTTCTTGGCAGAGCAGGGGCTTTGGTGCTTTTGTGCCCACATTTTAATTGGCTTCTACTATCTGCAGAAGGAGAAAGATCCCAAGCCCTACATCTATTGATTATATTTTCTCTGTAAAGTTAGTATTGGATTGGGGGTTGTGGTTTTGTCACACTTTTCCATGATGCTCACTTTGCACTGCTTTCCTGGGTGGCACTGCTTCTCCAGGCAGAATTTCATCTATGGTGACTGCCCACTTTTTGCCAGCATTTGTGAGTACATTCTGTGGTTGAAAAAAAGTATTTCCTCTAACACCTCCATGTTCATTACAGAACCTTAGAATTCCAATATGTTTGGGCTTACACTTACTGAATTAACTTTAAAAATATTCTTTAGCTGACCTTGGCTATCAGGCTATTGAGGCTGCAAACAATATCTTTAACTGAGGGATTGGTAAAGTAGCTCTCGATAGGCCTGGAACTCCAAATAATAATTTGGAAGAATTATTATAATTATTTGGAAGAAACCAAATTGAAAATGGCTTTGTGTGACTTTTTTCTTTTTCTTTTTCTTTGGCCTTCCAAGTTCCCCAAACACAATCTGGTAGTTATTTTACTTGGTCATTCACCTAAATATCCAGACTTGAATTGGGTAGCTTCCCTACAACAGAGAGAACCCATTATATTTCATCTAGTTTTTGTCATTATTATTTTAAAACATTATAAAATAATCTTCTCTGATGTGGCTGACAGTTTTCATTAAGAAAGAAGAGAAACAGATATTATTTAGAATCTAAATAGTAAGTATCACTTCAGCTAAAATGACTCATCCTAAAAAAGAACCCTACTCTGAGGACCTGACTATAATTTACATATTAAAAATAAAAACAAGGTCTGGGGTTGTGGCTTAGTGGTGGAGTGCTTGCCTAGCATGAGTGAGGCACTGGGTTCGTTCCTCAGCACCACATTTTAAAAAAAACAAAAAACAAACTAAATAAACAAAATGAAGGTATTGTGTCCATCTCTAACAAAAAAATTAAAAAAATAAAAACAAAACATGAAATTAATATGCTAGTTGGTACATTGAAGCAAGAGCCACAGTAACAAAGGAATGACAACAGCCCTGTTTCAAGTGCTGTGTTCCAGGGACTGTGTGGGGCTATTACTTACTTAATCCCATCCAATGTGCAGGCAGAAGCACTGATTCAATATTCAACAGAGACTTTGCTTGCCCAAACTGAGACATTCCCACATTAACTGTGGAATTCAGGGATGACCCTAGTATTGCAATCTCACACTCTGCTGCTTGAATAGAGATAATGGATAAAATCATGGAGAATGTTTTGATGGAACCATGAATCAAATGTTGCTTATTTGTGGTAGGAAAAAATGTTTCTGAGGGTTATGACTGTTTTGTGGCTAACCCCACAGGCATGGTTAACACATGGCTAAATGGTCTTCCCGTGCTCCCTTGACAGGGGTGACAGGTCAGGGAACTGGCCCATCTGAGTAGTTACTCTGTGAATAGCACAGGGAAATGGAAAATATTTCCATTTGTGCCACCAGGATAACTTGGTTTGGCGAGGGAAAAATGAATTTTTATGTTCTCCAGAAGGCCATTAGCCTATGTGTGCCTTGAGTAGATTCTCGTTCATAACCATTTTCCAAAGCTTTCTACACTTGAAAAACAAAGTAGTTTGATCCAATATTGTGCAAGCACCTTAAATATTCATGACCTGATTTGAACCCAAGGCAAGGGGAGATTAAGCAATCTGTGCAAAGATTCACAGCTAGGAAGTACTGGACTCCAGAACCACTTATTCCTGGGTCCAAAGCATTTATCTCACACACTAGGTCCTCCTGTTTCCTTCTGTCTACTTCTTACTCTAAATGACTACAGCCCTAGAGTTCTTCACTCTCTTGGGTAAGTTGAGATGCCACCACTATATGAAGGCTAAATGGCCAGGGCTGGCAAGATTCTGTTATCTAGTCATGCCCACTAGTGGGTGGGACTCAGAAAATAGTCACCAGCTTTCAGCCATTCCTGACCAAGCACATGCAGATTCACAAAGCCACGGCAGTGAGTCCCCCAAGGGGCAAATGAGTTGGAGATTGAGAGGCCCTGAAGAGAATCCAAAATTCTGCTGGGCTAGTTTATGAATGAGATGACTGATACAAATTCCTCAGGTCTCTTTTCAAATCAAGAGAAAATGGGCTGGGGATATAGCTCAATGGCAGTGTTTGCCTAACATGTATAAGGACCTGGTTTTGATTCTCAGCACTGAAGGAAATAGAGATATTAAAAAAATATTGAAAGAAACTAAGACATTTCCTTTTACTTTCTGTATAGGTGAAGAAAAAGGAATCTTACTATTTGAATCCTTACATGTAAGGACTCAAATCAATAGCATATCAGCTGCTAGCTGGACCTTCTCCAGCCTTTAGAAACGGACAGAAGCTTAGGTAGTATATGAAAGCATTGGAAGGGCCCTAAAAAAAAAAAAAAAAAAAAAAAAAGCCAGCTGTGGGATTCAGTGGAAAGTACTTGGGACAGGAAACTAAGTTCCAGGCCTGGTTAGACCAGTGAACTTCTGTTGCCCTGAGTCAGAGGAGAGCAAATGAAGGCCAAAGGCAGGGAGGAAAAGGAGGGAGCCAGTAAAAGAGATACTGCAGAAAAAGGATCTTCAGGAATTGGCTCTCAGTCAGACAGTCTGGCCCAGGCGGTGGCTTGAATTCTTTTTCCCCCAAGCAGGATTAATTGACACATCTTTTAAAGAGCACATTCTGCTCTGGAAGCACCAAGACTTGAGTCTCAGCATGAGCCCCCAACCGCCACATGGGAGTTCTCCAAAAAATCCTGGGATTTACATAGTTCAGCACTTAGCAATTAATTTTTTGTCCAAAATGAAGTAAGGATATGGATATTTTTAACCATAGTAACAAAATCTTTGCAAACAAACAACAGACTGGGAATCAATTTTCATATGCATTAGTGACTTCATTCCTTGTGACTGAAAAGGGTGATATTAATGGATAGTTAGTTTCTACACCCTTATCCCCAATCTTAGCACCTGGCTAAAATTTCAGGGGCAATGAGCCAGTAGCCTGGAAGATTTAGTCACAGACCAGAAAAACACATTCCTCACCCTAAGGAGTCTGGGTTCTTCTTGTAAAGTACACTCTACATGGGGGCAGTAAAGTGTGGTTTCCTCATCAGGATGTAGAGAAAAGAGTCTGGGGTTCAGGTATTTAACAGTATTTGCCAAATCACATGTGCCAAGATGGCTTCAGAATTATGCTTTGCCTGGCACATAATGGGCCTTCCATAAATTTTGGTTGGAGGGAGAATAGCTAGACAATTTAGTAGCAGTCATCTTCTGGGAGAAAGGCAGAGAGAGTCCAGTGGGTAAACTTTTTGTGTAAAGGGTCAGACCGTAAATATTTTCACCTTTGTAGGCTATACCATCTCTGTCCCAACTCTCCAACTTAGAAGATTCTAATGTGTGGAACACACCAGCTAAATTGAGAAACTCCGAAAAAGGAGAATACTGAAAAAAATGACCCATTTAAAATCTCAACCTCTGCAGGTTATGTTCTAACCTTCAAATAAAGGAAAATCTATACATGTAGGCATGAGAGAAACAAAATGCAGGGCAAATATCTGTAATGATGTTATAAAATAAGAAATAAAAAAATCAGGCTCAAGAGACCTTAAAAGATTTCAATAATGGAATTATTGAAAGATTTTTCAAGAGATCCTAATAGTCAATGTCTTTAAGCCTCAAAATTAATCTTTCTTCCTTCCTCTGCCCCTCCTTTTCTTTTCTTCTCTGTCATCTTTTAAGTATACAACCTTAGGTGACTTAAGACCATGAAGTATATGTCCTGTAGACCCTGAAACCATTCTTTATCAACTAACTTTTTGAATGTTAAGTATCTGAGCTGAAAACTTCAATAAGAAAAACCACAGGAAATGGATGTGAGATGGATAATAATGACAAAATATTCTGGGCAAGATGTCACAATTGAATATTGTCTCCATTGACGCAAAAATAGTCTCTCAATAAGAATCGATTGATTGGGTGAGGGGGTACATGGCTGTGATCCCAGCAACTCAGGAGACTGAGTTAGGAGGATTACAATGTTCAATGCCAGCTTCAGCAATATAGTGAGACCCTCAACAACTTAGTAAGACTCTGTCTCAAAATTAAAATAAATAAACAAATATATAAATAAAGGACTATGGGTATAGTTCACTGGTTCAATTCCCAGTCCAAAAAAAAAAAAAAAAAAAAAAAAAAAACAAGAGAGGCTAGAAAAGAGTGTGGAAGAGAGTGGAATTGTGTCAGTGAAGGATATCAATGCAAATATCTTTATTTCTATAAACAAGGCAAATAAAAACTACACAGAGTCAAAGGAAGGTAGAGTATGGTAAATCTATAAACTGAAGAGAAAATATTTTAAACCTTTTTTTTTTTTTTAGATCACCAATTCCTCAATACATTTGCAAACATCTGAGAGCTGTAAAACTTTCCTTTATAATGTTCATGGTACTTACGATTCTTATGTTTTATAATTTCAGTGCCATTTACTTCTTTTTTTGCCTAATTGCACTGCACTCCACTATGATATTCAAAACAAGTGGCAAATGTAGGAATCCATGCTGTATTCTTTTTTTTTTTTTTTGGTACTGGGGATTGAACCCAGGACACTCCACCACTGAACCACATCCACAGCCCTATTTTTGTATTTTTATTTATTTATTTATTTAGAGACAGGGTCTCACTGAGTTGCTTAGGGCCTTGCTAAGTTGCTGAGGCTGGCTTTGAATTCGCGATCCTCCTGCCTCAGCCTCCCAGGTGCTGGGATTACAGGCGTGCGCCACCGCGACCGGCCGTGTATTCTTAATTTTAGAATAACATCCAGTCATTCACCATCAGGTATGATGTTAGATGTTGGCTTCCCATAGATGCCCTTTGTCAGTTTAAGGAAACTTTAAAAAAAACTTCTAATTACCAAATTTTCATCATGAATGAATTTTAAACTTTATTTAGTGAGTTTCTTTTTATCCACTCAGTTGATCATATGACTTTTTCTCCTATTCTGTTTTTTTTTTTTTTTTTTTTTTTGTGGTGCAGGGGATTGAACTCAGGACCTTGTGCTTACGAGGCAGGCACTCTACCAACTGAGCTATATCCCCAGCCTACTTTTCTCCTATTCTATTACTGAATTACCGTGGTTTATATATTGAGCCAATCTTGCATTGCTGGGTAAATTGCATTTGGTTGTTATGCATTATTGTGGTGGACATGGAGATGTGTCACCCAGATCTTTATTCAAGGACCTCTCAGCTTAGACTGACCCTGGAGGAGATAACATCTCTCTGCTTTCTGTTGACTTTACTCCCTGCAGGTGATCAGCAAGTCCTTCCTTGACAGAGGAACCCAACAGATGAGTAATAGAATAGACAACATGTAAAACAAATTTTGATGGAAATAATGAATTCCATTTTCTCTACCTGTGACTACCAGTCCACTTTCTATCGGTGACTAACTTGAAGAAGTAATGATTTAAGATATCATTCTTTTCAAAGTTACGTTGAACGAGTACATGAAAGAGGGGAATAGATATCACTGTTCAATACAAGTGATTCCTTGCACATATTGTTGATAAGCTAAAATATAAAAATGCTCTGCTTCCCCTCTGAAAGACAACTAGCAGTTTCTCAGTGAGGGTCAATGTTTGATTATACTGAAGGCTAGAGACTTTCAAGGGTGATCCTAGCAATTGTATTTGTTCTTTCATTTGCTTAGTTGACATATAAATGCTTTCTTTTATGTTTACTTATGCAGCCTCCAAGGAATTATTTAAATATTGAAGAATTTGTGCCTATCATCCTCCCAAAAGAAACTGAGAGATGAGGCCTCTCTTTACAGTCAAATTGTTTATGTCAATCGAATAAATTGTTCTGCCTAATCCTATAACTGGCAAGAATCAAAGGTACAGCTGAGCACAAAACTGATATTTTAATGCTTTCTTGCTTTTTTTGTTTTATAATACTTGCCTTATTATTTGAAGAGAAGCAAATTCCTAAAATTTCAGATACCATAATATTCAAATAAAAGTACAAAAAACACATTCTAAAGCAAATCTAAATGATTTTTAGACTAAATACCTTTAGGTGTTACATCTCTTCCTCTTGATGTATGATGTATAATGAAATTCATACATATTAAATGTATTATAATTTTTATGCTTTTTTATATAAGCCTAAAGGTTATACTATTAAAAAATAATTCAAGGGGATAATGTAATCCCATGAAAGACAGCTAATCACTATCATTTATCTATGGAGTAAGTTGGGCATTTAAACTCCAGTATATCAGTGTCCTAATTATAATTATGCTGTCCCACAGAGCTGACTAAATTAGGGTTATGTCACTTACATTGAATGATTTGTAAACATTAATATGTCTGTAACCAGTTATCAGTTGCTAATGGTGCTGATTAAATCTACTTCTTGTTTAAATTTCATATTCCAGATTGCTAACAGATGCAAGTCTTTAAGAAAATTATGATGGTACTTGTAAGAAATTATAATCTTCAAAACCAAGTAATGACAGTCTGAAAGATCATCCTGTGAATGGAGAGTATTTTGAAATTAGGGATAATAGCCACTTTTATTATTCTCATTCAATAACTCCTATTTAATCAGGTTCTTTTTAAGAAGCGAGATTGTATATGGCAGCTAATTTAGTGGACTGAATTTCAAAAAGTGAAAAATTCTTTGATATTTTTAGAGACATTTGAAGTTTTGATTTTGGAATGAATTACACCTTTCAATTCCAGTTTTACAAAGAGTTTCCAAAACTAGTCAAAAAGAAATGAAGTGTAAATTCAACTAAATTATAAAAAATGAATAACTTTTATTGCTTTGACAGGATCAAAAGGAAATAAATTTGTGATTATTACCTGTTCCCCCTCCATTTCTGCTGGGTATCCCACTGGGTTTGGGTCTAATGGGTCTTGTCCTGTTCAGAACTACAATGAAGTGGGAAATAAATAGTTTAGATGTCTTTTTATTAAAAGTTTGCTGCCAAGGAAAACAAAACTTCACAGAGAATTGGAAGTCATTTAACCAAACAATAAAAAATGATGGCTTACCAAAAAAGGTTGTTCAGAATATAGAAACCACATTCTGGTATAAAAATCATAGACTTACATTTGGAAATAAAGTCCTGAATTTGTACTGAGATGGTCACTAAGTTTCAATACTTGACTTGAAAATAAACTGGCAAGGGATTTTATAATTCTAAGTAGGAAATACTTACTTTGCTTCATTTATCACATTTGATACATTCCAAAATAGAACTGAAGAAAAATCAGAACTATTTGTATCTAATGAAAACCCCAAACCTGAAATGTTCATATAATTAAGGCTTCAATTCATAACTCATTAGTTGGTAGTCCTTTTATAGGAGTCTTTAGTACAGATGCTTCACTATAATATTCCTTGCACATATCCTATGTTGAACACTAAGATGAAACAATTTAAATTTCTCTCCTGCTCTATAGAAAGTCATAGCACGACAAAACCTTAAGAGGCCATCTATGTCATGGTCCAATGAGGAGGCTCTAAGAAAGAGTGCTGAGTGCACTATGCTTACATGATGGAGCTCTGGAGCCAGACTGCTGACCTTCGAATCCCCTGATTCCTCCCAGCATCTCAGTTTCCTCAACTATACCTCTAGGGCACATGGCAAGCACTTAGCCATTGTCAACCATTATTGTTACTATTTATGTATCTTGTGGTAATGTTTATGCAGTTACACATTAACAGCTATTGTGACACAAAGTCACATAAAAATGTTTACCAATGATTTCTATGCCCAATTACTTTTAGGAGTTGGAAGATGATAGTCAAAATATGGGGGCTCTTTATACACCAAGAATTTTTTAAAAAAATATTTCTTCTTTCTCTCATATGCCTGGAGATACACTGACAAGATCATTCCTTTGTGAGTTTCATCAATTAGACTTTAAGAAGACTCCTTAGAATAGCTATGTAACAGGATAAAAACCACCAGTCTTTGGTCCAATTTGTGCTTTAGCATAGGAGCAATTTAAGTGGATCAAGTAGGTCAGCCCATTAACATCTCCTTCAGCTTAATGGAGGGATATCTTAGGACCTTTGGAGAATTTAGTAAGCTTACAATATTTCCCAAAATGTAACTATGACTTTGTTCTTGGTTAAGAATCCATGAATTTTTTATTTTCTGAAAGAATCAAGTAAAAATATTCTTCTTTTACACAGAGAAGAGATCATCTTTTCTGAAGAAAGAAGTAACATTTGAAATTGTTATGGAAAATTGAAGGTGTGTGCGATTTATGCACAAACACCATTTGGAAACTACTTTTATATCAGTAAAGTTCCGTGGTAGTCTAACTCCAAACTGCATGGAAAACCTTCGTTAGGTCCTATCACTTCCATGGATTCAACAGGACCTCTCTGCTATATACAAGGATTAGAATTTCTGCATGACCTTTATTGCAATTTAAGGATACATCTTCCCTACACCTTTGGTGAATTTGGCTGTTTCAGACCACTTTATATTCCCCATCCTGATGATTCTCTAGATCATAAGAGAAAGAGAAATAATTTACCTGGTCTGATGTGTGGTTTGTCAGGTATTCTGGGTCTCACAGGAGTAGTGTACAATCTATGAGGTGCTGCAATAGAAAAAAACACTTTATATTTAATAACTTACTTTTTGAAGTCCACTGGATGGGCGTTTATCAGCCTAGGGACTAACAACTTGTACATTTTTTGCATTTAAATAGAATGTTCTGAAATCTCCCATTATGCATCATAGACTTCATGCTAAAGGAATGTAAAACAAGTGAAAAAATATTCATGACTAAAAATCAAAGATGCACATAGACTGAAGAAGGTCATTTGCAATGTGTGTTAAGGATTAGTCATTTGGCCACATTTTCCTAAAAGTATTGATTTTACCAGACTGGTGCTTAACACAACAAACATGTAAGCCATCCATTAATCTGTCCATCCATGTACCCACGCATCCATCCATGCATGTCTCTCAGTTAAGAGTCATTATGGAACATGATTTTGCCAAAGAAGACAAGAAACTTTAAAGGTCAAAAAAAAATTTTTTTTTTGATAGGTAAGAAGAATAGACTAGGAGCATGTGATCTTTATCAAATTGTCTTTGCTCATGAACTCTGAAAGGAATAAACGGTGAGTGTCATCCACAATGCTGTATGTAGGAATGAGAGCAAATGATGTCTGGTGTCCCACCCACAATGGAAAGGTAAGCAAGCAGGGAGAACTTGGGCAAGACTTGAGACCAACACACCACCTCCTTATTCTCTGCCTATCTTGGAAGGCCTGAAAATGCAGGATGCCTAATAAAACCTTGCTGAATGAATAAATGGCTGATCATTGTAAGTAGGCACAACGAAGGTCTCTTCCTAAGGTTTTAAAGTGTCTATTCATCCTATAATCGGTCCCTCCCACCAGGGTTCTTCTCTACTCACCCCCTAACCCCAACACTGCATGCTACCTCCTGCCACCAATTTTCTTGGTAATGCATTAGCTAAGACTGGAAAAAATTTTTCTTGTAAACTATGTATATATGTAGGTTACATCATTTTGATGATTTTGGTTACATCTTGAGTGGGTATTTATATAACCATAAATCAGCAATGCTTTGCCTACTGAGCTAAAAAAAAATACACCAACAAAATAGGTTATAATATAGCTCATTCATAAGCTTCCAATGTAGACTGTGATGAGCAGGGTTTGCCATACTGCAGGCCAACAGCAGCAGAGGAATCCTGAAATTCTCTAGCAGCTCGGCTTGGGCCTTCCCAAGGGTAGTGACCAGAATGAAGATATGTTCAAAATGTTATAAAGAATTAATTCCCACATTCCTTAAAATGCCTGATGATGATTTGCTAATTTTTTTTTTTTTTTTTTTGCAGTGCTGGGGATTGAACCCAGGGCCTTGTGCTTGCAAGGCAGGCATTCTACCAACTGAGCTATGTCCCCAGCCCCACTAATTTTTTTTTTTTTTCAGTTTTCACTGAGAGTGGTAGAAGTGCCAATTTACCCTATTTCAGCTTTTCATATAAATCCCTTTAAACATTAGATGACTTTTGTTTAAAAGAAATACAAGGATCATGGTTCTGTCTCATTCTTCAAAATATATGAATTTTAAAACTTTGGAGAGGAAAGAGATCAGAGCACAGCACAAAAATAATCAGCTACAGGATCAGAACTTTTGTTCTGGTTTGTCTATTACCTTAAATCTGGAACTAACTTTTTAAATAACAGCTGAAATACAAGTTTAAGCTGTGAGTTACTCCACCAAATACAATATGGCCTTGAGAAAACTGCTCTAGGGTTTCAATTTTAAACTAAAAAAAGAAAAAAGAAAAAAAAAAAAAAGGAACTGTGACAATGTACCTACACAGACATTGTCACATCGTTTTGGTGATCTATAATAAAAATAAATAGTATATAAAAATGGCTTCATATCTAAAAATGAAAATCCATTTAAAAAAAAAAAACATTAAAAGCGCTGAAGACAACATCAAAATAAACAAACAGTGATTACCGGAGAACACTCTGAAGGACTCATGCTGTGCCCAGTTACAGGGCTCAAGGAGAGGGAGTTACCTTCCCTGGGTGGGGGAGGGGGGATCTCGGGATGAAAGTGAAACAATCAGAACTTTCCGCCTGGCCTTTGGCTGAGTGGATCCCTACAGTGGGCTGAGATCAGAAGAGGAAGGAAAAGGAACAGCACCCTGTAGGGAAACGGTCTCAGTAGACCCAGGAGGCAGGCTGCCACAGAGGAAAACGAGTTGGAGATTCTACAAGTGGGCTCACACTGTGGGTACTGGGAGCACCGCTGCTGAGGGACTGGAGACCACAAAGCCACGTGTCAAGGGGAATATTCTGTCTCTACTGCATGTCTTCTGTTCCTGAGGTGCTCAGGCACATGTTTATGAAATGCCACAGCACACCTTTATCAAAGGTGACCCTCAACTCCCAAACAGGGTTATTGGGATGGCCCAGGTGTGGATGCTCCTCTCATCCCTGAATATGGGTTATTTCCTCCTGTTCTCTGTTCTCTCATACAAATAGATCCCAGGTGAGTCCACTCTAAAGATTCGGGGTACAAAAGGTCTTAAAATCCACAAAGTAGAGGGATGCAGCCACATCTATGTTCATAGCTGCTCAATTCACAATAGCTAGATTGTGGAACCAACCTAGATGCCCTTCAATTGAAGAATGGATAAAGAAACTGTGGTATATATACACAATGGAATATTACTCAGTCATAAAGAAGAATAAACCTATGGCATTTGCTGGTAAATGGGTGGAGTTGGAGAATATCATGCTAAGTGAAATAAGCCAAGCCCAAAAAACCAAAGGCTGAATGTTTTCTCTGATCAGTGGATGCTGATACAATAAGGGGCAGGGGTGGGGTTATGGGGGAGATAAGAAAAGAATGGAGGACGTATGGATGGTGTAGAGGAAAATGGGATGGGAGGGGGTGGGGGAAGGAAAGATAGTAGACTGAGACAAACAGTGTTACCCTATGTATATGTAAGATTATATGAATCGTGTGAATCTACATTGTGGAAAAAAAAAGATATATTCCTTGCTGTATAATTATATCAAAATGGGTTCTACTGTCATGTATAATTAAAAAGAACCAATAATAAAAAAAAAGACTTGGGGCACAAATCCAGAAAAGCATGAATCCTGGAGCAGCACAGTTGAAGTCAAACTAAAAATCCTCAGTACATGATAAAAAAATCAAAATAGAACACTTATATAAATGTGTTACGATAATCCACACAATTATATAAGAGCCTGCACGGATACAGAATAAACTGTGACACTCATATCTAATAAAATATTTTAGAAGGAATTTGATAAAAATTCCACATATATTAGTAGTGATGACACAATATTGACATTCCCATTAAAGTAAATGCCAAGCACGAAAGGAGCAGGCCTATGGCCTTTTATCCTTGACCTTAAAATCTGTGAAGCTTTCAAAAGCTGAAATGTTTTTCTCATTTGGCAACACAGCCTGAGCTAAATGAATGTCTTTATTTATCTTGCTTACTGTAAATATTTATATATTTTGCTGCAAAAACATTGTGCTTGGTTATGAGAATGCAGACATCTATTAAGCAAGACATTAAAGACATTTGCAAAAGCAGAAGGAAAAAACCCACTAAAATCAGGGTAGGATGTGGATGTAATAGAACTGACCATCTGCTGTTAATGGTTAAAGCTGGTCATGGGGATGTGAGAGGGCTATTGTTATATTATGCTTCTGACTTCTGTGTATATTTGTAAATAAATAGAAGGTTACTAAATTAACATTTAATAATGAAAATTTGAGACATAATAAAAAGTTAAATCAAGCAAACAAAATCCAGAGAATTTAAAGGAACTGCCTGCACCCTGGGCAGTCTTTCTTAGTCATATTTGTTTATGATAAATATTGTCCCTCTGAAAAAGTGCAGACCTTATAATTAGATTTCTTTTATTATCATTTCTTCTTGTTATTTCAAACTTCACCCACTAACTTTCCCCCTCAAATGTGGATTGGTAAGGGGTGAAATAAACTTGTTTCCCAACTCCTTACATAAGTTTGCTGTTGACTTGCTGCCATTTAATAGAGATGGTGGGCAGAAGGGTCATTAAAGCAACAACATGGCAGCACTGGGAACCCACGAGGGTTATAACCCAAGTAGAACAGAAAAATATAAAAAGGAAAAGACTTCTGAGAGCACGGAGATAAAACAACTTTGTGTCAGTGAGTTCCTTTTCCTAGGTAGGAAGTCACGGAGAACCTCCTTGGATGTTTCAATATTGTCATCATGAAAAATAAGATTTTCCTTATTAATAGTGTCATTCCTCACTGTAACCCCAGAGACTCAGGAGGATGTGTGTAATTCTAGCTTCTTGGGAGGCTGGAGCAGGAAGTTTGCAAGTTCAGGGTCAGCCTTGGCAACTGAGTGAGACCCTGTCTCAAAATACAGAGGGGTGTGGTGTGGCTCAGTGGCAGAGCACCCCTGGATTCCATCCTCAGTGCTGGTACAAAAATTAAATTCAATGGGCTGACAAGCAGAGGGTTACAAGATATTTCTGTTACCAAGCTAACATGATATTTCACAGAAAGGAAAATGATCAAATTTGTAAAATGTGATTGGTTCACTGTCACTGAAGAGTATGTGGTGCATCACAGTGGAGGGTAAACATTAATGAATGTCAGTAAGTGCCTATCAAAACCATAAAAAAATACCACCAAAAAATAGTTTCTTTCCTCAGACCACAATATCAATATGCTTCATCAAGTGGGGGAGATGGACAAGAGGGAGGAAAAGAGTGATGGGAAGGGAGGAGGGGCAAGGGGAGATGATAAAGTTTCCTTCTTATTTATTAGCTGTGACACATGAAGTAGGAAAAATGAGGCACGTGAAGGTTAGGTGAGGGAAACAAAACAAAACAAAACAAAACAAAACTGAGAGCTTTCATTATTTAGTTATCTGCATCAAGCAGTAGACAACACATTGGAAATGAAGCTTCTACTAAGAACTTTTCTTCCCTGCATTCAACTGAGATTCAGCTAAGTACTCAGATTTGGCTGATGTCCTTCACCTTCAAAATGAAAAAAAAGTCAAGTAGTTGGTTGTGATGAGAAAATAACTTCTGAAAAGGAATTTCTGATTAAATCACAAGGAAAAGTTACTCTCCAGAGATGGGGAAATAGTATTACCCTGAGTTGTCTTTGCCCATTCAGTTGTTCTTGGAATCTTAGTTGTGAAGACCTCTTGGGTGGACTGGTCTGTTTCTTCTGGGGAGAAACAAGTAAGATGCCTTATCTTAAATGACTATTATCGGTGAATGTGACGACAGCAGCCACAACCCATGCTCTTTTCTGCCCCATGCAATGATGGAAAGGTGAATTCTATTTAAAAATATGCCTTATAATCACAATTCAATGTTAATGGCACATTTTTGATAATTCATATTTATTATATTTAGTGTTATTATTTTCATGATTATTATTAAAATTTCCAAAAACTTTTAGCTCAGGATCATTGTTTTATGACCCCAGATGTGACTATTAGATGTAGTTGTGTATGAAAGCCTTGACGTTGTATTTATCTTCCTACTCCACAAATTCCACAAATAATTTAGCTGAGCTGGAAAAAAAACAGATCATATGAAAAGACATATATTTATACCATATGAGAATAAACATTCTGTTTTCCTCATGTGAAAAAGGAAGTGTATGTTTATTGACACACTTCTGACAAAGTGTGGCGATGCTTCTACCCTGGTATGATCTTGAAATTCTTACATCATAATGACATGACAAATTACATTGTTCACTTTGCCACATACTAGATCCAAAGAAACACTTGGTATAAATGATACACTGCTGTCTTTTTTCCTGACCCAATTTATTCTCTTGAGTCTGCTCAAGAGGAAGATACTTGTGATAACTGGCAGGTGAGGGTTCTTCCTTCAATAAACTAAGACACATTAAAAAACTAGGGAGTATTTCCTGTGGTGGTTTTTGAAAAGTACTTTTTCGTGCAGGCATACGCTGGAACAGATGAGCATTTGGTAATAATTAGGATATAATTTATCATTCAATTTTAATATTTTATTCAAGATAGACATTATAAAATGTGTTTAGTCACTTTCAACAGACACACGTGAAGGATTTACTTGAAAAAGGATGAAGGTTGTTGGGGGGATGAGACCACTGGCTGAAACACAGCTATGTAGGATACAGCAAGCACAGGACAAAGGAACCCCCACACACAGGCTGGGAACTTTTTCTTTTTGGTTCATTTTCAGCCACGACTCAGGCATAAAGGGTTTCCTACACAATGAACATATTTGTGTTGAGCTCCTTGGAAGCACATACCACCTGGCCTTCCTGACTCACCCTGTTTCTACAGCAAACCTGTGTGCTTGGTAGACCAGACTAGCTGCTGTTCCTGCCCTGAGCCTCTTTCCTGTCTTTAACTTGAAAGGACATTTTGGATCTGTGCCTCTTGAACTCTTCTTTCAACTTGAGGTTCCAGTGTCACTGTCACCTCCTCAGGGAAGCCTTCCTGATGCCCAGGGTAGGTTGCTCCTTCAGCACATTGCTCATTTCTCCCCCACACTCATTGCCCTGTGTAACACTGGGCTTATGCCAGGAGCTCCAGTGACTAAGAACATAGTTTCCAAGTCTGGCTTTGACACTAGCTGTGTGACCTTGGTCAGATTTTTAAAATCCTCTGTGCCTCGATTTTCTAATGTATACAATAAGGCAAGTGTCCAGTATATGTGGATTAAATTTTAAAATATATGTTATGTGGGGCTGGGGATGTAGCTCAGTGGTAGAGCACTTGCCTAGCATGTGTGAGGCACTGGGTTCAAATATCAGCACCACATATAAATAAATAAAATAAAGGTCCATCCAAAACTAGAAAAAATATTTTTAAAAAATACATTATGTGGATTAAATTTTAAAATACAGGTAATGTGTTGGGTGGCACAGAGCGTGCAGTGTTGTCACTAAACCCTGGCTTCATACTATGGTATGAGGGTGACCTCTCTAGGGTAAGAAGCCACATTTAAAATAGTTTTTTTTTTTGGAATTTACATTGTTTGGAATTTTGCTTAGCACTCAGAAAAGGCTAATTTTCTTCCCAAATAGAGCTCCAAATTTTGAAAAATAAAAAAAGTACAGCATTGCTCTGGGAACATTTTTCTTCTTAGAATATAGTCATTCATAGGTCTCTTCAGGGGATTGGGTGCTCAGTCCTTTATATAAAATGACCTAGTATTTACATAACCTATGTACATCCTCCTATATGTTTTAAATTATCTTTAGATTACCTGTAAAACCTACTATAATGTACATGCAATGTAAATAGTTGATACAGTGACTTGTTTACGGGATAATGACAAGAAAAAATTTTTAAAGAATATTTTTGATTTAAGGTTACTTGAATCCATAGATGGGAAATCCATGAATTTAAAGGGCTCATTGTACTTGAAATTTTGTCAAGATTCTTGAAATTTTTATATTGAAAATCTGCATGAATGTGAGAAGACAAACATATAGTTAATGTAAAATTATCAAGTGAAGTTGGTATTTTTTGGTATGTTAATAAAAAGAGACTTTCTATTGCTTGGAAACAATCCTTGAGCATAATGTACTTGTGGCTCTAAGGGCAATTTCTAAAAGGTAAGTCACTCATCAGACTGAAATATCAAAACAAAATTTACCCAGGGTGGTTTGTAGTTCCTCTTGACTAGGACTTGGTGAAATTATAGGTATAAAAGGGATGCCTCGTGTCTCTAAAGGAACTGCAAAAGAAAAATACCAATGTTGAAAACTTTTCATTCAAAGCCAGCACCAGACCAGAATGGTATGTGAGATTCCTTCATTTGAAACAGAAAAGGGAAAACATCATATAAGTGATGATGAAGAAAGTATGTACAGAACTCAGAGGAACAGAGATACAGAATAGTAGAATAATGGTTCTCAGCTGTTTTTCCACCAGGTCACACAATAAGTAACATTCTATGCTCAACCCACTCCATGAGGATACCTGGTCAAGATGGGGTGTGGGTAAGACACAGTTCTGGTCTGTTAGCTGGGCTCTGTCCCTCTACCTCCCACCAAAGTGAATTACAAAATCGTTAGGATAATCTTGTGTCTTTTCTAGTTTTATAAGTGAATCACTGGCAATTTTCAGCATTTTGAATGATATTAATAATAATTTCTCTGCAGCACCTTTCCAATTTGTCACAGGCTAGTGTAGTGTAACACTACAGTTGGGAACCACTAACCAGCAGGAATTGTTAACTAGATGGCGGATGGCACTGTAAGGTGGAATCATGAAGGTAAATGAGGTAGATGAGGATGCACTCAGTGATCAGCCATCTTATGTTGATCTTCAGAGCAAAGCTTTGTAACAGGGAAGCCATGACTTCTCTATTTCAGAAAGAGTAGTAACAAGAACGAAATGATGAAATGGGTTGAGTGGAAATGATGTTTCGAATATGATCATTTGAGAGAGACCTGCAATCTTGATGGTAGTAAAGAAAACATTTAGAGTTGGCCATTATGGGAAAACCATTACCTATTGTTGTCTCTGGCGGCTCAATTCTAAAGGTAACAGGTTGTAGCACTATGCCAAAAGCAAATCAAAGAAACATAGTTATGAGAATTCCTACCTGACAAGGTCAGAATAGTCTCTATATTTTCTACTTGTGTCCATTTAATCATTTGAACATTCTCTAAGAACCATAATATGAGAAAATTCTACTTTCTAGATGCCACTCAGGAAACTTCAACTTTAAAGATCTCATTCACCAACATTTTGTGGAAAATTGAGTAGGCACCTGTTTTTTTTTTACCTAAAAGTACATCCATTGTCATAATATTAGTTACATTTATATTTTGAAAGGAGGTAAAAACAGTTGATTCAGTTCATAATTATGTTTTATAATTTTGATCTCCTATTTAATTAAAACACTTTTGACCAGGTGTGGTATCACACACCTGTAATCCCAGTGGTTTGGGAGGCTGAGACAAGAGGATCTTGAGTTCAATGCCAGTCTCAGCAATTGAGCAAGGCCCTAAGCAACTCAGTGAGACCCTGTCTCTAAATAAAATATAAAATTGGTCTGGGGATGTGGTTCAGTGCTTGTGTGCCCTTGAGTTCAATCCTTGGTAACAAAAACAGAACAAAACAAAACAAACAAACAAGAAAACGAAAAGAAAACCAAAAAACTCTTTCAGGGAATATAAATTTATATACTATTATTTCATTTAACTAGGGAAAAGACCTTTCAGATTATATAATTAAATTTTCTCGAAAGAAATACTTATATCCACAATTCTTTCAACTTATTCCATATAGCCCTTAAAATATACTTCCCACAAGAATAATTTTTGAAAAAATATGCTTTAAAATTGAAAATGAAGTAATTAATTTACCAGTTTCACGCTGAGAAACCTCGGGGTCTGGTTTATGGGGAAGGAGTACATCTTTTGGAACTGAAAGAAAAAGATGATAAAACACTATGCACTTCCTGGAGTGAAGAAAACCCACTTCCCAGAAAGCATGAAGCAAGCACAAGTACTTTCATGGTTAAGACCAAGGCTGAGGAGATCACCTCCTTCAAAATGCAAAAATGCCCTGTGCAGAGAAGGGTCTGGTGGCAGTAAACAGAAGCAGTTGGTCACAGTTCACCCTGGAGCCTCCCTTGAGGGAATGAAAAAGTGGCGGGCAGTGGGGCGGGATAGCTAAAATAATTAAACACAACATGAGAAGCTAGGTCTCCTTAGATGGTTTTCAAACAGAAAGTTAATTTTGTCTGGAGAGTTTAGCTGCCATTTGATATTCATGCTCAAATCCCACTGACAGCAACAGAAAATACATTATCTTAGTTAAAGTGCATAAATGGCCTTCATATTGAGGAAAACTGCAAGAAAGACAAAAATCTGGAATATCTCAGGGGAGGGCAAAGTTTCATTTTAAATGGCATAAACAGTTATTGTGGGGAGAGAATAAAGCAAAAGGAACTGGCCAGTCATTAGAGGCTGGCACATGCAAGCTAATGAGTGCTAGCTGCTGCGGTTTGCCTTCCTTAGTGATGAGGCTCTTGATACGTTACCTGTCTTCACACTTGACATGTGTGCACATGGGAAGCTGAAAACAGCTGAACAACAGATCTACTCAGGTCAGTCCCTGATGCCTGCCATATTTTTTGATGCTTGTACTTTATTTTCACAAAATAAAATAGATTGGGAACTTGATATCTTATTTCTTATGGGAGAAAAATACTAAAATTTGCCTATTGTCCATCCCCATTTCTGTGCCAAAATCTCATTCCAAGAGCAAGGTAAAACACGTCTTTGGCTCAGTTTCACCATGAGGAAGCCGTCCTTAAGCCTATTCTCTCACTGAAAGGTTTTCCTACTACACTGAAGGTTTCATACACCCCAGTGTCTCTTTGGAAAGCTGTGTAATTTTCTTGAATCTTACATGATACTGAGAAAAAATTAGTGTTCAGGTTAGAACTCTGCCTCAGAAGTAAGATTGAGAAAACCTTTGAATTATGAGGTAGACAAGCACCACTTTATTTTTGGTGTAGAAATAGACTGCATATAACGGACTTTCTCTTTTCATTGTTTCTGGGAGTAGTTTAACTTGCATGCCACATCTGTTCTTAGTCTAGGCCACTAAGTACCAACTACATTACAGTTGAGGAGTTTAGTAGATTAAACAGAAACTTGACTTTTAGAACTTCTGTGAGCTAAAATGTAACTATGAGGAGAATTTGAAAATCTAGATTTTTTTTTCAAGAAAATAGGAAACTCCAAAATAATCAGTGGTTCTTGAATTTAGAGAAAAATCCGCCCTAATACTAGACATTTCACCTTTGCTGTGTAGTGTTTTGGGGAATTCAAACAGTAAAATATGAGGAATTTCCAATTGTAAATCAAGCTAAATATTTATCTGGAGGTTGAAGGAGAAAGCACTTTGATTTGGCTCTGCAAAATTCATGAACATACAAAGAAGCCCAGAGTTTATAAACACCCTAATTAATTACAGTACTAGACTATACAAAAAAAGAGCTTGGACGAAGAAAGAAAAAGCTGAGAAAAGATGTGTTACCAATGAATTCACCATACTGTAAATACATTACTTGCTTCTGCTTTTAGTTTACTGGGAAATTTAGGCTAGGGTAATGTGGATTCCAGCTGCTAAAACTGGCACTTTTCTTTCTAACCATGAGGTGATGATTTAATAAACTGCCACAGCAGACTTTCTAAAGCAGGTGAAATCAGTGGAAAGGAAAGAAGTAGAAATATTAACAGGAAAGGGATATGAATCATTCTCCTACTTGATCCACTGCAGCTCTAAGAAATGCAAGTTATTATTCTTTTCTTTTTCCTATGTGACTTTGATCTGCATACTAAATTGAGCAAGAACTCAATCCCTAAACCCTATGTCTTCCATGCTGGGGGGCAAGTCATAAATCTAACAAATGATGATAATTTATTTGAGAGGCAGTTTTGATTTCCTTATACTTCCCATTATATTGTAGACTTAATTATGTTAAGCAACTTACCATTTATATTAACTGGCCAATCAACTGTATTAACTTTTTAAATAAAGCATAACACTTCAAAGAAAAAGTCAACTAAGAGAAGGCAATTGTGAGTTCCTTTATTTCAGTTGTGTACCCTTAGGACTGGTCTGAAAGGACCCAGGATTCCTGTTCTGCGGCCCACTTTCCCGGTATTACCTGTGCTCTTGGGCCACCCTTTCTCCCTTCTCCTCTGAGATTTTTTATTTTCCATTATTTCTATTATCTCTTATTTCTCACCATCAGTCCATGTCTCCATTTCTTCCTGAATTCCTTCCCCTCTACCCATTTAATTGCTCAAATGGTCCAACATCAAAAAACAAACAAACAAACAAACAATAAAACCCAGAAAACAAAAAGCCATCCCTTGGCTTCCCTTTCAAACCATCCCTCCCACTCTCATTTCTTTAATCAAAGACTTGGTATCTGCCCCTGCTTCCTGGTCTCTTGCTGTCTTCTGTATCCTCTATAGTCTGCCTGCCATTCACCAGTCTGCAGCCATGGACCCACTATGGATGTGCCTTGCTCATAGTTCTGAAGTCTAAGAAGCTCTGAAAATAGTTTTTCAAAAATGTATTCAACAACGAAAAGTGGCTAGACCTGATCTAAGCGCTTACAGTTTTTATGAATCCTGCTCAGTACGACTATTCATACTTCTCACTGCAGACATGTCAAAATATTTGTGATCAGTGGTGTTCATATACTTTCACCTTTTTAAAATCTGAAAATTGCTGAATTCCTAAGCATGCAGCCCAAATGATACAAATAATGGGGTTCTGGACCTGCACTGTCAGGTCAGCAGCCTCTTCTGATCCCTCCACATCTCACCGTCCTTGTTGGCTACTTTTCCCTTCTTGAGATCCCTTCCTGCCCCAACTTCTCTGGTACTCTTGGATCTTTTTTGACAGAAATATCGTGCAACTCCCCTTTCTCTGCACACTTCTTAAATGTAACTATGTACCCAAAGTATTTGATTGCTGACCTCTTGTTTTCTCAGCCTGTATGTTCTACTGAATGATGCTAACCAAGATTTAAGACCATCGAGGTATAGAAAGATAATGTCTAAATTCTCATCCCTAATCCTGACTTCTGTTTAGAAATCCAGAAAAACATTTTCAATAACCAGTTAGATATTCCCACCTGAAAATCCTAATAGCCCTCTATACCTAACGGGTATAAACCCAAGCCTTTGTTCCTCCTTCCATATTCCCCATCTTAATTAATGCTATCATCATATGTCACTTGCCCCAACTAGAAATGACAGTGTTTTCCTTCTCTAATACCATTCAGTCATTCCTAGGTCTTACCAATTTCATCTCCAAAAGGCCTTTCAGCCTTATTCCCTTTCCTACAACTACTAGTTCAAATGTTCATAATCACCTGTCTAGATTAGTGTAAAATTTCTGAAGTGACTTCTTGTCACCAATCTTTTGCCAGCTTATATTCCACATTTTAATCACAACTGTCTTTTTAAAACACAGACCCAATTATGTCACCTCCATGACAAAAAACCCAACAACAAAAACATGCATATTTTAATGTCAAATTTCCTTTGAAAAAATTTAGTCCTAAGCATAATGTTAAATACCCTCAACCATTTGAGTCTAATTGACTTTTCACATCTTCATCTCCCACTAGTCTCACTCACATGACCAGCCACTCAGTGCTTCTGAACTCTAGCACTTTTGCAACTGTGCCAAGTGCTTTTGTTACTTTCTCTTTGATTCCTTACAAATCAATAGCTACATACCTACTTATCATTTAAAAAGGGTATCAAAGCTTTTTTTCTTGATGATGCCTTCCTCAGTTCATACTTTTATAATTTATTATTTCATTGTATTTTGCTTCTATAACTATCTCACTGATCGTTGAGATTTCCCTTATTTTATACTTATTTGCAGGTGTTCCTGTTTTCTCCACTGCTCTGTGTTGGATGGTAGAGAGCATATCTAACTGTATTTTTATCCCTGTTGCCCAAAGTGTAGAACGGGGCATATAAAAGGCAATCAGTATTTACTGAATGGAACATGCATTGGTCTATTTTTTGAGGGCAAACCTGGGAAAGATGAGCACTTCCCATTAATAAGGCACTGTACTTTATTAAAAAGCATTTAAAGACTCACTTGGGCCTCTCCCCCAAATCTCTAATTCTTTTCCTGGGAGTTGTAAAATAGTTGTAAAGTATGGCTTAATGCCATTATTATATGAACACACTCTGGAACATAAAGAAATAATTTGTTATTACATCAATAGCTCTTTCATCTTAAAGAGGTTTTGAAGAGTTACTGAGTTACCAAAGGTGCTGAGTTACCAAAACTTGGAAAAACATTGATATCTGATATGCCACCAGGTCCATAGCAAACTGCTGCTAACTAATGATTTGAGTTCTAATGAAAGATTATGTCTTGTCTGAAGGAAAACTGATGAACGAACTATCTAACAAACAAAATTATATAATGCATCCTTCAGGGAACAAAATAAGCTTCAGGAAGAAATGGTAAAATCTGTAGAAGATGATGGTACTGACCACGAGGCATTGCAGAACAACAACAGCAGTGTCATGTTAAGGAGGTAATTCCTATTCAGCTCATCCCTACTCCTATTTATGTCAAAACAATGATGAGGGAAATTATTACCTACTATTCTCTTGGTTTGATCAATTCTAAATGCTTTGTTCTCTAAGATTATGTGAGGAAAAAAATTCATAAGGTGAATGTCCATGGTCAGGGTTCTCCCTAATACAAATCTGGCAATATTTTAAAGTAAGTAATTCAAGAAAATGATTGCTTTACTGAACTCTAACTCAATTATTACTTTAAATGACAGGGCTCAGGTTGGAGATATAGCTCAGTTGGTAGAGTGACACAAGGCTCTGGGTTCGATCCCCAGCACCCCAAAACAATAGGGCTCAATTTTTAGGATGTATTTATAATTAAACACTCATTCTTTATTAGCTTACACACCAAAAAGACCTAATTGAAAACATGAAACTATGAAAACGCCAAAATTGTGCCTGCAAGGAAGAAATTTCCACAGACAACAGATAGAAAGAAAATTCCAGCACCTTGCCAAAATCCACATTGTCTTCCTAGCTCATTTCCAGTGACTGAATTCTACCCAAATTTCTGGTGGCCAGAGGATGAACATGAAGCCAAGAGAGTTCTTCAAGTAGAGACAAACCCACAAGGAGGACAGAGCTCAGTTTAGCCAGGCATTCCAGATTTAGCCTACAAGTTAAATAAAACCTCTTATTGTCAAGTAGAGTTCTGTCCTCTGAATTCCAAATTATTCCTCCATGGCAGACTGGAGAAAAGTCAGTTATGTTCTGGTCTGGAGATGGCATGTGGATTCAGTTTGTTGATTCCTCAATAAGTGTAGCTTATAATTCAATTAAGTAGTCAAAAGATTTTGAGGCCTCACTAGGTTCAGCAGAGCTAAGCCAGGCGAGGTGGCACATGCCTGTAATCCCAGCAGCTTGGGAGGCTGAGGCAGGAAAATGTCAAATTCAAAGTCAACCTCAGCATTTTAGGGAGGATCTAAGCAACTTAGTGAGACCCTGTCTCAAAATAAAATACGACAAAGGGCTGGGGATGTGGCTCAGTGGTTAAGTACCCCTGAGTTCAATCCCTTGTACCAAAAAAAAAAAAAAAAAAAAAGAAGGGGAAAGAGGAGGAGGAAGAGGGGAGGAGGAAGAGTTGTACAGTGAATCCTAGGCTGATTTCATACTTACTATGGGTCTAGAAATTCAAGTTTGTCACTTCTGATATCTCTCAGAATGTATTTTGAGATTAACATTGTGATAAAGCATAACTCTCTTGATTGTGGCATGTTATACATTGTTAGACTTTTATAGAAGAGAACAGTTCTCTAAGATCAATATATATTAATTATATAAGTAATTTACCCTCTGTTTTTCAAAGTGTAAACTTCAGGGTCTGGTAAGCAAGGTACTGGGTTCATTGGGAAGCACACCTGAGCCTAGATACCAACCTGAAACTGTTGGAATGCAACACAATCCAGCATTTATACACTTCTGATTCTCGAGTTAGAAATGAGCTTGACTGGTTTGTGAGTGTTGTTCAGTGGTCTCCCTAAGGCCACCTCAAATCCTTCGTCTAGTTAGCAGTGATGATAAGACCCATGAAATGTCTGGATTCTTGCAGTTCCCACTCTGGATATTCCCACAAGCATAAGACTATTCTCCTCATAAGTAGACAAAAGACCTTCTCAGTTAATAGGCAAAAAATAGATTTGTAACTATTTCTTTTTTGGAGGGGGGTTTCTGGGCCCTGAACCTAAGGCCTTATATGTGATAAGAAGGTGTTTCCTGAGCTATACTCCCAGTTCCTCAAACCTTTTTATGATGAAATAAATTTGTTTGCCCAACCTATTTCCCTATAAATCTATAAAATAGATTTTGACAGAAAAAAAAAACAAAGATAAAAAACAATGCTGGGTATAGAAAAATTTATGAACCCAAGTAAAAGGCTAAACATAATTACCTCTATTTATACAATGCCATGTTATCATTTTTTTGTGGAGGATAAAAAGCACAAATTATTTTAACTTTTGGTTTGGTGAAAAATGTGAGCATAGCATGTTAGAACTGGCATGTTCTTGGAAAGACATTCTATCCTTGGCATAGTTCTCTATCTTCTGATTGCAATAACAGCTTTACTACATGAACAACTGGACAGCTCTCACAAGTTCTCTGAAATATTCAGACCACATATGATACAACACGGCACTTTAGCCTAAGTGAAATCTTGACCTTATATCTATCAATGCTCATGTTTCGCGACAGCTGAATGCAGTAGAATGTGTTTGGCTTAAACATGAAATAAAGCATTTACCAGGTGTAGTGTATGACGCTTCTGGACTTGGTGACAGTTTGGGTTTTGAAGTAGCACGCTGGGACTCCTTAGGAACTGAAAGAGAGAATTCAGTTTATGAGTCGTTTGGTTTCAGCATCTCAGTTACGCTTAACACATAAGGCCTGGCAAGGAATAAGCTGGAACACTGATAAATCAAAAGCACCGTTGACACAGGAGCTAAACAGAAGAGTAAATCGTTAGCTCAGAGAGATGAGATTAGAAATCCAAATACTTTTAGGGAAATGAAGTCTGAGTAATCACAAAATTTGACAGAACTTCAGGTTCTGTCAAAAAATGATGAAGAATTTTTTGAACTCTTCATTTCAGAGGAGACAGCAATTAAATAAATGCAAGAGGGCTTTTCCTTTTTGGATAGGTTTGCTTGAGTTCTTAAACTTACTCTCATGTCTTTCATTGAAGGAGAAGTCAGTGAAGTCAGAGTGGAACCCTACCAGCAGTGACAAGGGACAGGTCACCTCGGGCAACAGCAGAAAGGCAAGTGGACAGTGTGAGGATGGGTGGGTTCACTCTACTCCCATGTTTCTCACGCCTCTAGGAAGCTTCAAATAAACAAGTTTGCAAACTTGACTTTTCTTTCTACATCTGTTCCTTTGGAATAACAAGGTGCTAATGTAACAGGGACCAGGAAAACAGGTCTAATATGTTTACAGTTCATTTTACAATTTTAGAAACACTTTTATACAGATTATGCCTTTCGGTTCACATCGTCATGCTGGGACAAAGGAATTACCAGATACATTTGAAAGGTAAAGAAATAGGCAAGAATCATATTACTATAAAGTTTCTTCAACTTCTCCAGGATCTTTATAAATCCGGCATTGAAGAATCTGACTATATCCTGATTTTCATACTGTTTACCCCAAGAAAAACTTGGAGGACCCATAACTTTGATGTTTATAATATCTATAAATATAAAATTAACAGTAGTAATGTTATTATTCATGAATATAGGAATTTAAAAATCAAAACTTTATGAACCTCTAAAATGTTCTCGATGACTTGTTCCAATTTTTGGATTCTGCTTTGCCCTCAAATGCCAAATAAAATTTAAATCTCTTTAATTTATAAACATACTTTACATTAAAACAGCAAGAAAGGTGACATGACAAATTATAGAATTTTATTTGGAAAAAGTTGTGGATGGATAAAATTGTGTTACATTTTGAATTGTTCACATTATTGTTATATGATATTCTTTTTATGCCCAGCATAATTTACATTGGTATTATACATATAAAGAGAACATTTTGTCACTCAAATAACTTCTTAAAATTTACAAGAGCTGGCTAAAGGCAAGGAAAGAGGTACTAAGATTTGAATATTTGTCTTTAAAATATTTTGTGACATGTATATAATCATACATATATCGTTATTGCTAGAACCTATGAAGTAAGATTCATATTCTCATTATGGGTAGGAGAGATCTTAATTCCACCCACTTTAAAAAAGAATCAAATAGAATGCATTTTTTTTTTCATGATCAGTTTTCCAAATTGTTCCCTTACATTAAGAAGCACTGGCAAAGCCAGAAGTACTAGGGTTGCAGCTACTTTCCATCACAGATGATGATGGTCTGGAAGCTTCCCCAATTGGGACAATTACAGGATACTCTCCTTACAGTTTGGCAGCCCCTGCAGGTTTCAGAGAGTCAACACACTGAGCCTATGAATCAATCCATTCTCAAGTTGCACATCTTGTCAAGAAAGGTTAGCTAAAGGTCTAAATCAAAATTAAACAAATGTGAAACTCAGAATATTATATAATAATGGGAAATTAGAGCAAGCTCCTAATTTATACTATATTTTTATAAGTACAGACTTCAGATCTCCTTTATTTATTATTGTTTTACTAACCAGGAATTTTTAGCCTGAATGGCTTAACTCCCAGTATTTATTTGTCATTTTTCTTTTGTATTTCAATGTCCATTAAGTTTTCATGCTTTTAAAATTTCCATTTCTCCTTTCTTTTTAACTCTTTTCTGTTCTGTATATTCAAAAAAAAAATTGAGAGCTGCTTCTCATGTAATTGTAAAATTCATTTTAAAAGTGGGATTTATAGTTTCTTAATAAATTTAATAGACTTGGTTAATTATTTCATAACTGTTAATCTTTAAATTTTTAATGTATTTTATCACTATCCTATTCATTATTATTTATTAATTAATCACTACTTTTACCAGGACTTTTTATATCTTAATATTTCAAATATAGTTATTATTCAAAACTTCTTATTTGGGAGAATGTTATCTTGGTACTTTCATACATTTATGTATCAGAATATATTATTTTCATAGTAAAGTTTTGGTAACTAATTAAAACAAATTTAAAAATTATTAAAGAATTTTTCTTTAAAGAAAAAAAATAAGTAAAATTTCTCTCAGAATCATATATGGACATAAAACTACACCTTTTCTCCCCTCCTTCAGTGGAGTTTCCAAGTTATTATTAAAATACTCATAGTAGAGTCCAGATTTACTATCTGGCTCAAGAATAATTTTGATGCTGCAAAATATTTTCCTTTTCCAGACTACTAGGAATAGTGAGGCTTCCTTTCCTGGTGTCCTGGGGGAGGGAGGTACACCTCAGATACTTTTTGTAGGTAGGTCATATATTAATGATAATTTAAATTAGGTGATTGCCTGGGGGAAGTCCATTTAGAGATGGGCAAAGGTCGAGAAGGACTGTCTCAAGGTGGGAGAGGAAAAGGGAGTGGATAGGCTCCTCTTGCTAAGAAATGCTATTCTTGGCTAGTTCCATATTTTTTTTTTTTTTTTGATACTGGGGATTGAACTCAGGGGCACTCAACCACTGAGCCACATCCCCAGCCCTATTTTTTTGTATTTTATTTAGAGACAAGGTCTCACTGAGTTGTTTAGAGCCTCACTAAGTTGCTGAGGTTGGCTTTGAACTCGCGATCCTCCTGCCTCAGCCTCCCAAGTACTGGGATTACAAGCCTGCGCCACTACACCCAGCTAGCTCCATCTTAAATAAGGGTTTAGGGAAGCTCAGGGGATTAAGCTCCCCCAATGATAAACTCTTTGAAAAAGCCTAAAAAATAAAAATGAATATCTTTTAGTAGAAGACTTGCTTTATAAGGGTTAAAAAGCTCAACCTGCTATTATCAAACAGAATAACTCTACTCATCTCAAATTTTTCAAGCTAAAATATAAAATGTATTTACCTGGTTGTGTTTGTGGGATTCTTGGGCGTGGTGATGTTTTTGGCTTGGGAGGAGCATGTGGTGTCTGCCAGGGAGCTACAAGAAAGACATAGTTTTGGAACTCTTGAGCTCTTCAAGAATCACAGTACGTAAGCCCCTAGGAGTTTAAAGATGTTGGTTGAGCAACTGAAGATTGAAATACAGTGCAAGTGCCACTAAAGCTCCTAAAGGACTAGAGAGTAGAAGACGACAACATTTTTTAATACAGAAAACAAAACAAAAAGGCACACTAAATGACATCCAAGATATTCAGCTGGCAAAATGGAACTGTAGGATTTCAGAAATATCTTCCTCAAATACCTATTAAATAGGTTGAAAATAAATTTCATAAACAAGAATTGATTCTTATTATAAATTTACATCATTTCATCAGAATGTCCAGGTGTATTATTTTATACAGATACGTTTTTTCTAAATAAAAAATTAAGTTACCAAATTATATTCCAAATACACAGTATATATTAGTAGCAAGTACTAATGGGGAAAATTAATATTACTAATCAAAACACAATTTTGTTGGTTATAGTGTGGAAGAAAAATCGGATACCCAAGGTACTTTTCTGTGGAGGATTATCCCTTTGCTTGATGATTCCTAAGAAGTTTTGGGATATTCAGTGTACAATCAATTGCTGCTTCAGCAAGAAAATTGAAAGTATACCCTGGCAAAGGAAGAGAATTATCATATGCAAGTAGCATCTGTGGAAACACCTTGTTGTATTGAACTAAAATGGTTTGGGATAAAGATAAGAAAAAATATATATGACTATCATATAGGTTCAGGCAGCTTAAGAAAAGCTTGCTGAAAACAAGGGTTATTAGACACTAGAAGTTTCTGAATGAATCTGCAGAGGCTTCTTCTCATACTAAATAAAAATACACAAGGCATGCCGGATTTCAGTGGAATCTTCTTGCCTGTTGAGAGAACACCAGGACATGTGGAAGATTACTATGGTTTAGTAGTCTGGTAGTTTAACTCCCTTTGCTAATCATGGATTTACAGACTCAGGTTCATCATCAAAAGTTAAATGAATTTTAAGAGCTTTTCAAATGCTAACATTCAATGATTTGCTTGTTATAGTCCCATGATTTTCTGGTTATCAACCTCCTTGCTTGCTGAGGTTAAAACTAATAGGCTATTTGCTCCCCCCAAGGATTTATGAAGGACCATGTGAAGGTAAAGGCACATCATGAAGCAATTCCATGAAAAATGATGCAGAAGAAGAAATAGTAGTATTTACAATTAGGTATTCTAAAAATATAAATGATTAGGCCTATTGAAGACAAACTTTGGAAAAGTCAGGTGCAGATTCCATTCATGTAGCTAATGTAGAATCCTGGAAAAACAAAAAATGGAACTGCAGCATATATAGACAACATGTATTAGGATGTTTCAAAGCACAATGAGTTGAATTAATATCCCTATCTCCCTTGGAAGTAGAGTCACATAAAAAGCTTAACAGCAATCAAAACACAAGTTTGGGCTTATTTATGATAAATTTCTGTCCATGGAAGCCTGCAGGAATTGAGATTTTTCCTTGGAAGAAGAAACACACTTAATTTCCCATATTGGTGAAACTGTAGCTCTAACTACAACATCAAGCAAACCTTTGTGACTGCCAAAGTTAATGGTTTGATTTCAGTTTCTCTGACATGTATGCAGTGAAATGACCAGACCACCCCAGGAAGGAGTGGAAAGAATAAAACCCTTGCATAATGGCCAGTGCTGTTTCTCTATGTGCATGACACCATGAAACCTGTTTTGGGAGGTTCCTTTGAATCTCAAAAACAAATTATTAGATATGTTAAAACACTTTTTACATGACCACAAAATTTATAAAACTAATCAAGATGATAAAGTAATTAAAAATATGTGTAAATGTGTCACATATATATAGACTTAAAAATAGAATTTAGACGTTCTTTCCCAGAAACATTCCTATTTCCTGAATTAAACACTTGAAGACTAGTTCAGAGGTGTTTTTCAGGGCTTTGCTAACAACATACACAACATTACCATTTGAGAGATTACTGATAATATATGGAGAAGTGGTACATCAGACAGGTAGGTTCACCCATCAGAGACTGTGAGTAGGGTGATGAAGCGGGGCTTCAGATTTCCAGAAGAGACCCACATTGTCATTGCAAACACTCACCTCATGCATGAAATATGAAATAGTGTATTTACCAGGTTCAGTCTGAGGCTCATCAGGGCTGGGTGGGATTATAGTTTGGGAAGGCAGAGATGACGTTTCTATGGTAATTGAAGGAAAGTATTCGGGGTTACTATAATGACACACCCTGATTACAGACAACAGATAGAAAAGTAACAAACAGATTTTTAAAAATAAAATTGAAGTCTGTAGGAAAACAGTACCCCTACTTCTTCATAATTCATTTAGTTTAAAAAAATGCTTAGTTGGTGCCAGGTTTCAAAGCACTTTGGAAGTGAGCAACATCATTACATTTAAAATCTTCACACTAGGATCCTACCTCCTCCACAATTCCAGAAAGATATATTAAATAAGAACCATGAAAGGAAAGGTAATTAAAAAAAAAGTTACAGTACAAGGCAGTCAAACAGCATAGCATTCTACTTAAACAATGAAAAAAAAAAAAAAAGAATCCAGGATGTAAATGAATGTGATGGAATGAGTGTTAATGGGAAGTCTGCTGCTAGGTAAGAAAGTGCAGACGAATCATCATACAAAAAGCATTGCCTGAAACATTCAACACAATACCGAACTGGTGGAATGCTTACTGTTAGGAAACAAAGATGCTTTAGATTCAGCCGCTTGGCTGATATAAGCAGAGAAAGGAGACTAAGGTCTTGATACAAAACTGAAGAGGAGAGATATTTTTAGACAATGGTTATGAGCAGGAGCACCTAGAAAGAAAATGAATGGTGTGACAAAGAATGATGGTACAGTGTGAATTCACAATGAGCGAGACCCTGAGGGTCTGGTGTGATGAGGACAGAAAGCACACGGGTTGCGTGGCTGAGGTTGTATTACCTAGTGGGGTCACTGGAGGTTCAGACACATACGTAACAGACTCCACAACTGCATCAAAATAAAGGAAAAGTGTTTTAAAACCTGTAAGATGTTATCCTCAAGTATTTCTTCCTTGAGTATCAATACACCTCGTTCTCAAGAATTTACATTGTCATTTACAGATAGAATAATGGATTTAGATGGGGGGAAAAAGACCTAGGAGGCAATTCTATTTTATGACCTCAATTCTCCAATGTTTTAACTGTCACTAACTGACTTTCAAATGTTGTTATGCTCCAATTTTTAGATACCAGCAGAGAAACAGAAATTGATTTCTGTTTTCAGGGTCAATTATCACTTTAAGAATCCAAGAATGCTGGAAGCTATAGCTCCTCAAATCTGTTCAGTTGTAGATCAAGTAGCATAGATTAAATATTTATGTTATATGGATGTAACACATGCTAATTAAAAATGTGTTAAATAGATGAACTGTAGCATGAAAACCTTTACCACCTTTAGGTTTTGATTCCTCTGTCCCAGAAGGTGCTTTGCTTGTGGGATATATGTAATCTGTTTCGACTGGCACTGGGAAGAAACAAGGAATGGCTGGTTAGTGGAGGGCTGCCCAAAGAACACTGTCATGGAACCCTGTATTTACCTTGAAAACTCAGGTTAGGTATCTTAAGCATATATGCTCATGAGGATGATTAACATTCAAGTAGATTATGAAGATTACTACGATTAAGTTGGATTGAAATGAAGGCAGGAAATGAAGGCAGTGTGCTCTCTGGGAAAACATATATATACATAGACACCCATACACACACATCACACCATAACTGCCAGTGTCTCCAGCAATAATTATGTGGAACAAAGCAAATAATTCCTTACGTATTTGTGCCTAAGAGTTCTTGTAAGAAAAAGATATAGAATGAGTCCTGAGGAAGCATGGATATGAATCCTAAAAATGATGTGAAAATGAAAATTTGGGCACATATGTACATATTTACATATGTACACGTATTAAAAGAGTGATCAGAATATTAAAAAATTAAATTTTTCATTTAGGGAGAGGACACAATAAGGAAATTGTGAAACTTGCATAGCAGCAGATGCTGGCACAATATGCTGTATTTAATGGCTCTCAAGACCCACTGGATGAGCATGACAAGAAGTGAGGAGCAGGTGGCTGTGAAATGTCACAAAGCATGAGGACAAAGATGATTTTTGCAATGAGATGGAAAAGCACACATGCGTGACTTCTCATTGGGGAACATTTTTACCTATGGTCTCCTTTGATGGCTCAGTGCTAAATGTAACCGATTCCAGAACATCAGAAACTAGCAGGAGACACAAAATGGTACAATTGATCAAGGATGGGTTGTTGTGAACATAAAACAAATCAGTACAAACTAGGTATTATGAAAAGTGCCTTCTACCTGGTGAGTGCTCAGTGTTAACCCTTATGATAACAACAACAATGGTATTAGCATTAACATTAAAGGAAACTCTAATAACTGAGTTTAATTTACAAAACAACTATTGTAGGTTACCATTAACAACCATATTTTCAACATGAATACCGAAATGACATTTATGTAGTTAAAAGATACTCAGAAGAGATGAAATTACAATCCTATGACAGGAAGAAATAGAATACAGTTTTTCAAAAATAAATGTCAGGGACAAGCAATACAGATTTTAAATTTTTGCTCCAATTCAGAATGGCAACGTGTTTTGAAGGACTCATATTGTTTAAGGATAAGTTTTTATTCTTTACTAAAGTGAGAACTTTCTCCTTCCTTGATAGTCACAATTGCACTAGCATTCTTTTCAGATGGCAGAGCACAAATTTAGCTCATGACTAAAGATAACCACAAATTCATAATTGTTGATTAGAAGAAAAGATAAGTAATATAATCATTTTTCTAACTGGTTATGGTGACCACTTAATAAGATGTGATTATTCTCTAAAATTATACAAAACAAACTAAATGAAATGAAGGTACTTTTATGCCATTGAATAATACAATTAATATGAATAAAATGTAATACTAATTTAATACCAATATGCGACCATGGTATAAGCATTGTAAAATATTTAGGTGAATTTGCATATGTTTTTGCATATGTTATATTTAGAAATATAATTCTTAGAGTTTCACAGTGTGTTCCCTGAAGCTCAAAGCACCCAGAGAGATAAAACGATCTATTTACCCAGTTGACTTTGTGTCATTTCTAGGCTTGGTGATGTCACTGGTTTCAAAGTAAGAGTCTGTAGTTCAGTGGGAGCTGAAAGAATTGTTGTAAAAACAATTATGAATGATTGTCTCACAAATTTTGGATAGAGGTAGCAATGAATTGAAATACATCCACCTTAACATCTCAAGGTTATGGAGAGCCAAGCAGAGTGTATATTGTTTAAAGCAGAGATGCTTAAACTGTGGCCCTCCCAAATTCAACCTTCTGCTTGGCCTATGAGGTTAGAATGGTTTTTACATTTTTTAAGTCATGCAAAATTAAGAGTAATATTTTATGACATGTGAAGATGGTATAGAATTCAAATATAGTTCTGTTGGAACACAGTCACATCATGAACTAATGATTCAGGGCAAATTTTGGTATTGATTTTGAGTGCTTTCCAATTGTAACAGCAGAATCAAGTTGTTGTGACAGAATCTGAATGGCCTGCAACATCTGAAATAGTCAATATCTAACCCTGCACAGAAAAAAAAAAAACATTGCTGACACCTAATTTCAAGCATCCTCTGGAAAAACCAGAGTCTATTTGGAAAAATTACGTTCACGTGAAGTATTAGTCTCATTAGGACCACTGTATCTGAATCTTAGTTCCCCCAAGAGATTCCTAAGAGCCTCCTATAGCTGATTCCCATGGCAATAACTAACATCAACTAAACATTGAGTGTCCTCCAGGAGTATTTGTTCTATATTCCAGTTGACCATCCCCCTGACTACTTTTGACAGGTATAGAGACTTTATTTTTGTTGTCCCCACCCTTTTACCCACTAATCCAAATCCTATAGTTATTTCAAAGTCCCAAATACCATCCAATATTAATCTGATTCCCTTAAATTTTTCTGCTTTTACCACTCAATTAAAGAAGCTGCTCTCATATAAACATATTGCCTGTATTTAGAAAACTACATCTAAGAAAACCTTGGGAACTGGTTTTCTTCAGTTTACTTTGTTTAAGAGGTAAAATATGCCTTAATTTTGATCTTTACCTTGCTCCTTACTCTACTGTACTTAATATTAATGTGGTGCTGGGGACACAAGGATCAATTAAATGATTGTTTTTAAGCAAAAAAAAAAAAAGTAGCACCATTTAAAAATGATGAATTAAAAGGATAAGAGCTGAAAAAGATGCATCCTTTGTCAGAGACAATCTTTAGGCAGGACACAAGATGATTTGAGCTACCATGTTGATCTCCCTCAATCATGAACCTAATGGTTAACCCTGTAATCGCTAAGTTGTTATTATTGTGCCTTTTCTCTTCCAAGGCATATAAGCAGGGAGTTTAAGCCACCTCAGTGTCAATCAGGAGCTATCATCTGGAGGGAATCTTGAAGCCAGAAATAATAGATTTTACTGATACCACTAAAAAACTTAAAGACATTTGAAGTTTGGAAGATAGATGGGGCTTCCCCCTTTAGGCTTTTTAAATTGAAGAAAGAAGATCTTGGATTATTATAGAATTTATAGGTCTAGAATCTATCAACAACATTGTATGTGGACCTGTTTTCTAAAGCATGTTATATTTTCTTGAGTTTACTTCCTAAATTTAAAAAAATAAGTTAGTAATCTTTTATTATCACAGACAGTTTCATTAGAGACCAAAATTACATACAAAGTTCATTTGCTATTTGAAGGAATAAATATTAATTTGCATAGATACTTGGAAGGATTCCTACTTAGGAAAGATTAAAAGCCATTGCTAAACTGTGGTGGAGCAGAAGAGTGGTCATGCTCATTGATGGGGGAGCCTGTATCTGCCAGAGCACAGCTTTATTTTCACTGATAGTAAAATAGGTACATTTCTTCTCTTAGGATATTGAGAATCGCACTCATATCTTATGGAAAGCAAGTTACTCAGAGGAAGTTCATGTTACTTCTATAAATCTAAACACCAAAGAGGAGTAATTTGGACCTCAGATTTAACACTAATTGTATAATGAAATTTTAGCATTTCATGGAAGATAGATGTCCTTCAATGGATCCAAGGACATCTGCTAAAATTAAGACTCTTGAAAACTTATGAAGTATGAAATGGAGAACAACAGCAGTCTCTGGAAGCAGAAGCAATTCTGGCCATGACAGTGATGGTTTTTAGCCGGAGAGAAAAAGCATTTTATGAAAGTCACAAAAATCATTACCTAATGTTGTTCCTGGAGCCTCAGAACTATGAATATCAGGTTCAAAGTCTGGAACAGTAACTGATTAAAATCAACAACATGAATATAAGAAAACTCAAATACACATGAAAAACTAATGCTTTCTTTCAAAACATTCCAAATGACAATTTTCTTTTAAAACTTTAGAATTAATAGAAAGCAAATAGTTGCTTTTGAAGAGTTGATAGAACAGTTCATTGAAGAAGATAGTCACAATCTTTCAATTTGTACTTCCATCCACATATGGTATTTGGTTTCTGATTATAACTCATGTGGATGATTGCTTTCAAAATTTGTTTAGATAATATAATATGTATGAAAATACATATGAAAGTAACTTGTTGCATTTCTTGAAAGTAAAAAAATAATTACCAGTTTATGTAATCATGCTACAACAAGTAGATCATCTGCTTATGTAGATATAGCAATAAATCTACATTTATACATATAGCAATGTAGACATAGCAATGTAGATATAGCAATAACTAGCAATGTAGATACAGCAATAAATTGGTGACCATGCCAATTGTGCTGTGAAATAAACTTTAAAGAGAGACCAGGAACTTCACTGAAACCAAATCACTTGAGAGATAAAGCACATGAGTTTTCCAAAGTCATGTTCTTCTGGATAGTTCTGTATGGGAAGCAGCTGTAAACCATTACCCAAGGCCTTGAAAGGTTAGACAACAGTCCTTAGAGAACATGATGACTCTAACTTCCCACCATGGGTATTGCTTTGGGTTCAACACTTAAACGAAGGAATTGCACATTTACCCGGCTTGGTCTGGGATTCTGTAGGACTTGATGTGGTTTTAGGTCTGGGACGTGGACGGCGCGTTCGTTGTATTTTAGGAGCTGGAGGAAGAAATTCTGTATTATTCTAGGGCAGGTAGCTTTGGAAACAAAGTTATATGTTTTCTAGGACTTGTTTCCTTGAGAGTTAAGGCATATATCTTTTAAGATTAAAATATTTTCTCCTATTTTATTAATTTTTTATCACTGAAGCTTGAGAGAAAAAAAACTCACATGTAAAATTAAGTCTGCGAAGGATAAGACTCATAAATCTCTAACTTCAGAAATCTAATAGTAAGACCCTGGGTGGTGGGGTCTTAGATTCACATTAAACTTTTTTGAATATGCCAAAGAATCCACAGTGCTATAAAATTGTTATAGTTGAGTCTGTCTAGATAAGATATCTAACTATGTTTGAAATTCTAGATGTGAATGCTGTTTATACAAAGGTACATGACACAAATTCAAGCAGGATTACAAGGTAGGAAGATATTCTAGGTCCATGCATAGCTTTCAAAACCAATAGGTAGCTTTTCAAAAGAATTTTTAATACTCTTAAGAGGAAGAAATATAGAGCTGAAGGATGGTAGGAAGGAAGGACGATGACATGACATCTTATGAAGCTGATGACAAATGTGATGACAATGATAATGGAATGAGTCTGAAGATGAACAAGAAACTGTTGAGGAACACAGAATGTAATTACCCAACGTCGTTTCTGGAGCCTTGGTTCTAAGAGTGACAGGTTCAAGGACTGTAGCAAGAACTGGCCAAAAAAATAATAAAATAAACCAAAAAAAATTAACAATTCACTTTAAGGTTAATGTCACAAATTGATTTTTTAAGCTTCTTAACTAAGAGAAAAGAGACACTTTTTCTTTATAGATTTTGCCAAACATGGCCAGGTGCCTGTTAATCTCATGATACAGACTTGAAAGATAATAGTGTACACTGCTATATATCACGATGTGGTCCACACGATGTTTGATTATCTTGCAATTGGGTCTATTTGGCAAGCTTTTTCTACATTTAAATAATATGGGCTCTTCTGATGGCACTAAAAGAAAGCATTCATTAGGTTTCTGGAACTTCTGTAGAAGCTGAGATGACTATCTAATGTTTTTGTTTACTATTTAATTATTTATGAATATAATAAAAAGTTCATATGTTTGAAAGCATAAAGAACAACACCGAATGTATGATTACGCTACTGGTGTGACTCAGCACCATGTACAGCTGGGGAATGAGAAGTTATGCTCCATCTGTGTACAACGTGTCAAAATGCATTCTACTGTCATGTATAACTAATTAGAATAATAAAAAAAGAACAACACCAAACTGATCTGATCAGAATATAAAGTGGCCCTTGATGCAATAAAAGTTAAATACTATTAAACCTGTTAGAGAAGGAGAATGAGTCAACCTACCCATCGTAGAAGCTATCACTTAAATATTCTAAGTTGGGCACATTAAAATTTTTTGAAAATTTACTACAGACATCATTTCTTTTTAGACCCTAGAACAGTAAAAAGGAATATGAGCAAAGCAGCATGATATTTCCACAATTGCTGAGGGATAAGAAATCTAAATAAATGATGCAGAGTTTGAAGCACAACTTCAATCAGTGCTGTTTAAGCAAATGCACATGTTCACAGGATACAATGCAGAGCAGTTACATGGAAGTTCGAAGTCCTGAAATTAGTTCATGCATAGTTCTATTAAATTCAACTAATAATCTGATATAGTGCCTAGAATAATTTCAAGAGAAAGACTAATCGGGATGATATCAGAGGGTGATGAAATGGTCTTATGATGTAGATGAACCTGAGATACACTGGTATGGTATGATAATGGACAAGAAAAGCATAACTGCAGACACAACATTCTCATTACCCATGGTTTCTGAAGCTTCAGTTCTAAGAGTGCCAGGTTCAAGATCTGTAGCAGGAACTAATTAAAGGCAAAGAAATAAGTGTGTGTGAAAATCAGCAAATTAAATATCACCAGTATATATTGCTTCATAAGGCATATGCCAATTAATTTCTGAAATTTAACACTTGCAACTGGAAGATTTGGTTACGTTGTAGCCAGGTAAACATTCTTTCAAGAGGTGCTCAGCCACAGTTTACACAATCTGCTAAGCATCTCAGTAAAGTCAACACAATAATCTCCTAGGTAACTGGCATTTGATTCCAAGTATTGTAGAAAGCTGCCCTAGAACTTCAGACATTTTACCAAAGATGTCTGTACTTATCTAACTATTCTGTAATTACTGACTTTTTGGTAGAAGTTTTAAGAAAACAACATATTTGGTAAAAGAGCATGGGTACAATAAATATTTTTTATGTTTGAAAGGAGAATGTAGCAAATAGTAAAGCAAAGTGAATCATAACCATCTTGTTGAGAACTTGTATTTGGAAATAGACTGAGTATTCAAGCAAAGGTACTCAATGAACCAAGATGGCGGATATTCACTCAATGTGTGGTACTCAGTAGAGAAGCTCTCTGCTCTAATCACAGAAATGTAGTACTCTAAAGTAGATGGGAAAGATCACTGATGCTTCGGGGGGAAAGATCCAATCTTTGGAACCATACCTTCAAGGTTTGTTTAATTGCACTTACAGACCTCTCTAAACAACTACCATCACAACCTAGAAGCAGGATTCCACTTGTTCTAGGAAGCTGTGCCCCTCATGAGGCTCCCCACCTCCCTTCTGTCTCCTTTCATCTCCAACACTTTAAAAGCAACTTTTTTCCAACTCTTGATTCCTGTCCTTCACAAACGTTTCTTTCTCTAATTTCATAGGTGCTTACAGCACTCTAAAACCAAGTTTGATTGGCAACCACGATTTGCTGTGGGAGGATGGAAGGCTCTTAATGTTCATTTCTTGAGATAAAAATACTTGGTTCTATTTAAGACATTTTGTCTTTAAGAGAAGGATGGAATGAAATAAGTAGTAGTAGATCTGATGCAGAGTAACAGAGAAGATCCTTATGCAGAAAGCTGGAGCTCAGCTGCCACTCACGTCTCTAGCTATGTTTTCTCTTGGAAATGTGACAGTGGCAGCAGCTCTAGATCACTTTGTGCCTTCCCCGACATAGGCTGTCACTCCCATCACAGCACTAACCCCGGGTCCCTAAGAGCTGCTAGGAGGCATTCCTTTAATCAGAAACACACATTTACCGGGTTTTGTTTGAGGAGCCTTAGGACTTGGTGTGGTTTTAGGTTTGGGACGTGGACGACGGGTTCGTTTTGTTGTTTTGGGAGCTGAGGAAAGAAAACCTTCAGTCATTACAGAGTCTGTAGTTCTAAAGTAATGGAATAGCATGACACATGGCTCTAAGTTTCCTAAAACTTATTTAATTTTTTTCATATTTTAGGGAATTTGTCTTTTGTAACTATCACCTTTATTATTACAGCCTGTTTCCTTTTATGATTCAAAGTCCATTGGAGTAAGTCATGTATAAAATGGAACTGTTAATTCAAGAAGTGAAGAGTAGATGATAGAACTCTGACAGAATAAAAAGCTTGGGAGCCGCTGCTAAAAACATCAAAGTGACAGTGGAGATCAGTTGCAAGCTCTTTAAGAATTGGCTAAAATAAGACCACAACCAGACTGTCAAAGAACAAGTATCACAGATAGCCAAAATGAATGAATAAATGAATAATTAAACAAACACAAGAACTTTTAGATCCACAAAGAAACTTCCTGGCATGGTAATAATTGTTGAAGCCAAGAAAATTGCTTTTTAAAGTTACCTTTAAACAAAACACTGGTTGAAAACACACAAGATGATGAAACACTTTCAGATGGTTATATGCCCAACAGATGACCTTAATTAAGTTCAGATGAGTCTCTTAAAAATAAGAGGTACTTGTTTTAAGAGTCAGAGTTTAGAATATTTTGAGAATAAAGACTGTAATGGAATGACAAGAGATGACAGCGTAGTCTTACAAAGCAGAAGAAACTAGGGCTGTGATTTTGATGCATTGAGTCTGACAATGAGGAAGAGCACTTACAGAGGACTGCAGTGTGTTATTACCTTCTGTTGTCACCCACGTCTCAGTTTTGAATGTCACAGGTTCAAGCTCTGCAGTAGGAGCTAACCAAAATATTGAACAAAGTGATTGCTTTGAATGAATGAAAACAAAATATTTTCTTTGAAATGCATCTTACTAGTGTCATATAGTTAGCAGAACTACAAAGCAGCTTCATAAAACTGTTAAACTAGAAGAGGATATAGTTGATTTCCTGACATTTGACCACACCTAACTTAGGTGCTTCTTTATTTTTTATTCTTTGATTATCTAATAATCCAAAGTGGAAAATGTAGCTATTGCTGAGAGCTAGTCTTTGGAGAGACTGAGAGGCCTCGTAATGATGAACTGATTGGGGCATCCCTCCATTCGCAGCAAAGAAAGAGCATGCTTTCATGGGGAGACCGAACCTCCACTGCCCCACCATGCTCTAAGGATCTCCGCTATGGGGCAGGGGCAGAAAGCTTTCCACTCCCACTGGAAGACAAGGCCTGCACGAGGATTTCAGTTGTACTCTCCTGTACTCACTTTGTTCTCCTCTTTCCGATTTTATTCCTTCCACCCTTCTGCTTATCCATGTCCTACAGTGATTTCAAGACTCTGCCCCTTCATCTTTAATTCCCTGCTACACATATTTATGTACCTGCATATCTTATTAGTAGCATCACAAAATCAATCTTGTACTTGCATAGACACTGCCTAATGCCATTTTCTATCTTATTTATAAAGGAATGGCTTCTATTCTTAACTATCTTTCTGGTTTGAGGACCAAAATACATCTCCCACTTTTGATGTATACCTCAAAAATATGCATAGGATTTGGAGGATACCAAGGGCAATCAACATTTTTCATTTGAACTGAATATGTCTAAAGATTTTTTTCAAAAGGTAAATGGAAGTAGTTAAAATTCACAGTGAGGGAAGACTGCACACAGGAGGCTCAAAGCAGTGGGTTGCCCCACGGCTCTCCCTAGCTGTGTTCCTCTGAACATCTCTAAGCAGAAACTGCTGTCCATGCATGGCATCATCACTCTCAAAGGGTGTACTGTTCCTCCCAACTACTGAGATTACTCTTGAGATTCTTCTTGGTCAGGCGGCTGAGACTTTAAACCAGGAATACGTGGTTTACCTGGTTTGGACTCAGGTGCTTCAGGAGTTGGCATGGGTTTTGGTCTGGGATGTGGACGAGTTATCCATTGTGATGTTATGGGAGCTGAAGGAAGAAATTTGGGGTTTACTACATATATTATCTATGATTCTGGGAGCTATGCAAGGTGAAAATAGGACTCTAGACTTTAAAGCTGGTTAGAGTTAGATATTTGTCTTTCTAGATTTCTGTCTCAAAAGGCAAATAAATACACATGTACTTATTATAAATCCTCTGTTATAGTAGGAAATTCTTTAAAGACAAATTCACCTTTTAATTGAATAAATAAAACTAGTAATTACCAAGTCTCATAGGGCATCTTGACTGGCACCAAAATGTTTAGGAACGATTGCTAAATTTGAATGGAAAATGAGGGACAATCCAACTAAATCTGGGATTGAATTTTTCAATCTTTGACATATTTTCTATGTAGCTATTAAAATAAGAATATATTATTACTTAAATAGAAAAAACCAATAAAGTCATATGCAAATAGAAAAATAAAAAAGATTGAAACATAGACTTGCAATGGATCTTCCTGGTCCTATGAGAGTTGTTAATAGCTTTATCTGTCTGGGGATGAGGGTGGGAGGGTCGAGACCTGTGATATGTTCAAAGCACAGCATAAACACAAACACTGCTTTAAATAAAACACAGAATGACATGACAATTTCAAGCAGATTACATGGCAAATAAATGATCTAAAGCAGGTTTATGCACAATGGTGCTCTTAAAAACAACATATAAGTTAAGAGCCTTGCTAATTTTTAGAGGAATATAATGAATGACCACAAAGAATGGCATTGTTATTACAGTGTATGCACATTACCCAATGTTGTTTGTGGGGCCTCAGGTCTAACAGTGACAGGTTCACGGACTATGGCAGGAACTGACCAAAACAACAAAATAAACCAAAAAGTTTTAAAAATGTGTAACAAATTAGAACATTCACATTCAAGCAAATCTTACTAGTATATCAATTCTTTTAAGAAAAAAAAGAAAAATAATTAACTTCTTAAGTGAGGGAAAGAGTATATACTTGTTCTTTGAAGACTTAGCCAAACTTTAGTCATGTTTGATTAATACTTTTTTTTAGTTGTAGATGGACAACTTTATTTTTATTTATTCATTTTTATGTGGTGCTGAGGATGGAACCCACTGCCTCACATGTGCTAGACGAGCGCTCTCCCACTGAGCCATAACCCCAGCCCAGGCTTAGCTTTTTAACCACGTTGAGAATCTTAAAGAGGTCAACATGAAATTCATCTAGGTATTTAATGAATTCTTATATGGAAAACTCTTCACTTGAAAATATTTTAATACATTTGTTTAATATATACTCAGAAAATAAAATCATTTACTGACATAATTGCTCTGTACTTCTATAGAAGCTGAACATGAGTACCTACTATATTTAAGTAAACATAGATGCAAAATAAAGTTTATATGTTTGAAACATATAAAGTTAACTGGCAAAGTGGCCTGTGTTAATCTTGACAAGAACTCATTGTGGAAAGGGTCCGAAACCTCTCTCCAAACTATGGCACATGAGACAGCAAGATAAAGATAGTCACCAATGTATAGTGCCCAGTAGAAAATCTGTCTGTGTTGAGTCCACAAAAAGCAGAAATCAAAGATTGTAGATGTCTATATTCTATCTAAGCTCCCGAACCAAATCCTCCTTCAACCAGCCTAATGGATCCTTCCAAACGTAGCATCTTCAACAACCTCATTCTGGCCATCTCAAAGTAGTCCATCTGAACTGACTGCATTTCTGGATGACCCCACACATGTCTAAGCCTTCTGCTTTGGTTATTTCTTTCCTCTATTGATCCAAATTCTACAATGGGTCCAAGGTGCGAGTCCATTCAAACTTGATCTTTTCCTTTGCCAGATCATTACTTTATGTTTGCATCATGCAATCACATCTATTATTCTGCCATTTTCAAAGTAAATCTACAGGTAACATATCACCCATAGTTGCCAATGTAGGTATGAAAACATGCAGGGGACTTATGATTTATTTACTTGAACTAAACATAATTTGAATGCAATTTGATAGTAAGAAATATACTAAATGCATAGTTTAGTTTTCTTTTTGGAAGAAGAACCTCACATAGAAAGAATAAGGTTTTCTGGCACCAGCTGGGTCTCACCCAGTCACATTCTCCTTGCAAGCTGGGCAGAGATGTTATATGGAGGCCTCATGACCTCACACTGAGGGAGAACAAGAGCTTTTACTTCCTGGCATTGACATTGCTTTGAGTCCCCACTGGAACAGATTGCCAGGGCTCACTCTAACCCAAGTAATGACAGATTTACCCGGTTTTGTCTGAGGTGCTTGAGGTCTCGGTGTGGTTTTAGGCCTGGGTCGTGGACGCCGGGTTCTTTGTGATATTTTGGTTGCTGAAGGAAGAAAAGCCTTGTGTTACTCTAGATCTTATAACTCTGGATACTGAGGAGAGGGTTTTTCTAAAACTTGTCAGATTTCCTAAATTTCTGGGAAATCATCCTTTAGGTTTTACTTTGTAACTCTTTTTATACATATGTGTCTTCTTTTTGTCATTGATGGTGCTTTGGGGGAAACTCATACACAGCTGAGTTTCTTACTCAAGGCATGAAGAGTAGTACCAGTATTGAGAAAGCCACAGAACTTCCTCATTTGGGATAAAAATGATTAAAAAGGAGTGTTTAATGAAAGGGAAGGATAAATCAGGGTCACACTAATGAAGAGATGAAGATTTCAAATTTGGGTAAGTTCCTATTTGTCAAATTAGTAATAAAATATATCATCACTTAAAACACCCACAAAGAAACAAACATACCATGCAAGGAATTAAAAAAAAATATTTAGAAACTTAAATGTTGCAAAGGAGAATTAGAGTAGTTGTTATTGCTGATCAGCCTGGATAAGAAATAGATCTGGTTGTTTAAAACCCAGCTTGACTACAGAACATTAAGTGAAGTGCAAGATGACATGACAATTTTAAATGTGCCACATGGAAGATAAATGTTTGCACTAAGCTCATGCCTGCTCTCATAAAAACAACAGGAAACTTGTTTTTAAGAGGCTTTAAACTCTTCAGAGGGTGGAAGTGGTTGAATGGCAGCAGAGGATGATGGCTGACATCTTAAAGGTAGAAAAGCCATGTCATGGGGATGGAGACTGAGTGGACTGGACAATGAGCAGCAAAAGCTTGGCAAGTGCATGGGGCTGTTACCTAGTGTTGTCCCAGGGGTCTCAGTTCTAACAGTAACCGGTTCAAGGTCTGTAACAGGTTCAAGGTCTGTAACAGGAACTGAAGCAACAAAATAACATTTTAAAAATGTATTAAGAGCCACAAGATACACTTTGAAAGGAATCTTTTCAGTGTAACATTGCCTCTGGAATGCATGATTTTAGAATGTCTGGATGAAGGGTGTTATGGACTGGATTGTGTGTGCCCCCCACATTCATATGCTGAAGCCCTAACCTCCAGTGTCACTATATTTGGAGACAGAACCTTTAAATAGGGAACCAGGGTTAAATGAGGTCATAAATGTGGTATTTTTAATCCAATCTACTGATACCCTTTTCAGAAGTCAAGGAGACACCAGGAATACATGCACACATACAAAAGGTCTTGTAAGGTCAAAGTAAGAAGGTGGCCTGCCAACAACTTGATCTTGGACTTCTATCCTACAGAACTGTGAAAAAATTGGCTTCTGTTGTTCAAGTCACCCACTGTGCAGTGCTTTGGCATGGAGACCCACTTAGCTAACTCAAAGTATAATCATTCTGTCCAGGCTGGCCAAACTGTAGCTAGGTCTCCATCTCATAAGACAGTCATCAACTTTGGTTGGCAAAGGACATTTTTACCCATATCCTTAAATATGTTTCTAACTCAGTCTCAAGAAAAATGTGAAAAACTAACTCATACTTTTTTTGGATGCTAAATAGATAGAACATCTACCAGGTTTAATCAAATTATGACTGCAAAAAAAGGTTCTGAAACATCCAAGCAGCCATTATGCAATAATTAAAAATGAATCAACTAGTCTACAGACTCAAAAGACAGACATCTTTCCTATCACCCTGAGTTAGAGGAAAGGTTTTATGTGTCTCTTCCAGTCATAAATTCCTTGCCAATTCTGAGGGGATAACAAGCCTCCATGATTCCCTCACTCAGGGATCTGTGAGTTTATATTTTCAACCAGTGACTGACTCCCAGGCTCCTGAATCCCAGGACCCTGTATTTATCTGGTGACTTCCCAGGTATGTGGACCTGGAGTGGTTGTAAGTTTGTGTCCTTTTGGACATTTTTGGAGGTGGAAAGAGATAACCTTTAGTTATTTCAAAACTTAGGTTCTTCAGAGTACAGAGTTTAAAAAATATCTTCAAGTATTCCAAAGCTTGATGAATTTTCTCAAGTTTCAGGAAATCTATTTTTTTTCTAGCATGAAAGTTTTGCCCCTTACTCTATGACTGTATTTTCCTTTACTATTGAAGATACTTTGGGGACAAAGTTCACATACATAAGGGATTTATTAATTTAGAAAGTCGAGATGGATATTTTTGCTTTTATCGCATCCTCCTAGAGTTCCTTGCCTGGATTAAAATGGTTGAGAATCATTTAAACTTTAGTGGAGAGAAAGAGGAGTCAGATAACACTAAGGATGGAATTCATCATTTAAACTTATAAATCTTGATCATATTGTGTTATTCAATTCACTAAAATATATTACCCAATATTAACATATAAGAAAAATAGCCAGAATCAAAGGGAGAAATATAAAGGATGTACTTCCCTAGCAAAGCTTGGTTTGCATAGACCCAGAGTCACATACTCACTTAATCATATATGAAATTTACCTTCACAAAGAATTCTAGTTAGCCAAAAAACAAAGTGACAGGGAAATGTTTTTAAGTAAGTTGCAGGGCAGAATGATAAATTCCTGCAAACAAGAGGCAATTGTTTTATGCCTGTTCAACTCATGTATAAGGAAGAAGGTAACTAGAGTTACATACAATGAGTTTGACAATGAGCAAAGGAAGCACTTGGTAAAGGTCAGAGAGTGGCATTACCGAATTCTGCTCCTGGGGTCTCTTTTACAGGTGTAACTGGTTCAAAGACTGTGGTAGGAACTGGACAAAAATAACAAGAACAACAAAAACCCAATAATATATTAAAATTCATAAAAATTCAGAACACTCAATTCAGAAAGAATTCTACCAGGATAACAACGTGTTGCGAGCACCAAGAAAACACAGTCAACTTGAGCAGAGGAAATATGATGTCCCTGCCCTCAGATGCCAGTTCCTCTCTTAGGAGGGATTACCATCAATTTTTATTTAGATAATGGCTATGTAAATAGCCTGGACACTTTTCTCATTCTTTGATGATCTGAATCTAACTAATATACCAAAGACAACGGCCATGGTTTGAAACTGGTTTGTGTCCCCCAAGGGTCCACTGTGATTTAAAGGCTTGGTCTCCAGGGTGATTCTGTTGAAGCTTAGTGGCAGGTCCTTAGGTCATTGGGGGTGCAAGATGTTTGAACTGCTCTGTGTAGTCCTGGGGCAGCCTCTTGAGTTCTCAAAAGAGGATCATTATTCAGCAGGGTGCAGTGGCACATGCCTGTAATCCCAGTGACTCAGGGGATGCTGATGCAGGAGGATTGAGAGTCCAAAGCCAGCCTCAGCAAAAGTGAGGTGCCAAGTAACTCAGTGAGACCCTGTCTCTAAATAAAATACAAAATAGGCAGTGGTAGAGTGCCCCCGAGTTCAACCCCCAGTTACCCCTCCTTCCCCTCGGGTCCCCCCACACACATACACCAAAAAAGAAGAGGATCATTATGAAGATCGTTATGAAAGGAACAAGCTTGGCTGCTTGTGAGACATGATCACTCCCTCACTCCTTCCTGAGCACCTGCCATTGCTGTCTGTGCGAGGAGGTGATGCAGCCAAGAACCAGCCCTCACCAAAGCCTGCACTCTGCTGTTTGAACCCCGAGCATCCAAATCTGTGGGCTAGATAAACCCCTTCTTTACGGATAGCCTATGCTGAGTATTTTGTTATGATGATGCAAAGCTGCTTAATACATAGACCAACTCATCCTATTGGAAACTCATCTCTGGAAAGAGCCATGAGCTCTGTCCAATTTGAGTAGTTAGGACGGCAGGATAAGGTGCAGCCACTCTATAGCACAGTAGGGCATCCCTCTGTCCAACACCAAGAGAGGAAGTCCCACTGTGTGGGTTCTTGGATGTAATCCAAACTCTGGAGTTCAAAATGTCTCCACGGGTCCTATGGGCCATCTAGCTATAGCAGTCTCCATGGAATATTCTGACCAATCCCTAGAAAACTGACAGCCTCCGCTGATGAGAACACTCTGCTTCCCCTGGCTCCCAGATGTTCCCTTCTCTCCTGAACTTCTCCATTATCCTTCTCCCAGGAAGATTTTTCCCCTAGGAATGACTTTTTTTTCTTTGTAAATAGTTGGGAAGAAAAACAGAGAAAAACAGAAAAAAGAAGAATATGCAGCAGACAAAGCAGCTCCAACAATCTGAAGTATCTTCATTTGCCAAGGCTGCCTAGATGATTATAATCACTCGTAGGACTTTAGAGTTACTAAGAAACAACCTCCCAACGGCACAACATACACTTGTTCTTTAATTGGTTCAGTTGACTATACACTTGATATTTAAAATATGAGCAGAATTGAGTGAGAAATAAATGAAATAGACAAAAGAGAGAAGATGCTAGTCCAAAGAGCCCAAGTAACTGGACTCTCCCACACCATCTCCTCATCCTGTCCCTCATCACCTGGCCTCATAGTCCCCACTGCGACAGGCCCATAGGGTTAGCATTCCTTAACCAGGACCTACACATTTACCCAGTTCTGTCTTAGGTGCTTCAGGACTCCGTGTAGTTTTAGGTTTGGGACGAGGACGGCGTGTTCGTTGAGGCACTTTGGGAGCTGAAGGAAGAAAATCTCAGGTTAATGCAGTATTTTGGTTTCCAGAAGACGTGTCCAGGATTATGCTTGTTATCACATCTTGAGTTTCAGGAGATTTTTTTTTTTCTTTTGAGTTTGAAACATATGCCCCTATTTTGATAATCTATGTCTTTATATCATTTACATTTCTCTGCAAAGCAAAAATCATGCAGAAACATGAATTGATATATCAAGGATATTTCAAAGGGGATTCTCAAAGAGATTCCTGAATTCAAAAAAGCTCCAAAACCTTGCTAAGTTATGGTTGGGGTGGCATAGGTATAGTATGATTTCATACTAATAATTGTACCTATAATTTAAATTCACTAGCCTTGGACATCTTTTCTATTTTACTCCTAATAAGACTAAAACAAACACACAATCATGCCCATACCAAAAACACAGGACTTCAGATCTGCAAAAGAACCATCACACTATAATAGCCTCATTGCTAAGCCTAGATGAGGCATAGACATCAAGCACCGTCCCCACCCCCGCCACTATTGATTGTATATGCCAGTCACAGCAAAGAATGTGATTAAAATGTTACATGGGAGCAGAGACACTAATTCAAAGGTATGCACTGTAGATATATATACCAAACTAAGTTCAGGCCTGGCTCTCTTAAAGACAAGAAACTGTTCTAATATCCTCCAACATGTTAGGTGATTGAATGACGGGATGGTGCAGAAGCCTTGTGAAGGAGGAGAAGCTGTGGTTACGATGATGATGCTGAATGGGCAGGAAATGCAGATGCTGAGGAACACAACGTGTCATTACCTCGTGTTGTCTCTGGAGCCTTAGTCCTAAGAATAACTGGTTCAAGGATCGTGGCAGGAACTGACCAAAAGTAATAAAAGAAACCAAAGAGACCTTGTGAATGCATGTAATGCCAAAAAAATTCATCTTACCAGTAAAAATAAAGTTTCTAAGGCTACCAAGTTAATTTTTAATATTCTTAACTCAAGAAAAAACAAAAATATTTTTTCCTTAGAATATTTCTCCAAACTTGGGGCACACTCATTTGCTTCAGAAGATATTCAGTTGTAGCCTTTGGTCTCTACTGAGCACATTCCTGAGGTCAACTCTAAAATCTTGCTCTTGATTAATTATTTGATTTGAACTAACTTGAATACTGATAAACTAGAAAATCTGATTCATTTTTAGAAAAATATGGGGTAAAGACAACCAGCACTTTTGTAGGAGCTAAAACCAAGAAAGCATGGACTTTCCGCAGTAACCAATAATGACAGATGCAATAAACAATTCAGATATTTGAGCATTGATATAGAAATAGGAGATAAACTCTATGATGATTCCCAATAATTCTTGTCTAGGTCTTAACACCTTGTGTATTCTCCTACCCTTGAGTGTATGTTGATTCTGTGGCTTGCTTCTAATAGAAAAAGGCAAAAGTGACAGAATATGACTCCTTGTGTGTCTAACATACTGGCATAGGAGAGAGAGACAGGGAGGCAGGGTGAGGAGGAGGAAGGACTAACAGAAGGAGGAGAGAATGGATTATAAAAAGGTGCTAACTCCAGGAGGAAAGAATTATTGGGGTCACTCTAGGCTTTGTCCACCACACACAGTAACAACCAAAAGGAAGCTGAGACTACTCTAAGTCCTTGGTGAATAAGATGAAGAACGACCTCAGCTTTTGTTACCCTTAGGCTGGTTATCTTCAGCAGAAAAGGTAAGGTCCTGGCTGAAGCAGAAATCACTGAAGCACACTGGATCAAACTTAAGCGCCTCTGGTTTGATTCATCCCACAGGCCCATTTAACAGGAGAGCATCAGTAAGGTAACCTGTCTGGGGAGCCAGCCTCAACATGTTACCTGTTTGTCATCCTTTGTTCCCTCATCCTTCCATTCATTCAAATTCTATGATTTCTTCCTAATTATCCTCAATATCTTCCTCCTCAAAATGTTTACTATTCTCCTAGCATTACCATTTATACCATTCAAAAAATCAGATTATGTTTGCATGAAAATGCTGTCTTATGTTACTTTCTGTGTACACAGAAATAGCTTTTGTTTACTACTATGGTGAAAATGAAATGGTAAATAAAACATACCTGTAACTTCTCTTATATGAGTGGATATGGTTTGGGTGAATTATAAAGGACTTAATAAAAGTAGTTGATTTGAACTGATAATGCTAGCATGCTGCTTAAAACTATACTGAGCAGCTTTATCTTTAAGATGGGAACAGAACCAAATTGTAAGAAACAGGAACAAGATGGTAATTAAGGCTATTTCCCAAGAAGCATGCATGAAGTACTTAGCCATCTCACACTGTCCTCATTAATCAGTAGCTTTTACTCTTAAGAGATATGTAGTGCACGTCCCAGTACATCATATGTGTATAGAATGCAGTAGGCTACATAGAATCTTAAAGCCACATCACATATTTACCCAGTATTATCTCAGGTACTTCTGGATGGGGCATGGTTTTAGTTTTGGGCTGTGGATGACAGGTTATTAAAGATGAAGGAAGGAATTTCAGCATGAAGAGGGTGCTGATGTTTCCATTAACTGTGATGAGGATGGCAGAACACGGCTCTAAGGTTTCTAAAACTTGTCTTAAGAGTTTCAGTTCAGAAAACTCTGTCACTTTGTATTGAAATTTTCTCCTTTAATACATTAATAGGTTTTCTTTGATAATTGAGAATTCTCCAGAGACAGAAATTACACATATAATTATGTTTAAGAAGTGAAGATTAGTAACTATCATTATTTTCTTGAAAGTATCTCCAACCCAGAACTAGTTACAGATCACTGCTCAACTCTAATAGTGTGAAGGATGTTCAAATCAACCCTATAGTGTTCACTTATAACTTAAGAGGACTAGGTCTAGACCTGCCAGTTTACTAGAGTAAATGTATGAAATTCACTGAAACCTCAACAAAGCCAAAAATGACCATATAAAACCTGAAATATAGAAAGCAAGTTGCTTAAAGAACTTTCCTGGTGTCATCATCCATACTGCATTAGTGATTCAATGAGGGGCATATGGGGAATCATATTTGGATGTTAGCTCTAACAAGCTGTTAGTATTGTTCAGACTCCAACCCACAGGATGCAATTTCAGGCTGGGATATGGAGCTGATAGCTGCCTTGAATTAAGTCCAGGCTGTTTTTCTGTTAAAAATCAAAAAAGCCTTCAATACTTTAGGATGGATACTGTCACAGCATGATAAATGAGGGTGACATCATCATCTATTCAATAACACAGCAAAGTTCAACAGAGAAGAAAAAGCAGTTGCTGAAGATAAAGAATCATTACCTAAAGATGGCCCAGGAGTCACAGGTCCAAAGTCTGGTGCAAGGAGTGATCCAAAGCAATTTAAAAATGAAAATGTTAAACACATGAGAAAATCTATCAAATTCTCCTAAAAATGAACTTTACTGCTTAAGCTTTGGTTTTATAGCCTTTTTAAAAAGCAAGATTTTAAAAATTTTTAAGTGAGGGTCCATAGACATTTGTTTAAATAACACAGTCATATCCTTAGCATCTCTACAGGGTAAAATAGCAGTTTTGCTTGTTTCTATATTATCTGATAATGAAAAACCTTATTTAGAAAACTAGGCATCTATTTAATACTTATGAGCAAAGAATATGAAAATATAATTTTTAACACTGTAGATTGGAAAACAAAGCCCTAGGTCATGATGAATGCAGTTGTTGATATATTTAAGCAGATGCAGTGATGAATATCCAAAGAAACAATGCTCTTTTTTGTTAAGAGTCCACTTTGGAAAAAGACCAAGACCTCTGTCAAAACAAAGGCATGCAAACAGCTAGATATAGAGGGTCATTAGGTCCATGGAACTTGTTAGTGCATCTCTGTTATTAGGACAGAAAAGACCTGAACCTGAAGGACAGGAGAGTATGCCAGTTGGCTCAAATCCAGTCACTAAAGGGAGCATTCAAGGTCCCCTGTGCACCCTCTCCAAGGAGCATGGCTGTCCAGCTAAGCAAACCCTGCCTTTCTCACTATCAGGTTCCACTTTAACTCATGTCCTCCTACTGTCACCCGCAAACAGAATCCTCTTCCCTCCCTGCCCATCCTAACAAATCTACAAATTCTACAAATTTCAAGATTCCAGTTATTCCCCATTATTCACATCAGCCCACAGATTCTTTGCTTCTCTGAGAATTAACTATGTGCTTAACAGTGGATAAAACTTAATAAATATTTGCTTTTTCTCCACATTCCTTATATCTATTTGTGAACAGTCTTAACAAGAGCAGCTTCCTTTCTCAACTTGTCATTTGTTATTTCTAAACTATCCCTCACAGATGCTAATGTGAACTTTAATAAAACGTGTGGCTCCTTGAATTAAACATGCTGACTAAACACCTAACTAGATAAGTTGTGCTGAGCCAGAATTAAAGAGGAAAATGTATGGAATGTCAGAAAACAAAAATACTCAGGTACCAAGAAGATACTCGTGTGAGTAGCCAGAGCATTGTGCTGGTAGCAGCTGATTTCTGTGACTTGGGTCTTCACCCTTAAGGGTCACGGAGGTAACATTAAGTGGCATATTAAACTGCCACCACAGTGCCACATTCAAAGGGGTTCCATAGGGACCAGGAACCATATATTATTTACCTGGTTTAGTCTGAGGTATCTTTGGACTTGGGGTGGTTTTTTGTTTGGGACGAGGACGACGAGTTCTTGCTCGCTGTGGTATTTTTGGAGCTAAAGAAAGGAAACTGGTTATTATAGTTGTGACTCCAGAAACTAAAGAAAGAATTACACAAGATCCTAGAATTTCTAAAACCTTTCTAGATTTTATTGAGTCTTGAGAAAAATTTGTCTCTTTGGTTTGGAAGTTTCTTCTGGTCATCTACATGCAAAAACTTTTTTTTGGTCTACTGATCATTCTTTTGAGAAAAAGAAACCAGGTAACATTATTTTACTATTCTGTTGTTAGTTGTTGGTATCAGGTTTTCAGACCCAAGTTTACCTGCTTTTAGAAATCACATTGTTTAGGCATACAATCCATTAAAAATTATTAGAATAAGCACATTTCATTTCCTAAAAATCATTGGTACATAATAAATATCCAGCATATTTTGAAAGAACAGAAATTCAGATACCCTCAGAATAATAATTGATGTTGAAAGGGCAGGCACTCCTGAAAGTATTTGAAAGAATACTATTTAAGCAGACACACAGATTCTGTAAAGCATTGATAAAGTGGGCAAAACGGGAAAGAGATTCTTGGCACTGGTTGCTTACAGGCTTGTAACCAAGTCACATATTTTAAGTGCTTTCAATATGTTGAAACAGGACTATAGTTGAATGACAAGAGAGGATGACAAGAAAACCTTATGAGAGAGGGGAAAAAAACAACAACAAAAACACCCTAGGCCCATAGAAAAAGAGAAAAAGAGAGAGGGAGAGAGGGAGAGAAGGAAGGAGAGGGGTGGGGGGGGAGGGAGGGAGGGGGGAAAGAGGGAGGAGAGAGAGAGAGAGAGAGATCATGAGCAGAAAATGTATGTACTTAAAGACAGAAAAGGCCAATACCTATTGTTGTCACAGGAGCCTCAGTTTTCAGAATTATAGGTTCAATATCTGTGGTAGTAGCTGAATAAAAGTAATACAATAAATAATGGAGATTAAGAAATACAGAAAAATATCTTGAAAATGAATCTTCTTAACCTTATCATGTTTGAAAATCATTTCTTAACTCTGGGCAAATACATTTGCTATCTCCAATAACTTACCATACTTTATCTTACAAAACAAGCATACCTTTTGCACTCTGTATAGCTGATACTGTTGCATACATGAGACCAATGTAAGGTATTTTTCTGTGTTTGATTATCTGATTCTAATTATATTAGAAAGCTGACTCTAAGAAAATCTTTCAGGTGACTGACATGAAATTTTAAATGACTGCAGAAATTATTATAAAAGTTTCTGTTGGTATTTGAAAGGTTTTCACCATCATTATTAATTTATTTTGAAGGGTGATGATTGTGAGAAGAATTAGAAAAATTTTAATCAGTCTATTGACTGGAGCTTTGTGACAATTGTGCAAAGAATAATTTGGGCTTTTTTTTCATAATAAACGTGAAATTGCTCCTTACTATGTTTCCTTATTCATTTATGAATAAATAGAGAACAATTAGAAATAGAGATGATTAAAACAAAGTCTAAAAGGTAATAATACAATTTTTTGTCTCAACGGACAGGATCTTTATACTTCTATAACATCCTGAACTACATAGTTTTGAACCTAACAATTCTGAGTAATGAAAATTGTCATTACTAATATTAAATATGGTCCCCACTTTTGGTTAAATCTAGAAAATTACACATAATACTCAAAACTTCTCATCACCAAAACCCTTTAAGCACTTATAAAGAGACTGGCTTTCCAGGTGTTTAAGACAGCATAGCACAAAGTTGGCTTAATCCATATCTGAGAGCATCCTCTGAATCATACTGCATAGGAGACCTGCACAACATTTATAACTGATTACCTTTGAACAAAAACAAAGAATCCCTATTTTGTTTGAAATAGTGTCACGATGAATTTATCAATGTAAAGGTTCAGTTTAATTTGAAGAGTATGGAATCAAGGAAGAAAGGGCTTTTACAGAGACAATGACATGTCATCAAGCTCCTTAAAAACACACAGAGGACGAGCTCCAACCAGTTTTTTCATTGTTCCCCTCCGATATCCAAAAACTGCACACACATACAAGCAGAGGTTCGGAAATTTCCTCGTCTGAAGGGAAGATGGACAGAGCATCCATGACTCTTAAGTGTCAAGTGCAGCCTGAATAGATGCAGGAGGGCGAAGAAAGAATCACACTCAGGCACTACCAGTGGAGCAGGTTTAAGAATGCCTAATAAGATGTTAAGGTGGCCTTTCATGGAAAGGGTCAACAATTCTTGGAAACCAAGAGGATGCATGTACATGAGGGAATACAGAAAATGACAAAAGAGATGAGAAGGGAAAGCTCAGAGAAACATAGCCCCAGAGGGCACTGTTACCTATGGTTGCAGAGGGAGCTTCAGTCTCAACTGTAACAGGCTCAAAGACTGCATCATAAAAGATAAACAGAAGTAAAAAAATGTAAGTAGTATTTAGGTACTTGTTGATGTTTCATTCAGAAGATGCAGAACCTGATTTGTTCTAAGTTGATACAGACTTCCTTCTTGATAGGCTGACTTTTTATGAGAGATGCTCTCAGCAAATTAGAATTTTATTCTAATTGGAATCTTGGAAGAAAATTTCCATTACAACAGTTGGATTTTCAGAATCATTATATAAATATCTTCTTATTTGGTATGAAATTACTCAGTTAATAATTACTGTTTAAAATGCCAGTAGGGTATTTTAAAGGAAGCCAATCCCTGGCTAGCAGGACATTCTCCAGCTGTGCACATTAAGGAAGAAAACAGGATCAGTTTCCTCTGTGCACTTCCCAGAAGTGCTTACCCAAATCACCTTCAAAGCTATTCCAGACACATAAAAATCAACCTTCTATACATTACAAGTTCAGAGAATAAGGTCCAAAAAATGCTTTAAGAAAATGGAATCCATCCTACAATCAAGTATAAAATCGATCAGTTTTCCATACATTGATTTCTTCATTTAGCACTCAAAATATTAGTGTGGCTACTTTGAGAAGATAATGAACAAAATAGTGATTTGGTTTCTGTGCTTTATGTGATATGTAAATATTTACAGCAATATTTTCAATAACATTTCCAAAGAGAACACCTTGTTAAGCTAAAGCATGGAAATTATGTTTACCAGATTTAGTTGGTGAGATGTCTGGTTTTGCTGAGGCTTTGGGCTTAGGAAGCAATTGCTTTGGTGGTTTTAAATCTGAAGAAAAAAGGGTGTTATAATTAGTGCCATAGTTGAGCTGTGAATGTAAAGATTAATGTCATTTACACCAGTTTTCTTATTTATAGGTCAAGATGGTGATTACCAGGCTCGATTTGAGGTACATCCGGTCTGCGTGTGGTTTTAGGTCTCTCGATTGGTTTTGGTGCTGAAGAAAAAGGTATTTTAAATTAACATAATGATTATAGCTATGACTATCAAAATTAAGGACACATAAACTGTGCAAAGACAGAGTATAAATTCAATGAAAACATTAAAATCAACTCCTGGGGTGCAAACTATCCATTTTAACCACATACTTGCATTATTGGCTTTTCCTGAAAGAAAAAATTCTCAGGAAATGCTTCAAATGTGTCTCTGAGCAAAAGTAATGAAAATTGTCATAAAGTTTTTTTCCTGTATGAATCATTTCAAAATGGAATGTATATTAGCTCTATTTCTTCATTGATGGGTTTATTTGGTACAAAAACAGTAAGATAAAAATGAAAAGTTACTTATGAGGAGACCTGGAAAATAATCCAGAAACACTTGATATTACACATGAGAAATGATGTTACATGACTATTGATTTCTGGAATTTTTCAAGGTGAAGCAGTGACAAATTGATTGTGGATGCTGACAAGTTACAAAGAAATAATTACAGATACCAGTATTAGTCATCTGTATTAGTACTAAACACAGTAAGACCATCTTGGGACTTTAAATCAAGGTACTAAGACCACAACTAGTTTCACACAGGACCCTTGACCAAGAACAACCTCTGGTTATCTAAACACCTCAAAAGCATTTTTCAAATAAACAAAAATGCTGAAGAAGACATTACTCATACAGCTTCTTAAGAAAGTCTTACAAGTTGAATAAGCAAAGCAATAAAATTACAACCCAGCACTAGAAAGCATTTTTGCCATTTTTTTTTTCAGTCCAGAATGAGCCCAGAAGTCACCCTGGGATACATATGACTGAAGGAGAAGGTCAGCAGAGAACCGGGAAGTTGTGTCCAAGACCACAGACCTTCCCTAAATGAGCACACCAGATTCTTCTAGAAGAATTCTCCTATCTTCAGGTTCTTTGGACCCAGATAGGAAATAGGAAGCATAGGATGAACTGTGATGGGGTGATGGGGTGATGGGTGATGGGGTAGCAGAACTGCAGTCATGCCTGGGGTGGAGAGTAGGAAAAGCAAAAGTGACAACCCGTGACCATAACCGGAGGGGGTAGAATTACCGATTGTGGGAACCAAGAGCTCCGGTTGTGCTGTGGCTGGTTCCAGAGCTACGGAAGCAAAATACCAAGAATACCAGTTATATTAAGAAGTGGAGTGGGGAGGAAGGAAACATTATGCCTCTAGTTAGGATGCTGTACCTAAGCAGTACTTTTTCCTGAATGTGTTTTCCCACTTATTTTTCCTGTTTACCCCTTTTGCCTATTGCTTTCCCATACATACCTCATCTGCCATGAATAAGTATCAGTTGTAAGATTTTTAAGGTGCCTTACTTTGATAATCCACTTAGATCAGTTTTCTACTGTGTGTGCCTAATAACTACAAATATGAACACTTTATGTAAAATATACAAATATACCAAGAATATAGATGGTTAAATATAAAAATAAATGATTATTGGTTCTTAAAGCCCAGTTACTAGGGTAGCTGGTGGCTACCGAAGCAGAGGCTACTACATCCTACTTTCTATGTTAAATTTGTACTCTAAACACCACATTTACCAGGTTTGGACTTGGGCACCTCTGGACTGCGTGTGGTTTTAGGGCGGGGGCGACGACCTGGTCTTTTGGTCTTTGGTGGAGCTAAAGAAGGAAAATAGCTAGTTAATACAGGAAAGTGGCTCTATAAACTAACAATAAATATTTCATACATCTTAAAAGTATATTTAAGCCATTGGATTTATTATGGACACTTCTGCTTTGTAACTTTCTATTATTATTTACTCAAATGTTGAATAATTTTGTCAAAGAGTTGTAAACTTCTTCTTTTTCCATTTTGAGATTTCCCATCTCAAAATGGAAACAAAACAAAATGGAAACAAAATGGAAACAAAACAAAAACAGTCTGTTTTAGAGGAGACAGTCACATAAAGAACAATTGAAGGTATACGCTCAAAAGGAACATGAGAAAGGTTGCTTTGAGAAGCCACTAGGGATAAGAACTAAAATTTATTCAACTGACGATTCAAAAGGAAAAGTTTTTCACTTAGCATTTTAAAAATACACACATCAACAATATTCAAAAAGGCTTTACATTCAGAAATTATTTCAGGGAGGCAACTTAAAAATGACTTGTATTTATAAACTGTATGTATAGGATTTAAATTTTTTTTCCAGAATAGCAGGATGCACAATCAGAAATGGACATTAATGTATTAACCCATGAATGTGAGCCTGTCAATAAAGATACCAAGTCGGGCGCAGTGGCGCACGCCTGTAATCCCAGCACTTGGGAGGCTGAGGCAGGAGGATCGCGAGTTCAAAGCCAGCCTCAGCAACTTAGCGAGGCCCTAAGCAACTCAGTGAGACCCTGTCTCTAAATAAAATACAAAACAGGGCTGAGGATGTGGCTCAGTGGTGGAGTGCCCCTGGGTTCAATCCCCAATACCCAAAAATAAAAAATAAAAAAATAAAAAAAATAAAGACACCAGCAGTTAGAAAAGAGGAAACAAAGGCCAACCCACTGAATAACTTAAAAGTTTATGTTCCCAGTGTTCCAGGTCCTGAGACTACATGAAAAATCATCAAGGAAGAATCAAAATCCAAAAGAAAAATGACAAAATTTAAATATGGGATATGCTTAATATTGAATTTTTAGATTGAATAAATACAAAGGGTGAAATTTTGTCCACATAAGTACTTTTTCTATTTAAACCAATTTGAGTTTTTAGACAAAATGAATAAAAATGTAGCCAGTCAGTAAAGTTTGGAAAGAGAAATGGAAAAAAAAGTCATGATTCTCATTTGAAAGATGTGAATGTAATAAAGTAACCAGTGGCTCATAATATGAAGGAAAATATGGGTAATTGGCTAAGATGTCTCCAGAACACAACACCCTTCTTCTTCTTCTTCTTCTTTTTTTCTCTTTTGAAGAAAAAGAAGCTGTAATGATTGAGGTTGGGTTGGTTCCCCTCCCTGCCCCCGTCTGTGTGGATCTCCCAGTGACACATCAGGGCATTTGTATCTGGAAGGTTCATAATGCTTTTCAAGAAAGTCTGCAAATGCTCGATTTCTGAAAATAAGAAAAAACCACCTCTTAAAGTGAAAATGCAAATATGCCATAGGGGAAGAAGCCAGGAGACCCTGCTGGAAATAACCAGGTTAGAAGAAGTTAAGGATGAAATCCTAGATCAGAGGGCCAGACGACGGAGACTGTGTCAGCATGGCTTCCTGGGTGTCTCAGAGCCTGTGTTCAGTCAAGCACAGGCATAAAGTGGATATTCTGGCAAAATGACTGGAATAGAGGTCGAGAGGACAATTATGAAATATTTTAAAAGTAAGCCAAAGCTAAGGGTAAAGTTGAACCTGGAAGATGTTAATGAAGATCATTCTTATTCATTGATTAAAGGAAGCTTCATTACCTTTGGTTGACTTTGATGGCGGCAGAGTCTGAGGTTCTTGGGCTGCAACAAAAGCAAATCATATCAAAAGCAAGGCTGGAGACCACATCTAAGAAATTCAATGTTCTTCCCAACAAAGTGTTCCCTCCTTGGTGAATGACTGGTTTCTCCTGGCTTCTGACAGTGACACTCACTCATCCCACCTTCTTTCCACAAGCCACAATATAATAATTGAGAATTCTCATTTTTGTTGCTGATATTCAGCTGTGGCCTCGCTACCTGATAGTCTAACAACTGCCCTTGATGGCCGAAGAAATACTCATTAAATGGAGATCATGGTAGCTTCTCAGAGGGGGTTCTGAATTTCCTGTCACCTGCCACTTCATTTCTTGCAGGTTAGCCAGGTTCACCCAAGGAAGCAGGAAGAGGTGACATACCCACCAGGCCTGTTCCCATACCTGTGCTCAGTTAAGGACCCAGCTTGGCTGGATATGACATTCTTTCACAAAATACAGGAATTAAACTTACAGCCCACAAGGGGGAAGGCGTGTTCATACGGTACTCCCTGTACTTACTAGCATCTATTGCTGGTGAACAAATTGATTTACTAATGAGACAATCCATTTGGGTTAGCTAAAGGGGTCCAAAGGCAGTCTCGGATTTCACGAAATGCTGAATAAATTGAATAACAATGTCATTTAAACCTTTTGATAGATAATGAATGCTTGAACTAACAGTAAGTAAATTACACCACATGCTGGATGTGGTTTTGTTATATCATCATCTTTGGGCTTTTGAAAAGAACCTATGTCTTCTAATAGTTTTCCTATTATTCTAAAGAACAAAAAGAGTCAACTTTTTTCAAGAAGGGAATAAAAAACAAATTCTATTTTTGAAATTGAAAAAAATTCTGTTCTTCTTTTTCCTTACCCCAAAAAAATTGATTACTATGACACTCACTGACCATCTATTTATATATAAATTCTTTATATATAAATGCTCTTTATATATTTCTCATAATACAATTAACAGGCTTTATCTCTGATATTTTTGGAGGAGAGGGAGTGGCAGGTTTGGGAGAAGTAGTGAAGGAAACAAGCTGTAACATTAGTTTTTATATAGCAAGTAAATGGCTTTTTAGCAACTGAAATAGAAAATTTAACAACAAATATGCAGATAATTTTCAATGTTTCCAAAAGCAATGTTTAATATAATAGCACAAGGTGCTACTGAAAGGCATCGTCATTCATTACCATGTCTACGGCCAAAAATAATCTTTAAGTGAAAATATAAAAGAGTAAAAACTGAGTGTGAAAGAACAAAATTAAAGAGCTGTGATTAAAAAAAAAAAAACCATCACACACACCCCAGAATTCTTATTTCTTAAGAACTTGTCCAGAAATAGATTTTAATAGATAAATAGCAAAGCTGTAGTGATGCATCAGACTGAAGTAGACACTCAAGTAAATCTGTGTGTGTGTGTGAGAGAGAGAGAAAGAAGAATGAGTGTCTGAGTGTCTCACATGCTATAGGAAAAGGGGGAAGTCAGCATCAATACTTGAAATATGATACAAGAAAGATCTACATGTGAAAATAGCAAGGGACAAAAATTCTTCTGAAATTTTAAAAAGTTTTCATTTCTGTGCAACTGCCTTCTAAAAGAATAAAAAGTAAATACGATTTGCTACTGGTAACATCTTTAAGTTCCTGACCAAGACTGATGGGGCTGGAACCCAATAAGTTGAGCACCAAAGTCAACTGCATCTAATAGCAGTTAATGTTCACTAAGAACAAGTACATCTTGTGGAAAAGATAGTCCTAAGATATTAGAGATAAAGGTGTAAGATGTTCCATAACAAAGCTGAGTGGGCTATAAATGACTAAATCACAACCTCAGCACAAAATAGAATATATAACACATTCTTGGATGTGTGACTAGTAAGGAAAATGGTTTGCAATGCTATCCACTACATGGGGGAGCTGTGTCACAGCCACCTGTGATGGGGCTCCTTCCCTTTTTTTCGTCCACTGAAGGTTACTACCACCTTGAAGATAGATCCATGAGGGAAACGATTCTTAATGTGTGAGATAGACAAGCCAGGACATGGTGGCTGTGGCTTTGAGACCTGTACTGGACTGTGCTTAGAAAACATGCCCAAACCAATGTGGATTTTCACTCTCTAACTTAACCATCAAGGAAAACCAAAGAAAAGCGTCTTGTGTGGAAGATGAATTGGAAAAATGGAGGCGTAGGAGGAGAAGTCAGGGAGGGCAGTGAGTTCCTTAAGTCAAGCTTTTGGAGGTTTCAGTGATCTTGTGAACCTTGTCCAGAAACAGAAATCTACTGCAGAGCTATAAAAGCAGGCTTCCCTAAAATAAAAACTAAAAAGCTAGACCCAACACCATTGTTGCCGAGATCCAGTTAGTACCCTGTGTTGCCTAAGACTACACAAGGTCACCTTGAATTCTTGAGTGTAGGTGTGATCCTGAGGTAGTATGCTTGCTGTGAGAGGAAAAGGTGAATATTCTTAGGTGATTAGAAAGTTTAGAAATCAAAGGAACATAAACACATTAGCTTCCAAATAAAATGTCCTACTTTAAAGGAAATGTCAAATCTTTACTCAAGCACCTCAGAATAAGGTAAGAGCACACCCTTCTACAGTTGTATTAAGGAATGAATTTCTAATCAGAAATCTTTTTTTAGAAACCTCTGAAATAAATAATGTAACTTACGTATAAACCGTAATCAAGATTTGGAGAAAAATTGATGTGTTCAAATTTTATCTTATAATAACAGAAATAATGTTTATTTAAATTTGGTGACCCAAACATGCAATGATAATATTTCTTGATCTGCTTGGTAGGAGTCCTCTATTCAAAATAATAGTTACTGCCTTATTCCAAAGCTCTCTAAGCATAATTTTTAAATAAATGTATATGAAGTCCTTCTCAAATATAGCTGTCAAAATTCTTTAAATGGCTAGGAGTTCAATTTTATAAGCTGTGTTTTGTTCAAATATCCTCTCTGAGTGGATGTTTTTCATTCCATTTCTCTGACTCCAAGATTTCATGCATGGTCAGTCAACTATCCTTTGCCTAATCCCTGATTTCCTTCAGTCTGACACCTATACCTGGAAATCTAACTGCTTCTTTAAGGAATGTATGAGAATTCTTTTTCTAAGCAGTTACATTTTTCTTTCTTATCCACTTTATTACAAAAATAAATCATGCTTACTTAAGCAGAAAATCTCTTACTTTAATAATCCTACCATGTAAATATGTCCATTAATGGAAATGCAAATTTATAATCCATTAAACATTATAGTGAGAAATACATTTTTCTCAGAGCAAAGGATTTAAAATATGGATGACAATGACAACAAAGTTTTCTATAGAAAATCATGTAAAAAAATCCAAAGGGTTATATAAATTCTGGATGGACAGAAAACATGAAGATTTGGTCATTCAATCTGTTCTACAATCCTTAAGCAGGAAAATGTCTGTTTTTACTTAGGAGAATCCCGTTCTGCAAAAGAGCCTCCCCACCCCACCCCCCTTTTTTTTTAAATTCAGCAAAACACCCTTAAAATCTCCTGAGAGGTAAACAGAAGCCAGTGTTTAGAAATCAGAAGTCTTAGAGAATCAGAAATTAGAAATCTCAGAGAATAAGAAAAATACAACCTTTTTCTGGTCCTGCAGCTTGAGAAATGAGAAACCCCCAAACAAGGCAGAGTTCTCAGAGGACAGAAACACTACTCCTTCCAGCTGAAAGGCTACTGTTATTTATTGCAATTGTTATTTAGTGCAATCAGCCAACTTAGGTACTGGAAACTATTTTGTAGTCCTAAACAAGGGTCTCCATCCCTTCCAGTGCTACATTTCTGTTTTCTCTGCACTGCTCATGAATGTAACGACCACCGCTCAGCTCAGAGCAATGCTGTGATAGCAAAGGGGCTGCTTATGAGGAGACTGCTCCATTGCAGTTTTGCACTTTCCGTGAAAAAATATATCAAAGATGAACATATGAATCAGTAGTTCTTGCTCCAAATAGCTGCATAGAACAAAATTTCAACTCCACTGTGGGAACATATATAAAAAAGTTCAGGGTAAGTATCAGGATTGGTATGTGTCATTGATGGAATGAGAGGGATTTTAGGTTTTATAGAAATAAAATGAGTTTAATTGGGAATTGGAAAAATAAAGAAAAAATAATGATCAAATCAATATTTAGGCATTTTAGTATCTAAGAACACAAAAGAAAAACCTTAAAATAAAATATATGTTAGGTGGAATGACATCTTGGAAGACTTTGGAAATATTCCATTAAAAGAACATTCCATGTTTCATTCACAGAGAACACTTAATGGAATACACTGATAAGTTTCCATCTGGTTTGAAAAACGTTTCAAGAGTTAGATATTATGCTGCCTCTGAATAGTCACAGTAACTACTCAAAAGACAATGATTTAACTCATGATTTAAAAAAATTAGTCCAGTTATTTTGCACTCTTCATATTTCTCAGATACATCTAAATCATCAAGCAGCAGGTAGAAAACACACGTTTTCAAATTGATATTCAAGGAGAAGCATAGTGCTATGATCTGATGCATAAAGGAATCCCACTAACCCCAAAGTGAGAGGTCCTTCTTCCCAGTGAATTCTGAACTAGAACTTGAGGGCCTTACTCAAAACATGAAGAACTGTGTTTATGACCCAGTTTTAAAAAACAATGAGTTGGGGAGGGAGGGTGGACAGGAAGCAGCAGTGGCTCAGCTGCTGGCACAGGGTGATGTCTGAGTGCTGAGTTCAAATCTATCAACTGTAGGGACAGCTATCCACAAGCATCATAGCCATGGTGTTGGTGATGTCTATGAGATCTTCCGTGTTCTCCAAATGAGCCATTCGGGATAGCTACTGAGGCAGTACATAAATGCTGGGTACTGGGTTTTCCACGGTGAGATGACAGAACAGATCCACTAAGCACATATCATCATCCTGTGCTATCTGTGTGGGTTCAGGGTCTTTCGAAATTTTAAAGGCAATTGTTCCAAGGCTATGGTTCTTTTTTTTGTGATGGAAAGAAAAACAGATTATCCTAGAGATAATGACATATCCTCCAAGAAGGAGCCTAAAGAACCTTTCAAAATTCTGCCATATTTAGTAGTCAATCTCAAAGTATACAATGGGTAAAAGTTTGGGGAAAGAAAATTTTAAGCTGTTATAATGTATAGGTCATACAGAATTGCATTTATATTACAAATACAAATGGAATTAAGCCAAATCCAGTTTGTCCAGCATGTTTCTTAGTATATTATTTAACAAGAAAGAATATCATCTCCTGGTTGATAAGCTACTGGAACCACCCAAATTCAATGCTACAACATGCATTGTTCCTCTCCTTCTCCTTCATCCAAATTCCACATATATATTGAGGCCTGTGCCTTAAACTTTCTTGGAGCTTCTATATAAATAGGATAGACCCTGAAATTTTATCATCTTATGTTGTACTCTCATTGTTATGTCTTATCTTCTCAAGATTATGAGAAACTTGAAACCTGGAATCATCCTCTCCATCTCAGTCACTTCTCTAGTGTAAAATTGAAAACTTAGTAGGCACCAAAAAGAAAAAAAAAAAAAAAAAGATGAGTCCTACTACTACTTATCTCATTCTCTAATGCTAGGGCAACAGCACTTGTTTCTAGGTTTATCCCAAAATTCACATGTAAAAAAATCATATCATTTTCAGTAAAATCTTATTGGAAACATTTGATTTTTATTTTGTATCATTAATAATTCAGTCATTAATTTCAAATTTATAAAGAAAGTATCCTATAGAATCATGGAACTTTGTTTTTATAATAAAGAGATGAACATTGTCTATCTGGAACTAAGTATCCTGAAAAATAAAAGAGATGTTTATTTACCAGGCTTAGTTCTTGGTGTTTGGGGTCTAGGGCGTCGTTTAGGTGTAGAAAGGGTAGATGTATTTCGCTGGGGAGCTGAAAGAAGAAGATTGAATACAACTTTCAAAAGTGATATTTTCAGGGTTGGATTATTGTCTATAAACTTAACAAACTTCTTGAGTGCCAGAGCTATTTTATATTTCTTTGTATTCCTAAAATGCCCAACCTCATGCTTTATAAACATTATGCACTAAGTGTTGACCAGGACAACAGGAATTAAAGCTCTACAGGAGACCTGAGGATGAATTGTTTAATTGAATGTACTGGAAAGTGAGAACCCTGGAGGCATTTCAGAACACAAGGTACAAAAAGAACTCAAAAAGATAACATTGGAAAGCAGAACAGATGCAAAATAAGATATCTTAGATTTAGAAAATGAAAAGTTCAAAACTTCTATTTGTAGTTCATTACTATCCTCACCAGGCATTAATGAACTGTATCATTTAAACAATTTCCCATGATCAAATGTGGGTTGGGCTACCTCTTCTATATTTCCTCACATGTCCAGGATCGCAGAGCCTATGTCGTGCTCTTTAACACTTAGACTATTCTGAACGAAATACTCTTGCATCATATTGAAAGGTGCTCAATATTAGGGGATATATTTTAAAATATTTATCATCTAGAATTCTGCTGCTATTTTCTGGTTGACCAAGCTAAAAGAAATATGGGAAGGAAGTTTTTCTTCAAAATATATAAACATTGAGATTATGAAAATTCTTTGGAGATTATTTTAAGGCTCGCACACTGGGTCACTCATGAATTTTTTGAAGGATTTCATGATAGAGTATGAAGTGAAATGCTTAGTACTGAAAATATTTTGAGAAGACCAACATGATGATTGTTTTTTTGTCACTTTACCTATTCCTTCAAAGCACACACTATACAAATGTCATTAGTTACCAGGTGTTGTAGGTTGCATTTCAGGGCTGGTAAAGGTTTCCACTTTTTGAGGAACAAATGGTGTTTCACCTGCAGCTGAAAGCACAAACACCCATCCCATCAAATAATCCAGTTAAAATGAGGTATCTTAAGAACATAATTGCAACATGCTTTTGGAATGGTACAGGGCACATGCTACACATACATGAGTAAGGATGAAAATGCATGTCGTCTTAAAAGCTGATGGATGAAGTCATGATTAAAGTGGGGAAAAAGCTAGAATGACAGTTGCTCAGTAGCCAACTCATGAGTCAGTTCATGGAACTAGGAAGATGCAGACCACAAACACACAAGATGAGATGACGTGGGTGATGAGGACCTCCATGCAGTGTTCAAAGCTTTTCACAACTTTAAGGATGGGGAAAACACCATCTATCACAGTTCAATGAGAGAAGGGGTAGATGCACAATTCAAATACATGTCTATTCAGAAATGGGAAAGAGACAAATGATTAGCTGTGATGGGATGAAATGGTCATTCAGAGGAAAGGCATTCACATGGATTAAGGGTTTTTTTTTGGTGGAAAACAAAGCACAATTTTTCTGTTAAAAACATTACCCAGTGTTGCCCTTGGCTGTTCAAGAGTTCTAGAAGTTTTAGGTGGGACAGAATCCAGAATAGAATCACTTGTTGCTGTTGGAATAAATGTCAACATTAATAAAAGCAGTAGAAGGCCACAGGAATAAAATTCAAATTCATGAGTAATAAATTATGCCCCGTGAGGAAAATATCAAGATCACTTGAGGGACTGCTGACCAACACTTTGAAACCAGTGATGCACTAGGAACTGAAGATGAGCTCACTTTAAAATGCATACATACTTTTATACTGGCCAAATTATATTGTTACATCATGTGCATGTTCATGTAACAAATCCCATTATGCTCAACTGTAATGCACCAATAAAAACATGAGAAAACATACTTTAAATATCAGAAACCATGGAAAAGAAGTGTTTTACACATTCAACTTATTTCCATTTGGTTTTTCTAGTATCTTGCCTTTTGTTTTCTAGTTAACTGAACCCACTATGAGCATTCTATTTCATTGTCTTCTTGCTATTTAAAATTATTCTCCTTTATTAGTCACAATGCAACTAATGCTAAGACGACACATACAGAAAATACCAGGCACACTTTTGGCAGAAACCAGACTTACTTTGACTCTCCTACAGTGTCTAGTGCATAATAAACAGCTGCTGTAAGGAACTTTTGGACTAAGTTAAACTAGCTGTAAATAGAGCAGGGAAGATCTAGAATGTCTAAAAACAAATGAGTGATGTGATTGTTCTATGGCAGGATTTCTCACCTAGGCACTAAGTAACACTCAGGGCAAAATAATTCTTGGTTGTGGGAAGATGTTCTGTGCACTAGAGGAGTTGGGTAACATTCCTGATCTCTGTCTACTAGACGCCAATGGCACTTCTCCCAGCTGTGACAACCAGATGTATCTTTAGACATTTCCAATGTCTATGGGTAGAGGAGAGATCCCAAATTAACCTTAGTTGAGAATCTACAGAAAACCCTCTAAGTTCTAAAACTTTTAAAGAATAATTCCAGGCAAGAGAGCAATAGGCCTTTCTATTACTTTCCCCGAGTCCAGCAGTCACACTGAGGCTATTTGCAAGCCAATCTATCTGCAGCTCCCTCATGTGACAGAACTGATTGACAGATGAACATAAAGGAACACTCAATGGGAATCTTGGGTAGTTCACTTCTTGACATACAGGGGCTATTTTCCCCTTGTGGAGCTCTAGAGTACACTTTTTCACTCTGCAAAAACTAAAAGGGACAGCCTGCCAAGTGTCATCCAGACACCTGGATTCGGAGACATAACTGAAAGACTGGGTATACCTGTATGGGCTTCTGATATTTCAGTCTCATCTGAAGTGGTAGGACTTGAGAATACATCATAAGTTACTTAAAAAAGAAAAAGAAAGAAAGAAACAAACGAGATGTTAATGTTGATTCATTTTGAAAGCTTTTGTGATATACTTTAATGCTGGCTACAGGACAGCTCCATGTAAGTATGAGTGGGTTTAGGCATTCAGCTGCTGGCCTTGTCATTACTGGGTTAGCAATCACCACCCGGGCTACGTTTTGGCTGCCTTGCTCTGAGCCGCAGGATTTATATAGCAAGCCTTGGCACTGGCTCTGGGGTGATGTGAATACAGAGCTGTATGTTTATAATGAAGTGAGGCCAGCTCTAAATCAAATGCTGCAAAGAATATAAATATAAATAAAGTCAGATGGCAGCTCAGGGAGAGATTTCTGAACAAGGAAATAGCAGTTACACTGAGGCTATTTGCATAAAGGCTACAGCTTAGTCTTTCTGCCTAGTGAAAGTTGCCATCGTGATGTCTCATGTGTGGACAGCACTTTACAGTTTCCACAGTACTTTCTTACACATCAGCTTCTTTTTTTTTTTTTTTTTTGCGGTGCTGGGGATTGAACCCAGGACCTCGTGCTTGTGAGGCAAGCACTCTACCAACTGAGCTATATCCCCAACCCAACACATTAGCTTCTTTAACCCTAATAACATCCCTGAGAAATATGGGAGATTGGCATTATCCTCACTTTCTTTTTTTTTTATTATCCTCACTTTCTTGATAATGGGCTGTTGTCATCACACTCTAGATAAAAAAGATGAGGTTTACAGAAGCAGACACATGCCAGAATTGTCGTGTTCAGTGCATTTTCCACTCCATGGCAGGACCAGGAGCAGCCAGGCTAATAAGACCAGGACTCTTGTGGCATCACCCCTCCTGCCATTTTACATAGAGGCAACTTTTGTTTCATGTTCCTCCACGAGTCATGAGCCCTTGTACAGTCTAGGCAGCTTTAAAGATCAATTTTATTTGAAATAAAGAAAGTGAGATACATTTAAATGTAAAGATTGAATTATTTAAATGCAGGGATAGTTTTCAGGTTTGCATACAAGTTAAACCTGTAAGTAAAAACAGCATTAGGTAATTTTTCTTTTTAGGCACAAAGAACTATCACTATGGAGAGGTAGATAAAGCAGGACCTAACAGGAGGTGGCATTGCTTTCCTTTTACATTCCAATTGTCTGTACAGAAAGAAAACAAAAAGGAGGGCATTCATGAGATTTACTCATTGGGGTTACTTGTAATTCAATGACAATTTAATGATTTTGAATCATGGCTGGTAGAAACTGTAAGAAAGATAACCTGAGATGGTGTGACAGTCTGAAAGCAGAGGACAGCTTGTGCTTTCAACATACCAATGGGGCAGGTAATGTATTTGTGATGGTGAATCTATTCTTTACAAAGTCTTCAAAAATGGGAAAAATATGGTGAGTTTAAATCTGCACATATGTCAAGAATACATCTGTTACATGGAAAAGTTAGACTACCAGCAATTTTAAAGGATCAGAAAAGAATGACTAATCTTTTAAAGGGCAAAAATGGCATAGTCTCTGGTCTTAGACTTTCTTTAATTCAGGTTCAAGTTACAGATCTAGCAGTGTCAGCTCCATCTCCTACTAAATAAATTGGGAAAAGTTTACCAACTGGTATGTAACCCTCTTATCCTAGCTAAGAAATTATGGATTGCTTGACTTTTTAAATTATGTTACCGTTTTTGAAAAATGCCATTACTGTTTTTATGTTATTCTAACTCCCAAATCTTCCTTCCATCTAATGACATTGGACCAATTTTCCTATAGTCCATATTTTAGTTCTAAGAGATGATATTTATTCATCCTTTATTTATTTTCCATATTGACAATTCTCTACCATTCTGGAGGTTCAAAACCAAGTTGCCAGCTTTCCTTAAGTTACTCCCACAAGTCATTTGATGTGGACAGATGCTCTCTCCTCCCATCCTTTAGCAAATGTAGTTCACATCTGCAAGTTCCCAATCATCAGGAGTCTTAACTTCTTGCAGCATCCTTCAGATTCAAATAACACATTTGTCAGAAGACTTAGTGTTTGATATTTCTATTTCTGTAGTTTCTGAGAATTTAAGAAAAGAATGCTAAAGAACACACAAATACCACTCATTCCAAGGTTTATGTTATTTGGACAGTTTTGAGAGGCATATCACCTCATCTTTATCCATGAGTTAGTCTTCTGACTCTAAACTTATTGATGTCCAAGGAGAAGACTATGTTGAAATGGAATTCTCTGAAAAGATCTCTGAAAATCAATTGCTTTTAATTTCTTTTCAAAATTCAGGAAGAAAAGAGAGAAAGAAAAAAAGGGACAGGGAATTTCACTAAAATAGAGGAAAGCTCAGTAGAGTAGATAAAGGGAATTGAGGAGGAGGAAGGAGGGATGGGAAAAGGGAAGAATAGTGGAATGAATCTGACTGAACTTTTCTATGTACATACATGAATACAGCACAGTGAATCCCAACATCAAGTGTATCCACAAGACACCAATTTAAAAAAACTATAAATAAATTACAGAAATATCAGTAGAGTAGAGGAGAGGGAAGGGAGGAGGGGGAAAGTGCTGGGAAATGAATTAGAGCAAATTATATTCCATACTTCTGTGATTATGTCAAAATGTATCTAATGATTAGGTAAAAAGAATTTTAAAAAGGGGGGAAAGATAAAACCTCTTGTATATGCACACCTATGCCAGAGTAAAATTCACAAAACAGTTACGCCTAGTTCCTGAAAGTTCACTCCAGCTATAAAATTGATAAACAGTTCAGAGAATGCCACTATATATTATTACTTATCACCTATCTGTCGGGGATAAAATACTATAGCTATTTGAAACTAAGTAGCACCTCTGATCTTGAATTCACAGAACATACATGGGACCAAAAGTTGTTAGAGAAATCTAATGCAACAAAATAGGCAGTTCAATTTAAAGGTTATAAAAAGCAATATTATATCAAAATGGGTTCTACTGTCATGTATAATTAAAAATAACCAATAAAAAAAATTTTAAAAAGCAATATTAATTTCCCTTAAAAAAACAGTACTGACAGGGTACAGTGGTACGTGCTTGTGATCCCAATGGCTGGGGGGCGGGGGTGCTGAAGCAGGAGGATCACAAGTTCAAAGCCAGCCTCAGCAACTTAGAGAGACCCTAAGCAATTTAGCAAGATCCTGTCTCTTAGTAAAAAATTAAAAAAAAAAAAAAAAAGGGGGGGGCAGCACGGAGCTGAGGATGTGGCTCAGTATTTAAGTATCCCTGGGTTCAATCCCTGCTACCAAAACAAACAAACAAACAAACAAACAAACAGTAATGACTTACCATTATAACTAAATTTTATCTTCAGATTTTTTTCAGAAAAATATGAAAGACATTTTGTTTGTTGTATATTTTTACGTTGAAAAAAATTATTAGATACAAATCCCACCATGAAAACCTGATATTGCTCTGAAAATGTGATCACACATAGACAAATTGAGAATTTATCATTTCATTTAAATTCCCTATCAATAACTATGTGATATATTTTCCTTTTCAAACATAAATTCTTAGACAATAGACATTAGGGTAGAAAATTTCATATTCATTATGCACTCTAGGTTTATTTACTCCAAAGCCTAGTACATGGTAGATCTCCAATAAAGTTAATCTGCAAAACATCCATTAAAATAAAAAAATTAATGGTGATTTTGACAGATGGGTAGCTTAAGCTCTTTGAAATGAGGATTGACTTTCTGGTTTTGATTGGAGAATGATCATGTCCTTTAATTCTGATATACAATGTGTGCACACAAATCTGTTCCTCAACTACACACATAGCTTCCATGGGTTTGTGTGGCCTTATTCTCCATGGAGGTAGGATTCTAGAAACATACATGAAGAAGTAATGAAATAACACAATAAGTAACTAAAGGGAAAAACACACCACCACACAGAATTCTCAGTGCTATTTAAATTCACAAATACTGCTTTCTTTGGTTAATGGAAAAACAAAATAACTTTCTGCTTGGTCTTGAAATCTGTTAAAGTATTGCCTGCACGAAAATGTTTGTGAAATAAAATCAAAGGCTGAGGCTATAAATCTCAAGGAGACCACAGTGAATCTGTAAACCATCTGCTATGCTTGACTTCTATTTTCTTACTCTCAAAGCATCAACACCACTACTCATTCCTACTTTTTCTCCTCCCTAGGGCTTAATCCAGTTGGGTGGGCCAGATCTGCGCTAATCAGCACCTTACAGGGCAGGCAGTAAGATCCAAATGTGGAGTTTACTTCTTTTTAACCACTCTGAAAAGCAGCATCTGTGACCAGACTTTCTAACCAGTTCTCCACTCTTTGTGTATGCTGATCACTTCACCTTTTAAGCCTTTAAATAATTTATAGAGCTCAAGTATATGTTGCAATTTCCTAGAGTTCTAGAATGTACTGAAAGAATTCAACACAGAAAATCATTAGGGATGACCTCCTAAAGGAAGCTCCCAAAGTGAATTCTAATGAAAAGAACAAGCTGACCATGCTCTCTTCTGATTCTCTGTCAAGGGAAGTCTCTAAAAGATAACTACTTATAGTTCAAGAGGAAATAATTCAAGGAAAAAGTAGTTTCAGGAATAAGTCTCTATAAATCTGGGGAGAAATTCTGTTTGGAAACTTTAGGGGAAGAAGAGGCAGAAGGGAGTCTAAGAATGAAACAAACACATGAAATCATTCTGCGTTTGTGATCACTGTTTTTTCATTTGATTTTGAAATCCTATTGATATTAATGATAGTCTTTTTAGGGAATGATCAAATAAATTAAGGAAGCTTAACACGGATGTTACCAAGCCAGAAATAATAAGCTCATTTGCATTCCTTTCATTCCCTTGAATCATATAAGGTCTTTAGAAAGTATGCACAAGCCCCACCTGGGGGTGGAAGATGAGAGTTTTTCTATTTTTCTTATTTTTAAATTTGTTCTTTTTAGATATACATGACAATAGAGTGCATTTTGACATATACATACATGCAGTATAACTTATTCTAATTAGGATCCCTTCTTGTGGTTGTACATGATGTGGAGTTTCACTGGGGGGTCTGTTCATATATGAACATAGGAAAGTTATGTCTGATTCATTCCCATCTTTCCTGTTCCTATAGGTGAGAGCTTTTCTAGAACTCCTATGACAACACTAAAACTGTAGTGAGCTGACCAACTTCCAGTTGAACATAGGACCAATTCTACTGCATCATCAGGTAGATGGACTTTTTCCTGAATAACTGTTACAAGCACTAAAGTATTCTAAAATCTAACTTTCTTTTAATAGAAAATGTATAATTTTATATTCTGGTATGCAGAACACATTTTGTGATTTCCTTTATATACTCTATGGAAAATTAGATTTGCCAAGGAAATCAGCATCAATCAACCCTACTTAAACATACTTCATAGAAGGTTTATACAAAATCCAATTCCAAATAATGAAATTGCACAACACAGCTCTAGTGAAAGATTGGGGCAAACAGACTGAACACAAAGAAAAGTATATTTGATGATTATGTATATCATATTTCCTGGACTATTCCAAACTTCAAATAGCCTGTTTCACTGTTGCCATAAACTGTTGAAATGACCCAGGGATTTCAATAACCAGCATGAAAGCTAGAATTTTCTAAAGTCTTTTATGTCAAAAAGTGGCACTCGTTCTCTTTTTTTTTTCTTGATACAGAATGCCAAAATAAAATAAATGTTACAATGATAAATAATATATAGTGGTTGATCAAGAGAAGAGTTTCCCTGGCATCCAGGGTGGTCTGGCACCCACAAGCAGTCTATGGTGTCTTCATGTTGAATGTCAACAATTTCAAAGAACAACAGTATCAGATGAGATCACTCTGACTTTGATGGATCAAAGGAAAATCAAGAGTAGGCTGTAGTCGTGCGGAACACAGAACAGAAATGGAAACATGAACAGCATCCAACCACAAGCCTCACCCTGCCACATTCTCACCAGTGTGGGCACCTTGTGCTTCTTTACCATTCATAGCTTTATCTTCCTTTTGCTCATCTTGTCTTCTAGTTAGGAATTACGAAGATACTCACGCACAGACTTACTCCTAATCCCAAGAAAAACTACGTCCTTGGACACTTCTGCCAATCACTTAATGCAGGCAAAAATCCTGCAGTAAGTCTTCTCCAACATCTGCTACGAGATCCTCCAGTTACTCATCATTTATATTGTCCATTAACATAATAATTAAATAAGTCTGAATTCAATCCACTCCATGTGGGTTCTGCTGGTCTTTGGGTGAAAGGAATTGACAGCAACTATAGAGGCATCATACTGAAAAACAAAATCAATGCTGTTCTAATGATGTCAATAATATCAGCTAAAATATATTGCTTTTCCAAAGTATATACTAAAAATGGGGCCTACTGATTTTGTGAGCCACAATTCAAGCACTATCTCCATCTCTCCATTCTAAAACAATTGCAACAGGAAGCTACCTGAGTAACTGGAAAATAAAATAATCATATATGCTGAAACTACATGGAAAATAGCAACTTAATACATGTACTAATGTACACAAAGTTAATTAAAAGAAATAAGAAAGGTTGAAATGAATGGAAGGACTACATGAATATATCAACTCTTAAAGTCACAAATAATGTATACATGTATTTTTAATTTTAGCAGAACTTAGGAAGATGTCACAGAATACTTGTACCAGAGTGCAGATGGATGCATTGCACATTAACAAAAAAATAGAAGATACTTCATCCAATCATTTTTATTTATTTATAAGAAACCAATCATGTTGATTTGATACCTACTGCTCTATTATTGACCACTCTTGATGATTCTTACCTGCACCATGCGCAATACTATAGAATACAGCAATTAGGTGGTGCATTTCAAATTTGAATGCCATACAAGTCACCTGTGGATATTGTTAGAGAGCAGAGCCTTATTCAATAAAACCTAGAGAGGAGCCCACAGTCTTTTAAATAGTTTACAGGTAACAGTATTTTGGGTGGACCATATTAAGTAGCAGGGATAGACAAGTTAAATGTCAAAAGGGCAAGTTGGGAAATTTCTGGGTCTAAAGTGCATGCCTAAAAATATCATTTACTAAACTGATGTTGTAGCCATTGCCAATCTCAACTCAGTGCCCACAAGGGCTGAGAATGAACAGTTGTGAGTTCCCTGACAGGCTAAGACTGCCCTGGTGTGGTGAGGTAGCTGAACAATGAGGCTGCTTCCTGCTGCATTTAACCTTATCCATATCCATATGGATCCATATGTATCCATATCCATACATTGAGGCAAGACCAGAGTATTCCTTTCCTAGGACTAAGGGTAAAAAGGAACTTTGTTTATTGGGATTTCCCATATCATCTGTTTTTGTCTATACTTCTGCAATCTTTACTCACTCCCAAACATGTTCTCCTCACTCCGTGGTCCACTCAGGCTTTATATACAATTCATGTCCTAGGTTTTAAAATTTCATAAATGGTTTCCTTCAGTTTGCTTCTAAAAAAATCAGAGAAACAAAAATCTAAGTGCTGCTTAAGGAAAACCCAAGTGAATTCCATGTCCCCTAGGGTATAGCCCCAAAGCTAAGAGATGAAAGGGACCTGAAGTTTAGCCCAGGGTGCCCAGAAACATTTGGTTTGGGAGATCTGGCACTCTGGTGGGATGTGGGAGTCACAGCTGTGACACCAGTCACAGTCACACCATGACCAGGGCTGTAATGGTGCTGCAGATAGGCCACAGAGATGCTCCCAGGCTTGATGCTACTCTGTAACTACAATGAAGTTGGGCTGGTGTGATGGCTGGTGGAACTAGAGGCTCAATATGACACTCCATCCAGAACCCCCAGATTTTACTCTCAGGGTGACGGCATTGCTCTTTTTGTACCCACTTAAGCTAATTGCACTACGGTGTTAGGGTCAGTGATTAAGGAAACCAAGGATTAAAAAGATCCAATTTCAGGCTTCTCCGGATTGGCTGATCCTTGGGCATCTTTCAAGTGTGTTACCACTTGAGAAAACAAGGAGATCATAAAGACACACATACTTAATTTGATGTCATCCGTATCTTTTACTGAGCATTGAGCTCATTACATTTATTACAGAAAGGATAATTTGACTAAGATCTGTGTGTCTGGGGGCTCATTCTCCATCCTTTTTCTAACCCACTCCTCCACTAGACTCTGGAGGACAGCACAAAATGTCAGTATTTACCTTAATTACAATAACTTCTAGTTACATATGATATATATTCAAAATAAAGTCACAACAATTAGAAGCTCACAAACATTAAAATATAAGTAAAACAAAATATCATGAAGCAATCACAAAGGGTGTTTTTTAAATATAATTCTTTTATGCTAAATAGTCTCTTCTTTAATTGACTGCTAGGCATTAAAGAAAAAATGGGGAAAATTGTGATTAACAAGAAGATATTTTTTGAGAAGGGGAAATCATCTCATCAGTTTTGTTGGTCCAATGCAAAAATTTCCAAGAGGAAAAAAGCTAAGACCCATGAACGTAAAGAACAATAGCCAAGTCACATGGTTAGTAGGAGAGCTGGCACTGAAAGCAAGATCTGCTATAAACTCCTAAAACGTGCAGACTTTCCTCTTTATCATGGTGTGCTTACAAATTTTAGAACTTGATATAATACCTTGCACATAGTAAGCTCTCAAATGTTTGTTGAATTATTTTACCAAAAATGAAACAAATACCTACCAGCAAAAGAAGCATTAAGTTCATGCAGTTAAATCAGACATGACTAACATGATGCACTTACTTTTGTTACTGCTCTCATGTCACTAAAGAGATCTCTAGAAAATCAGTGGAGCAATTCACAATTCATTCTAGCCAGCCTCCTAATAATGTATCCGGAAATTAAAACATATGTCTTTAAAACAAATACAAAACCATTTGGTTTTTATATTAAGAAAAATGAGATTCATATAAATATCAAGAATATATTACAGGCTTTCCATTTGCCACAAAGTATATTGGTACTCAGTTAAGTAACCTATAAAAAAATTAAAAGATTTGTTTTTTTTAAAGAATGCAATTACCAGTTTGAGGCGGCACAACTTTGGCATCTTCAGATGGTTTAACTGCAGGCACCATCCATGGCTTTTCACTTGCAGCTATATTGGAAAGAAATAGAACTTCCTGAGTATTTGTTTTAAAGAGAAAAAGGACAGGAATAGGTTACTGGTATGATGAAGTGGCTACCAGAAGACTGCAATAAAAAGCTCATACAGGTCCCATCAAAAGTTATTACATATTGAGAAGAAATCAATATATGTCCATCCATACAGCATGTGATCAGTGGCGAGGGAGAGACCAGAGCTTCAGATCACACTCTCAACATTTATAAGCACAGAAAACTAATCAATTGAGTTGCATCAAATTAACAAACTGATAATTTTTATTGGAATGGAAGAAAATCCAATCAAATAGAATTTTCCTTTTCTTCTCTTTTCTTTTTTGCCAAAACAAAGACTTGTTTACCTGAGTTAAATGAATTCATTAGTTCACTGAGGTTTGTAGAGATAGGACCCAGTAAATGTGGCCTACAAAATAAAGCAATCCAAGGGCCTCATTCACGCTAGGTAAGTGTTCTGCCACTGGGCTTCATTCCCAGCCCACCACCCACATTCTAAACATCAAATATAAGGGACATTTATTACCCAAAGTACCCCACGGTTTCTCAAAAGGGAAGGGTGTTTTTGCCTCAGGAAACTCTGGAGGACGTTTTGGAGCTGTAATAAAACACACAGGACAGTTATGACGGGAGGTGCAAATAGCAGAGAAAAGACTCAAAATTTCAAGCTTTCAAAGTCAATAAACACAAAGGGCAATTATTTCATGTCAAGTGATGAATATTTAGTAGCATTTCTTACTTATGTGTTTAAATGTTGAGTAACATAATACTTCCTTTTCAAATTTTTTAAGTCAAGCCACTATATCTGAGGTATTTGGGCTCTTCTTTTTACACTTCTTTCTTTAGCTATATTTTATATGTGCTCTTGGGTATGTTTCATTTAATTTCAATCACCAAACACATTTGAACTAGAAAATATGTACTGGTAGCTTTTAAAGTTAGAATTTTGGCAACTTTGTGACTTTATGTATATGTTCCTCAATCTTTTTAAATATTGCACTCATAAAGAAATTCTAAGCAATTCTAAGAATTACTAAGTAATTCTAAGAAATTCTAAGGAGTCTGTAGAAACATCATATCTACTCTGTCAAGAGAGACAATTGAGGAAAAACAGCTATGCAGAAAATATCAGTTTGTTCAATGGCATGATTATGAGTGAAAAGAATCAAACATAAAAATATGACCACTGAAGAGAAAAAAAAAAAACCACCAATGCATTTGTCATAGGGAGAGCCTCTCTAGGATCTTAAAGTATATAGATTTTTAGCACATTAAGGACTTGGGTGTTGAAGAACTCATGGTTCTAGAAACCATTTGTCCCTTTTTCTTTCAGGGAGATGAATTTGAAAGCATTAACGTAAGGACTTACATCAAGCACAAATAAAATTTCCAAGGTAATAAATAATAAAACTGCAGTGTTTAATCATTTTTACCTAGAGTGCTCAGTGGCAATTCAAACTTAGGCATTAGAATAGTTTGCAATGATTCTGGAGTCCTTTCACTGAGAACTGCAATAAAGAAGAATGTGGTTAGCAACACCTTGATTCAGGATCTGATTTTGCTTAACCATGATCATGCACAGCATGCTTCACAACCCTCACGTGCAAAGAGTAGTTGATGCCTTGCATGGAAAGAACTGAACTTTCAAACCTGGAAAAGTTATGTAACTGTTAAAATTTAAAGGATATGCTTTCAGAAGATCAACATCACAAGTGCAAAATGAAATACATGCTGCTTGCTCCTTTTCTTCAGGGGAAGAGAACAAACAAGCAAGTTAGATTCTCTTGGGAAAAACAGCAAATATGAGTGACATGAAATTCTTATTAAAATAGCAGGACTCTTTGGAGGATTCTTCCTGAGTTCAGTATGCAAAAGACTTCCAAAAGCCAATCTGAGCAGAAAGCTCAGACAAAATCAAGACTTGCAGGCTTTTCTCACCACTCCAAAGTTGGAGGCTGAAAGCTGGTACTTGGTGTATCCAACCCAAGAGACTGCTTTAAAAGGGCATGCAGTTAGCATCTAGCATCCAACTCTGCTGGAAGATCAGTCACAAGATCAAGGCATACTGTTATCTCTCCAATAGAATTGGTCTAAGAAATGGGAAAGTTACTGCCAAGAAGGGCAAAGGAGAAAGAGAGGAAAAGGAAGGAACAGGAAAGAGAGGGGAGGAAGGAAGGGAGAGGGAAGGGAGGGAGGGGCAGACTAAAGCATTGGAATTACTTTTCTATGAATGCTAGGAGTTTTTCAGTACAGCCTTTTTTGTTTAAGGGTGGGGGGAAGCTCTTAGAATTACCTAGTGTTGTTTCTGAAACATCTACTTCACTCAACTCAGTGGGTTTAATGGTTCTTGGAACTGTTTCAGGAGTCACTAAAAGGTTAAAAAAAAAAAAGATAACAACAAATTAAGATAAGTGATGAATCAACCAAAGGCCACAAGACATCATTTGTTAGCCTTTAGAATTACCAGCTGATATTTATACAACCCAATTCTTTTCAGATCCTAATGTCAAGGACTTCCTGGCTTGTCCCAAGTGCCTGGGCACTCTTCTCCCCACCCGTCCTTTCTGGGCTTGGTCCCCCTTTTTCATTTGCTCTGCAAAAGCACACCATACTACCTCCCTTAAAGCATTTATCACATTATTATTTTTGTCTTTCTTTATCTCTAGGGTTTAGTGCAATGCTTAGGATAAACAAGCACAGACTAGTTTATTAAATAAATGGGCAAATAAAAAAATGACCTAAGGCTGAAAGATTTGCTTAAAGTCCTTACATTATCAGATTTTTCTCTCAAACCACACTCACTTATGAAACTTGGAACAGGGTTGAAATTCTGATCAGGATTCAAATGCTCAACCACAGGGCTGTTCCAACTGCTAGGTTAAAGGCAATGCATAGCTCAGATAAGTAATTTGGGTGAAAGAAGAACCATGGTCACTGAGATCTGGAAAGAAATGTGAGCTAGAATTTTGCAGGGTAAGGACATGAAATAAACACAATACTAATAATAAGTTGTGGTGGTTGCCTAAGTATTTCTAAAGTGGAAAATTCTGAGGATTTGGCAGAGAACTAAGAAATCTGTAGACTCTCATCAGACACTGTGCCAAGAGAAGAAAGTACAACTTGGAAAAACGGGTAGAATCTTTGAGGCAGAGAAGGACTTGGAATCACCCACCAGGTCATGCCTGTGCTCTTCTGGGTACTGACCAATTGCACTGAAATCAGAACACCACCCGTAATCTCACCCAACCCGTTTATTCCAGTAGTGTAAGTAGCTTCTATCTCAGCCCTACGAAAGCAGGGATGAAGGACCATCTTTCTTCTTTAGGCAGCAAACATACATGCTCTGTCAGAAATATTTCTAATTCAGTCTGTTTCTTGATGCTATTTTATTACCACATCCATCATATCTTCTCTGGAACAGCTACAAGTCCAAAAGTTTAGTACAAAGTAACTATCACTGATATTTCAAGGAATGGCAATTTGCAGATTGAAAAATTCACTTCAGACTGTAGTTACTTTATTAGTGTGGATTGTGAGGAATTCTTGCCAGAAGTTAGTTTGGATAAGGTGGTATTTCTCTGGCAAAAACTCTATACCTCAGAGATCCCCAGTGGACTACATTTGATAGTTTCATTCAGAGAAGTTGAATGTTTACTAGCAACAGTGATAAACTCTGGGGAATATGCTTACTACATTTACTCTTTAAAGCATTTTTACTGAACTATTTTATGTTCTTTATACTAGGCGTTCATCTCCCAGGTACATTTGTTTCTAAGTGCTTCCAGGGTATTTTCACAGCTATCAAGCTAGAGGTTTGTGATGGACATAAAGCAGTTTGCTAAACAGACCACTTGTGAAAGGAAAGTAATGAAAAATGGTCTCAGGTTTTCACATGAAAAGAAAGCACTAAAACCATGGTATTACATTTTAGTGTAGAACTATTTCAGTGTCAATGTAACAACTTTCATTTAAAGTGAAATATAGCTTATACATTACATAAGACTTATATGATTCAATAGTTCATTTCCCAAACATTAGAAACCTAGGACCTTCTATTGTTTTGTGATCAAAATAAATTTCCTACTATGTCTTCACTGGAAAAAAAAAATAGAATCTTGTACATCATTCACTTAAAAATATACTACTTCTTTTTTCAACGTCAACAGAGGGATCTCATTACCTGTTATGCGCTGTGCTGGAATTTTTTCAACTTCTGGTGTTTTAGATTCAGCAGGTAATGCCAAAGTTTCATTCTTGGCTAAAAAGTAAGAGAATAGGTCATTTACCTCACTTCCTAGTACAGTGTCCCATAATACCCTGTTCAAAACATAATCAAGTAATAAACCAATTAAAAATTAAATATATCCCTTTTCACCAGTCAACTTCATTGTGTATTTCTTCCATGAACGAGTATGAGTAGAAGATGATTTTGAAATTGCTTCTTATTAACTCCAGCTAATTCTGTAAGATCGAAGTTGGCATCAACGTGAAGAAAAAAATACCACCACAATACTTGGATAAGTCTTGTCATTCAGATTCACACACAGTTTCCTGAAGGCATAAATTTGTACTACAAACATTTCTCAAAATTTTATATTTAGGTCTGCTTGATTTTTTAAAAAATCAGTGAATAAAAAAATTCCATTATTATACCTGGTTAAAAACGTAACAGACTATGGCATCAGTTTTTGAAAAACACAAATAACTGACATGGAGAAATAAGTTATTTGGAAAAAATTGTGTCAAAATATAAATTACCAACAGTAAAATATTATTTGAGTCACATGTTGACATAGATCTTTTCTTTTGGAATTCAGTGTGAAGAATGGAATTACTTTTTTTTTTTTTTCATTATTTTCCCTCTTCATGCAACTATTTGGGAAACTTCCTTCTAAAATTTGGGTGCTTTTTCAAAGAAAGCACATTTCTGAAATAGAATTTTCCAATAATTAAGACATTCTCCAATTTTAAAATGTTCTTGGGATTAACTCTATTCAATTATTTAGCACATGGAATCAGTGACCCACATGTAGTATTTTGAACTGGTGTAGTGGCATAAAAGAATTCATGCATCTTTTTTTAGATAACATGATCATGCCATCGAGAGCTGATTAAATGATTAGATAGGATTTGTTGTCCTAAGGCCATACAGAACTTGGGTTTCTCAACTCTGGCACTGTTGACATTTGAGGCTGGATAGTTTGTGCTTTGGGGGGTGCTGTCCTGTTCTTTGCAGGGCAGTCAGCAGCCTCTCTGGCCTCTACCTGCTGGATTCCAATAGCATTCTCACCATTGTGATAAGCAGAGATGTCTTCAGACATTGCTAGATACTCCCAAGGGGAATTGCCTGCTGGTAAGAACTACCCATCTAATTTGTTCTCTCAAAGTTTTTCTTAATGTACAAATTCTGTAACCTTCTTCTGTAGTTCACATTACTCTTATGAAGACCATTTTCTTCTTTTTAGTGAAGGTGGGCACAGAATCATATACTTTGGATGAACTTAATGACAATCAGAAAGCCATCTCACTGTCTAATCAATTGATGGTTTTCTAACTGTCTAATCAGTTTCCCATATATGAAGGAGGTGATTCCTTCAGAGAGCTTATTATTTTCAGGCAGGATTTGAAACAGATGGCAAAATGGTAATATACTTGCCACCCATTGTCAAGTGTGTTTTGTAAACTGCACAGCCTGTTTGCACAAACAGAAATAGTTTAATATCAATGTTCACACTCAGCTAGCAGGACATAAAGAGAAAGAGCTCTCTGCAATAACTAAAAACATAGATCCAGTATAATTTTATAAAATCTTTTAAAAAATTTCTAAATTACTAACATTTTCCTGACATCTTTGGTAAACAACTCGTTTAGAACTGGTTCTGATGGTTAGCATATGAAGAAACATTCAGATTACAAATTTTTATTTTTCATGAGGTCTGGTTCTGGTATTTAAAATATGCACTGTAGGAAGTTTTCTTCCTTCATTCCCTTCCCCTTCCTCCCTTCCTTCTTTTCTTTTCTTTTTTCTTTTTTCTTTTCTTTTTCTTTTCTCTTCTCTTCTCTTCTCTTCTCTTCTCTTCTCCTCTCATCTCCTCTCCTCTCCTCTCCTCTCCTTTCCCTTCCTTTCCTTTCCCTTCCTTTCTTTCTTTCTTTCTTTCTTTCTTTCTTTCTTTCTTTCTTTCTTTCTTTCTTATTTCTTTCTTTCTAGGTAAAATAAAAAATTCCTTTTCCTTTTCCAGCATCTTCTATCAGGGTGGTTTTTGCTAATTTTCTCCCTATTTAATAATATGTTATGTTCTCAGTGATTCTTTGCCTAAGACCTCTCTCCATTTTTTTTTTAACCTTCAGATTCTAGACTTATGCTCTGAACTCTGAACTGCTTTAACTCCTTATAGTTAATAGATGTCTTTAGTTTTCAATTACATTAACCCCAAATTAGACTTACTGAAAAAAAGGCAAACTACCTTTCCAAGAGATATTTGTATTTTTTATACTTCACTAATTCCTTATAAAGCCATGCATTATTATTAAATCTGACACTCCAGATGTCAGAGAAATAGGGAGATAGAGGAGATATTTAAAGGGGGAATTGTCACCCCTCATGTAGACCTCTCATGTCAATCCATGAGTGTTCACCAACACTATGCACAGTCTCAGCAACAGGAAAATAAAATGCCATCTATATGTGACCCAAGATTCAGGAAATTCCTTTTCCTCCATGATTCTTCTGTACCTTTTTCAGCACAGTTGTTTCCCTTAATATTTGGCAGGCTGTCTTGGCTTTGGCAAACCCTTTGAATATCCCTTGGAGATGAGTGTGTAATACTTGCTTTCTTGTTTATTTCTCTCATTATTCACACCATGTGTTCTTAGAACAAAAGCTATTACATCTCTTGATGTCCCGTGATGGGCTCTGCTGGAATAGGAATATTATTTTTGGAATTTACTCTCTTAAAAAATACAACTTTTCTGGATTCTACAGTGATAATTAACTTCAGGAAAGTTTATTTCTCCCTTGGTAGTATAAAAAACTGTTTGTACTCACGCTCTTTTTGTAAAAACATTGTTTCTGCACAGCAAAGGAAACGATCCATGAAATGAAGAGGGGCCTATAGATTAGCACACTATATATCTGATAAGGACTCAGTATCCAAAACACACAAAGAACTCAAACAACTCAGTAATGTTATGTCACATAGTGGAAAGATGATGACTGACAACAATTGATTGAATATTTCAAAATAATTAGTAGAAAGAATTTCTAATGTTCCTAAAGCAATAAAGTACACTGGGGTGATAGATATGCCAGTTGCTGTGATTTGATCATAACACATTAAATACATGTGTTGAAATGTCACACTGTTCCCCATAAATATGAATAATGAATCTGCATCAATTAAAAATTTTTAAAAGATAGAAAAAAAATCTGATGAAAAAATGAGCAAAGACATGAATAGACTTTTCTCCAAAGATGACATAAAAATGGTCAATGGGAAATGTGATCAACATCACCATTCATTAGGGAAATACAAATTAAAACCATAAGATATCATCTCAATCCTATTAGGATGGCTATTATCAAAAAGACAAGAGAAAACAAGGAGGTGGAGATAAGGGAACACCTAAATCATTACAATCATTCTGGAAAATAGTATGAAACTGACTCAAAAAATTAAAAATAAAACAATCATTTAACCTAGTCAGCAATCCCTCTAATGGGTAGAGGGAAATCCCTCTAATGGGTAAAGGAAATAAAGTAAGCACCTCAGAGACACGTGCATCCCCATTTCTACTGAGGTGTTATTCACAGTAACCAACATATGGAAACAATCTAAGTGTCCACTGCAGATGAATGGATCAAGAAACTGGTTTATACACATGATGGAATACTATTCGGTTTTTGAAATGGAGGAGATTCTGCTGTTTATGACAACATGGATGAACCTGGAGGGCATTATGCTAAGTAAAATAAACCAGACACATACAGAAAAATACTGCATGATCTCATTTATATGTAGTATCTTTAAAAAAATTGACATACATAGAGAATAAAATGGCAGATAAGTGTGGCGGGGGATTGGGGTGGGAAGTGAGGAAATACAGCACAGAGGGTAAAAGGTATAGATACATAGGATGAATAAGTGCAGAAATACAAGATACAACATAAATACTACAGTTATAATATTGTATTATATGCCAGAAATTTGTTAAGAAAGTAAACTTTTGGTGCTACTATCACATACACAAAAAAGTAACTATGTAAGGAGATGAATGTTAGTTGATGTGACTATAGTAAATATTTAACTAAACATAGGTATATCCAAACATGGTTTATACAGTAAAAGATTAAAGACAAATTTCATGTAGTTTTTTTGAAACATGATCTGTTAAGATGATACATTTGATAGGATTTTCCTGGGATATACAGGACATTTTCAAACATACTGAATATCAGTCTCTTGAGTGCAAAAGAAATTTTTCACATGCTAAGTTTAAGACAGGTATTTCCCCAGAAATCTAGTTTTAAAAGGTATTTCCTATTTTTATGTACACGGATATTTGCATTTAATTTTTAATTAAAACAACACTATCCAGAATCATACCAGAAAAACAAAAACAAAAAAATCCAACAAAATTCCCTAAGTTGGAAAAAGCACAAAAGACTAAATTCATACTAAGGCAGCAAGTGAGACTTGGCAAAAGGAAAAACAAACAAGCAAAGAAACAAACAAAAACAAAAAGGAAATTGTACTGAAGACTAAGGAATAGAACATCACATCTTCTGGTTCAAAAGAGACACCAGTCATCTAGGAAGCAACTCTACATACTTGATCATCCTTCACAAACCCTGATCTTTGTAGTTTTGGTGAACACATTAGGGTCCAAATCAAAATGAAATTGGCTGCGTATTTTTCCTTCTCCTTCCAAAAAGTCCTTTCCAGGCACAAGGTAAAGAATATAGTCTCTGGGCAGAGAACAGATGAATACAAGAATCCTAGGCTGTGTACATTCAACTACCTAAGGTTTTCCTCCTTCTCTTTCCAGGAATTTCTTAAAATGAACACCTGAGAGGAACTTAGGTTTTACTTTTTAGAACTCTTACCTGGTTGCCTAGCATTGAATGAGCAAAATATGGAAAAAAAAAATAACCTCCATATCCTGATAATTCTGCTTATGCAAAATTAAGGGTCTAGATTTTTAAAAACACACAGAGAGACTGAAATTGCTGTGTTTTTGCTTTCGTCTAACTTAAGTTACTTGGCTTTGTGTGAACAAAACTGAACATCTCCATGTGGCACTATTCCCCAAAGAAAAATAAGAAAAAATAATTTCTCAGAGGAAATGCTTTCAGTATTTACCTATTCAGTATGATGTTGGTTATGGGTTTGTCATATATACCTTTTATTATATTGAGCTATGCTGCTTCTACACATACTTTGTTCAGGGATTTTTATCATGAATGGATGGTGAACTTTATTAAATTTTTTTTGCATTTATTGAGATGATAATGTGATTTTTATCCTTGATTCTACTTATGTGATGTATTTTGTTTATTGATTTGCACAGGTTCAACCATCCTTGCATACCTGGAATGAAACCAAATTAATCATGGTATATGATCTTTTTAATGTGCTGCTGAATTCTATTTACAAGTATTTTATTGAGATTTTTGCCTGGATGTTCATCAAGAATATTGCTCTATAGTGTTCTTTTTGTTGTTGCTTTTGTGTCCTTGTCAGGTTCTGTTAGCAGGGTAATGATGGTTTCAAAGATGAGTTGAGAAGGATTCCTTTCTTTTCTATTTAATGGAATAATTTGAGGAACATTGGCGTTAATTATTCTTTAAGATTTTGGTAAAATTCAGCAGTGAAACCATCTGGTCCTGGGCTTTTCTTTGTTGGGAGACCTTTATTACTGATTCAATATAATTACTTTTAATTTAGCTATTTAGATTTTTAAATATCTTCTTGGTTCAACTTTAAAAGGTCTTAAACATTCAGAAACATGTCCATTTCTTCTACATTTTCCAAGTGAATGGCATATAGTTTTTCAAAATATTCCTGACTCTGTTTTATCAATATAGCTTGACTTGTCAAAGAACTGACTCTTGGTTTCATTGATCTTTTGTATTGTTTCTTTTTAGTCTTTATTTCATTTATTTATACTCAGATTTATATTATTTCTTCCTACTACTGATTTTGGGTTTGTTCTTCTTTGCTAAGACCTTGAGATTCTTCATTAGGTTATATGAATCTCTCCTTCTTAATACAGGTACTTACTATAAAAGCCATAAACTTCCTTCTTAGAATTGTTTTTGCTGCACTCCATAGGTTTTGGTACGTGTGCTTCCATTTTTGTATAAGACATTTTTAAAATTTCCCCTGTGATTTCCTCGGTGACTCTAGTTTATTCCAAAGTATGATGTTCACTTTCCATGTGTTTGCATAGTTTTTGCAGTTTCTATAGCTGTTGATTGCTAGTTGCAAGATACTGTTTCAACTTTTTTCAATTTGTTAAGACTTGGTTTGTGACCTGATATGTGGTCTATTTTAAGAAAAGTTTCATGAGCTAATGAAAACAATGTGTATTCTGCAGCTATTGAATGGAATATTCTATAAATTATTAAATCCGTTTTCTCTATGGCTTAATTCAATTCTGATGTATCTTTGTTAATTTTTTGTATGTTCTGGTAAGAGTGGGAAATTGAAGTCACCCAAAATTATGATATTGGGACCTCTCTCTCCCTTTATGTCTAGTAGGTTTTTGGGGTTTTTTTGGTGGATGTATGTTTTGTATTTTTACAAAAGTGGATGCTTCAATATGTCAATTAATAACCTTTGCATCTTATCGATGAATTGTTCCCTATATGTAGTGATCTTTATCTCTCCTGCCTGCTTTTGGATTTTGTTTTATATCATTTTCTATCATTTTATTTTCAATCTGTATATGTCTTTGCAGGTGAGGTGAATTTCATGTAGGTAATATATCGTTGGGTCTTGTTCTCTAGTAATTCAGTGTCTTTTCATTGGAAAATTAAGATAATTCATTCAGAGCTATTCAAGTTGCAGATGTATATCTGTCATTTTGTTGACTTTTCTTCTGATTGTTTTAAATATTCTTTATTCCCTCTTATCAATCTTTGAAGTTTGATGGCTTACTCTGCTGACAGATTCTTCCTACTTCTAATTTGTATATCTGTTCTTCTTATGGGATTTATTATTTCATGTGCTTGGAGGATGGCAATCTTTTTCTCTCTCTTCTGGGTATAGGATTACCTTAAGCACCTCTGTAATTCTGGTGCTCTTAGTTTATACTTATCACGTCAAGTCTTTATTTTCTCTTCAATTCTGAAGAATAGCCTTGCAGGGAATAGTAATTTTTGTTGGCAGCTTGAAATTTCAAATTTTAGGACTTGAGATCCATCATTCCATGATCTCTTTACAGTTTCTTTTGAGAAATATGCTCTTAGTCTTAAGGTTTTCCTTAAAATGTAACTTGGTTCTTCTCTTACAGATTAAATATTATTTCTTTGTCCTGTACTTTAGGTGATTTAACTATAACATGTCATGAAGAGGTTCTTTTTATCCTGATTATGTCTATTTGGTATTCTAAATGCCTCTTGTAACTGGATGTCCATGTCTTTCCTAAGACTTGGAAATTTTTCTTTTATTCATTGAACAGTTTTTCTATATCATCTGCCTGTAACTCTTCTCCCCAGGTAGGCTGATGAGCTAAAAATTTGATTTTTTAAAGGGCTTCTTAGTGATCTTATATGTTCTTTTCATTCCTTAATTTTTTTCTTTATTTTTACTTGAGTATAATATTTCAAAATACTTGTCTTCAAGCTCTGATATTCTTTCTTCTGCCTGATATATTTTGAGGCTTTCATTTGAGATTTTTATCTGATTTATTGAGCTTTTCATTTTCATTTCTAAGATTTCTCTGTGACTCTTTTTTTAAAAAATCTCTCTTTACTGAATTTTCCCTCACATCCTTCATTGTCTTCCTCAACTCATTTAACCATTTATATTTATCTACATTTTCTTGGATTTCATTGAGCTTTCTTAGGATTATTCTTTTAAGATCCATATCTAGCATTTCATCCACTTCAATATTTTTGGAATTTGTTACTAGAGAGTTATGAATTTTAGGAGGTGTCATATCACTTTGTTTTCCATATTTCTTATGTTTTTGAGATTTCCACATCTGTTGGGATGGATATCTCTCCTACTTTTGCATGATGACTTTCTTAGTAAGTAGTTTTCTCTTCACAACTTGTCTTAGAGTATTGGTTTGTTGTACAATATTAAGTTTATTTCCTATTAGACTCCATAGTTTAATCTCTCTGTGGTTTCTTTTGGCTGTGACCTGTGAGTCTGGATACAGTGAGTACAGAATCAGAATCTGAGGGAAGCCCTCTTTCATAGGTCTTGTAAGAGTGAGGATGTGCGAGCAACACAAGCAGGTATGGTCTATACCACACAGTACTGGGTGAACCCTGTGGTTATTCCTACAGTGGGAGTGGAAGCCCCTAGTAGGTAGTTTGGGGTTTCCATAGGTACTATTGATATTGAATCTGTTACTTGAAATCAATTCTGATACTGGTTGCTCCAGTTGAGGTAAAGGGCAGGAAGCTTTTATTCTTGATTTAGATACTGCTGCAATTACTGGCGTTTCACAGGGACAGGTATGAGCTGGGATCCCTGCTCCCCCTCTGTGGCACCCACACTTGATCTTGTTAACAATGTGTGATCTAATAGGGTGTGGGGGTGATCAATGCAGAGGACCCTCATATGTGCGATGTCCATAATGGTTGTGTTATTCCTCTCTGCTGTTATCGTGTGGGTCTCTGTCTAGGAGTGAAACTCAGAGCTCCCCTTTTCCTGCCTGATATATCAATGACTGGAAGCTTTTGTCTCCCCTGTTCTTTAAGTATCTGTCAAAGAGCCCATTGGAGCTATGTATAATTCCTTTCCACTGGACTGGGAGTGTACATCAGTAGCAAAGCACCCACCCAATGGATACAGGGCCCTGGGCTCAATCCCTGGCATCATAAGAAAAGAAAAAAAAAAAAAAAAAAAAGAAAAAAAATTGAAAAAACCCAAAATCTAAAAATCTAAAAAATGGAAAAGGGGAAAAAAAACCAATGAAAAGAAAAAGCAGAAAAAGAAAACACATATAAAGGAGAAGCATAAAAACATAAAAAGGGAAAACTTTTTAAAAATTAAAATAAAACACTCCTTGTCCAGGTGCTTGGATGAGGTGTTAGGGTGGATGATTGTGACCTCTGCTGATCACAGCTTCTCTTTAGGTCTTCTTAGACTATGCACTCCCCATGCAATGGCTGTGGGTTTACAGGCCCCATTTTTTCAGTCACAGTGCTTGCTGGATGACTAGCAGGAGTGATTTGTGGCTGATGCTGGAGCAAGCTGGCATGGAATGCAAAATGTGCCAGACAAAAATTATCTTCTGTGCTTTTTACACTGCACAGTCCACCAGCTGGACAAACACCAGCACTGTGATGTGTCCCCAGACACCTCTGAGGGTAGAGAGAAGGGATGGTGTCACAGAGATCTGTGCTGGGAGAGAGCAGCAGGATTTAGAACCCATAAGCTCTGCTGCCCTTGTCCATGGTGATCTCAGTCTTAGCTCCCACGTGAAACCACATGAGACTGTCCTCCCTGGACTCAGAAGGCATGTAACCTAAACCACTGATTTTGTAGGGAAGAGCATTACCATGTGCATTTCCCACACTATAAACCCGAGCAGACGTGGGTCAGAGTTACTCCCCAAGCCAAGGCTAATTCATGAGATTGCCACTAGCTGAAGCCTCTTAATGAAATGGCTGCAGGGTCCTTGGAGTGGGAAATGCTGGGATTTCTGTCCCCTAGAACAGTATACGCTCAGACAGTAATACTTTTCTTAAGATGGCTCCTGATTTCAGCACCCTAAGGATTTGCTGGGAAATATAGTGAACTGCTAAAGCCAGGTCTTTGAAGATCCCAGTTCTCTTAAGCGTTTAGACTGCATTCTGTGCTAATGGAGCTCTCTGGGACTTCCTCTTTCACTTAGGCCTCAGCTAAAAGGATACTTTCCTTCCACTAGATGTGTTGCTGTTCAACAGGGTTCTGGTGTACTCTTCTTCTTGCTTAGTCTATTATACAAAATCTCCAGGTTTCACCAGACCTTCATCTCACCATTAAGTTCCAGAGCTCTCTCCCAGTCACACACCTCAACACACCTGTTGTTTCTGATCAGTCTTATGGAGAAGTAGGTGAGTACTAGATGGCTCTATTCCATCATGTTGCCCCCCTTCCATAGTATTTTATTAAAATAAGAGTCTTTTTGTTATCTCATTTGTCATTTCTTCATTCTCTCAAATAAAAAAAAGACAGCATTAACTTAATTTCTGCTCCAGTGTTGAGAGACCTGCCTTTCCCCTTAAGTGCCATGTCTGAAGTTCCAGTAGGGGCAGGCACTAGGTTTGTGTAACTCACCCTTATAGCTCCCAGGAACTTGCAGCTCAGGCAAGGAGTAAAGCTTAATAAGTATTTGTTGAATGAAAGCTGCCCAACTTGGGTTTGGGCTTCTGTTTCTTCATCCACACCACTTCTTAATTCAATTATATATTAAATGCTAATGTTTGTAGGTAGTGCTTACTTAGCTCAGAGAAAACATTTTCCCTTTTATGTCTTCTTCATTTTGTATTACATCATGTTGTTTCCTTCCCCATTTGCCAATTCAAGATGTTCTCCAGAAACATTAAGCAGTGGTTCTCAAAGTGTGGTCCCTGGAAACTTGTTAAAAATGCAAACCCTCAGGCCTCACGCAAGATCCATTGAATCAGGAACTCAGCGGGTGGGTCCTGGTAGTCTATAGATGCATAAGCCCACCAGGTGCTTCTGATCCTCAATCAAGTTTGAGATCTTCTTCTACCAGGACAATTCAGAATCATTTGATACTCAAAAAGAGCAACTAAGTCAGCATGGAGACCACAATTATTCCTTGACTCTCCTTTTAGTGGATTTTACTATTTTTTAAAATTATGTTTTGTTTCTAATCACTGAAATCACACCTAGTTATTTCCAGAAGTAGGAAGCAATATCAATCTCAAGTAAATAGTGATTCTAATATATCTGACCTTAACATTAGTTCTCATTAAATATATCTCATGGCCCCTTGATAACATAGTTTAATGAGTTTATAAAGCATATATAAATACATTTATACAACATCTATAGTTGCATATTTATATTTACAACAGAATGTGATTTGTATGAATATCTCTAACACTTCAACCTCCTTGCTGCTACTTTTTACTTTGCAATCAAACATCTCATTTGCAAGATTCTTTGAATAACCTAAGACTCCCAAGTCAGTAGTAGTACTCAGTCATTGAAAAGTCCAAATGTAGAATTTTTCTGCTTACCCAATTGTGTCTTGATTGCATCTGAAATCTCAAACATTATGGATGTAGGAAGTTTTACAGTGGTGTCATTAGGACCTGGTATAATAAGGTGAACTAGAAGGAAAGTAAATATAAATAAGATAGGGGGAAGACAATGAATCATGACATAAAATAAAGCTCAGAACATCAGGTACTAGAACATGAAGCTTAGCACTTATTTTGGTTAGTCAATTTTGACCCCAAATTAAAAATATTGGGAGAAAATATCATACCTTTTAAATAGAGTTTTTCTTATTTAGAACTGAATAACTGAAATCCTCTGGATTTAATCTATAGATTAAAAAATTATAAAATGTCTGCTTAAGATGTGTGGTGAACCAAGATTATATATATGCATATATATATATACATATATATATAATATACATATTGTATAAAGATATATATTTTAATATATATTTATATATATATTTACGTATATATTTATATATATTTTTAAAAATATGTATGTATATTTTTTAAAGAAATATATATATATTTTTTGGCAGTATTAGGAATGAACCCAGGACCTCCTGCATGCTAGGCAAGCATTTTGTCACTGATCTACATCCCCAACTCAATGATAGTGATTTTTAAAAGAGCAGTTCAATACAAGGAAGACTCCCTCATAACTTCAGACAACCCCGTGGGCAGGTAGGTTGAACATTATCATTCCCACTGGACATGGGCTAAAGCTACTTCTGGAACACACCATGATGAAGGCAGTGTCTCTTGGCTATTAGTCTGGAAGGGACCCAAGTCAGGATGGTACACAGTGAAAAGAAATGGACTGACAATTGAATAGACCTGCTTGCCGTGCAAACTCTTTCAGGACCCTATTATTAAAAGTCAGTCTAAGCTTCTGATTCTAGACACAGGTTTCAAGGTTGACTCACCTAGTATTGGTCCTCCATAGGGAGTCTTATCTGGGGATTTAGTCGAAGCCTTATGAGTAACATTCTGAATCACTGTTGAAATACAAAAGATGATAGTGCATTGGGGTAAAAAACAGGAGGCAGTAAGGAGCTAATAATGGGAAGCCATCTGTCCTATGAAAGTCCTAATCCAAGCTTATCAATTAATAAAGAGTAACTCAGTGAGCTGGCTACACAGGTAACTTCAGATTACCTAAATACCTCTGCCTTTAGGTAACAAAAGGCTATTATTCTACCATAAAGTATTCCACTCTAATTATTGGAAAATTTCCTTCTTATCTCCACTCCCTGAAAACTGACCTTTCCCCAAGTCAATCAAAACTAGCACAAAATGTGGCCATGATGAAGGGATAAAAAAGTAGAAACAGAAACATATATTTTTGAAGCAGAGATTCTAGATAACTTCAATTCTAACTGACCCTATTTTGAAAGTACACTTAGGATATTGTGTTTTCTTAAAATGAAGAACTATTTTAAGGCCTCAGCTCTTCCATCAAGAAACTTTCTGGAAATAATGGAATCATTTTAATAATGTGAATAACAAAGTTAAAAAAAACCCACAATTGGATACTGAAATAGACATATTAAAACCTGAACATCTTTACTTTCCCTAAGTGAGCACTAATCACAGTTTTCATTTTTATATCCTAATGTAAATATTCTATTAATGACTTTCTTCATGTATGATATCTTAAACCTAATGAAGTTCCACATATTTGTTTTTAAAAATACTTGTTAATATATTTATGTTTTTAAAATTTAATACTTGTTATGGTTGTTTTGTCTGGGGTTGTCCAAACAGTGTGACTTGTGCAAGGTTTTGCATATTGGTACAAAAGCCCAAAAGATCTATTCAGTGCTAATTTACCAGACCATGCTAGTTTCTTCAAACTTTTTCTAAAAAAACAGCAAAGAATTTGAGAAAATATGTAATTATCTTAGTTTAAAAGCATATTAAAACTAGATTTTACATACCCAGAGCTGACTAATTACCTTGCTTGATGATTGTTATTGGAATCAGCTTCTTTGGGACATAAGCTGGCTGAAAAGAAAGGGAGAAAATCAGTTTTCACATCAATGCTAATAACTTAAATAGTCCTTTCCAGTCTTCAATGAATTCTCTCAGGCAGGTTTAATAGTCACTGGATAGATCTTTAGCACACACATCTGCCTCTATTTTATTGGACTCACATGGTTTCCCCCCATTTATCCAAAGGATTGACAGAAGCAATTTATTTGGAACTCGGATTTAGTTAGAAACTGCAAGGGAAAGAAATTAATTCCTCTATGTTGAATATAGGTTTATTTTCATTCAATTTGAGAAGTGACCCAGTCAAGTTCTACCTTTACATTGCCTCTAGATGCTAAGCTACATATTATCTTTTAAAGCCCACCAAGATCAACTGTTCAAACACACTGGGCTGCTGCTGCTATCACTACAGACACCACAACCTCTATGAGCTGCTGGAACCAAGCCTTTATTGCCTGAGAGGGCAGAACTGTCCCAGATGGTTCTTACTTCAAAGACTGTATTCAGCCATCTGCACCCACTTACACACAAGGGACTTCAGAATTAGAAAGGCACATTCCAGAGGACTATGCTTCCTCCTCTCACCCAAATTGCCTCAGAGGTCCCACTGGAAGTTTTGATGCGACACAATGGCTTGAACTAGGTTTATACTTTAAAGCAGAGTCACTGCTGGACATCATCAGGAACCAGTAATATGACAGATGAGAGCAATGTGTAGACAAGCAAAGAGAAGGGCAGCAAACATATGTGGGAGGATCAGAGGTGAGCTGAAAGGTTGTCAAGTTTTTGATACCTGGTCTAACCTGTGTTCATGATGTAGACACACATGTTAACAGACCTGTTGATTGTGAAGAATGTGGTAGGGGTTTAGAGTTGTAAGCAGGAGACTTATTTACATGCTATCATTTTAACAAATTGTATGCCCATGTTAAAGAAGGGCCATCACACCAACCTATTTTTTCTTGATTTAAGGTCCTTATGTTTAAAAAACATAAATGTTTGCCACCATCAGGTAATTTTTGCAAAGGGGCATCTGTACTCACTGACCCAGCAATTTCCTCCTTACCACCTCAGCCTAAGGAATTAATCAAAGATACAGATAATCATTTTTGCATAAGGATGTTTATTACCATAATTTAAAACAACCTTATTCTCCAAAAATATAGGTTTTATTAAATAAATTATGTGGTTCCATTTTTTACTTCTATTTAATAAAGTAGAAAATACAGAGATTATGAATTAACATAAAGATTACAAATATACATCCATGGTATGATGCAATTTTATAGCAAATATACAGAGATAAAAGATCAAAAGGAAAGACATCATGGCTGTTAGTTTTAACAGCAGTTATTTCTTTTTTTTTTCAGAGTTTAATATAAGAGCTTAACTTTATTTATTTATTTATTTATTTTTTACAGGTCTTTTTTAAATTTATTTTTTATTTAATTTTTTGATTCATTGAACACAAATGGAGTACAGCTATTGTCTTTCTGGTTGTACACAAAGTAGAGTCACCCCATCTGTGCATTCATACATGTACACAGGGCAACAATGTCTGTCTCACATACTGTTATTATTCTTACCCCCCAACCTCGACCCCACCCCTCCCTTTTCTCTATGCTCTCTATCCTTCCTCCATTCTTGCCATCCTTCTACCCCACATTATGCATCATCATTCACTTATCAGAGAGACCATTTGGCCTTTGGATTTTTGGGATTGGCTAATCTCACTTAGCATAACAGTCTCCAACATCATCCATTTACCTACAAATGCCCTAATTTTATTCTTCTTTAGGCGGAATAATATTCCATTGTGTATATATACCACAGTTTCTTTATCCATTCATCTATTGAAGGACATCTAGGGTGGTTCCACAATCTAGATATTGTGAATTGAGCAGCTATGAACATTGATGTGGCTGCATCACTGTAGTAATCTGATTTTAAGTCCTTTGGGTATAGGCCAACGAGTGGGATAACTGGGTCAAATGGTAGATCCATTCCAAGTTTTCTAAGGAATTTCCACACTGCTTTCCAGAGTGGCTGCACCAACTTGCACTCCCACCAGCAATGTATGAGTGTACCCTTTTCCCCACATCCTCACCAACACCTGTTCTTGCCTGTATTCTTAATAAAAGACATTCTAATTGGGGTAAGATGAAATCTTAGGTGGTTTTGATTTGCATTTCTCTTATAACAAGGGATGTTGAACATTTTTTCATAAATCTGTTGATTGCTTGTAGATCTTCCTCTGTAAAGTGTCTGTTCATTTCCTTGGCCTATTTGTTGATTGGGTTATTAGTGTTCTTGGTGTAAAGATTTTTGAGCACTTTGTAAATTCTGGAGATTAGTGCTCTATCTGAAGTTTGTGTAGCAAAGATTTTCTCCCACTCTGAAGGGTCTCTCTTCACATTGATGATTGTTTCCTTTGCCGAGAAAAAGCTTTTTAGTTTGACTCTATCCCAATCATTGATTCCTGCTTTTATTTCTTGTGCTTTGGGAGTCATGTTAAGGAAATGTGGTCCTAGGTCAACGTGATGAAGATTTGGACCTATTTTCTCTTCTATTAGGTGCAGAGTCTCTGGTCTAATTCCTAGGAATTCCATTGTGTATATATACCACTTGATCCATTTTGAATTGAGTTTTGTCTAGGGTGAGAGATATGGGTTTAGTTTCATTTTGTTGCATATGGATTTCCAGTTTTCCCAGCACCATTTGTTGAAGAGGTTATCTTTTCTCCACTGTATGTTTTTGGCTCCTTTGTCAAGTATGAGATACCTGTATTTATGTGGGTTTGTCTCTGTGTCCTCTATTCTGTACCATTGATCTACCTGTCTATTTTGGTGCCAATACCATGCTGTTTTTGTTACTATTGAACAGCAGTTATTTCTTATAAGCTGACAGTGACTTTGTTTTGCATACCTGCCTGTATTTGCCAGATTCTTTTGAAGGTGAAGTACATTTCTAATCAGGCAAAGTTACTTTTATCTACAGTCTGTTCAGAGGCCATATATGCTTCTATGTGGCAACTTAGCTTGTACACTTCTGGTGAATAGGGAAACGATTTAAATATAATTTAGACATGATTTTTCCCAGCATAAGGGAGGGGAATAGTAAGAATAGAAGCATAGCCTTCAATGAGAAAGAAAAATACTCTCAGCTTAGAGGTCGCACTGGTAGGGAGACCCCTTTCTGCTTCATCATAGGAAAGATTTTTTCAGCACTTGCACACAGATCCTTCTCTGAAGAGAACACAGGCCTGTGGCATGTTATACTTTTGTGTCCCCCTTAAGAGTGTCTACCTGGCTCCCCTTTACCTGCACGATCTACCTCTTAACTATGGAAACTTTATTGAAAGTGCTACAGGTATATGATGGTCTCTACCACATCTGAGAATTTTTTAAAATATTAAAACCATTAGCATTTATTTTTGCCACTTATATGTTTAGATTTTTTTTCATAATTGTATATATATTTAGGAGATACAATGTGACATTTTGATAAACGCATACAATGCAGAGTGATTAGATCAAGCTAATAAACTTGTCTACCACCTTTATCCATCCTTTTTTGGGGTGAGACATTCAATACTTATTCTCAGCAATATTGAATTATATACTTTTAGTAATTATGGTCGTCTCTCTGTGCAATAATTCTCAGAAATGTATTCTTCCTGCTCAACTAAAACTTCGACCAACATCTCCCCATTCCCTCTCTGCCTCCATCCTACTAGCTTCCTACCCCAGCTCCTAGTAACTATTTGTCTTGAGTTCAGCACCTCTGAGAATTTTAAATGCCAGGTATAGCCACTTCCACTTACATGAGAGCCTCCTGGGGGGAGATGCATTGTCTTCTTAGGTACCAACAGTCATTTTTGGTAGGTGTGTGGCTACAGTTATAAAGGTTTTTGAATGATGTATCCTCTATTTGCCCTACGAGTCCTGCCACTTAGTACATGTTCGGCAGAAAGTAAAGTTTTTCCAGAAATACCTAACACTTGATAGCACAGATGCCTACATGTGGCTATATTTGTTGCCTTTCAATTGTATTATACCAATTTTTCTTCCCTGTGCTGTAATGATTAATTTAAGACAAACAATTTTTTTGACAAGGACAAATGGAAAATATTTTACTATTCACATGAATGGAACAGTTTCTGTTCTGAGTTCTTGAGTACAGACCAATGTTCTATTAACTTGATGAGAAGACTATAGGTACAATTTGTGCTGCCAAAAATAAGGAAATCATTTAGCTGCAGAATACAATTTTTTCTAGACCTATAATTGCTGTTTTACCTAATCTGCAATCCAAAGATGCACCAACACTAGATTGCTACATCTCAGTAGGTAGGTTCCTCCACACCCCCCTGTCCCAGTACTGAAGATTGAACCCAGTAGGCACTCTACCACTGAACTCTCATTTGTAGTTTTTATTTTGAGACAGGATGTTGTAAGCTACTGAGGCTGGCCTTGTACATGAGATTCTCCTCCTCAACCTCCTGAGCAGCTGTGAAGCAAAAGATAATGTTTCTAAAGGGCATCAGAAAAGTCCCACTACCTCATACATCTCTGCCAAAGAATCTTAAATTCTCATCCTGAAATACCCAAGGTGAATCCTTTTTATGTGTACTTAAAAAAAGTTTAAAGAAACATCTGTTACCTGGACTCATCAGAAAATGAAATAGTGCGATAACTTTTAAAACAACAGTGTTTAAACAATTACCACCCACTTTTATTTGAGTTTGATGTACAATATTTTTTAGAAGACACCACTGACCCTTCCTTGCTGTCTTAGGCTTGTCATGAACATCTTTTTATGTGCATTGGAGTCAGAGGTACAGGTGGTGTGGGGCTTGGCAGGGGGAAGAGGGAGTGAAAGTTCTGCAGGCTGCCATGCAGTTGGGGCTGTTATGCTATAGCTTGAATTTGTCCCTCAAAGTTCAGGTGACAGAAATGTAACCCCAATGCAGCAGTGGAAACTTTAAGAGGAGATTAGGTCACCATTACCTGGGGAGTTGGTTAGTTTACACTGGAATGGGTTCCTGGAAAAAAGGATGAGACTGGCTCCCTCCACACTCAGGTGTGCTCTCCTGCCCTTCTGCCTTCCACCAGAGGATGAAGGCCCTCATCAGATGCCAGTGTCTTGATCTTAGACTTCACTGTCTCTAAAGTTTTATAATCAATCTCTGTTCTTTGTAAATTACTCTGTCTGTAGTGTCCTACTATGGCAGCACAAAGCAGACCTAGTAAGACACATGGCATCAGCACAATACCACTCTCCATGGACGCCACCTTGGAAGCAATTCTTAAACATTTTCTTGCTGACTCTCTTTGCTCTGTAGCTTTCTGACTCCTAGGCTTACTGTAACCCTCTGTCACTACTTCCTGCCACAGTTCTTATCGTTCCCTTCATTTAGCAAGTAGTTTTCAAATGTTACCTGCCAAAAGTATGTATATTTACCTGCTGCCCTATAAGAGATGTGTTACCTGTTTCTGCTTTTCCAGATACCTGTCCCTTGACAACCTAGGCTGAACCATATGTTCCTAGAGCAGAGAGACTGGTTAAGAGAATTCACTTTTACTGTTTGTCTTGGATGTCGTGATTGAGTATACAGATGGTGACACTTAATGGAGAAAGAATGCTGAAGTGGTAAAGGGAAATGCCCTTGAGACAAATTTAGTGTGCTTTTTTGGTTATGGCTAGAGAATGCTTATGCTTATTTAGAAACAAACACAGCGGCTATGACCCTCACATAGAACAAGAAATTTCAACTGACCCTGCAGTATGCTAACTTCCTCCTGATATTGTTTTGAAAATTAGCCTTAATAAAATTATTAATAAGGTTGCTATTTTTTTGTAGGTGTGTCCATTTGGAGATTTTTGTGGTGTCAAAATATTCATTGTAGATGGAACTATTTTCAGGCCCTGAGAAAGAGGAGCTGTCCACTTTGGGAGGCGCTAAAGTTGCTCAAAATCAAATTTCAGTGACTCAAGAGCCAAACCACATGAGAAGAACTTGGGCATGTTAGATTCTGGTGATAATTCATTTTTTAGGATGTTCTAATGAAAGTTATGAAACATACTGATTCAATATAACATCTGGCTAAAATGAATCTAACATTCTATTCTCAGTCTTCAAACTTCTGATCATCAGGAAAGGTATGAGATTTATCCTTTGATGATATAGTTGGTCTACATATATGAAATAACCTATATGTATATATAGGATTATTAAGAGTAGAAGTTTACACAGTCTTAAAGTATGGGTAGAACTATAAAGGTAATTCTTTTTATTCACATGACTCATCTGGTGATACACTGTAAACACTGGCAACACTTATTTTTGTCAATAAAGGATATGGCTTTCTTAAAATATGGGTGGATTTGGAATAGAAAAAAAGAAAGTGAAAATAAATATCCTATCTTAGGAGAACACTAGGAGATTTTGATTAATTGAAAGAGATAATGCATTCAAATTTTAGTCACTTTTCTATTATTATTTCCTGAAATAAGAAAATATAAGAGTAGACATTTGTTATTCCTTTCATAAAAAGAATGTAATACAGTCTCAAATTGGGAAAAAATGGCACAAGTATCATAGTAAGTATATTTTTCTTTCTTAATTACATGGATCTCAAGTGATACAATTTATGTTACACACAAAGAATACAACTGTGTTTGTGTACACGCCCTTCCTGATTTTTCTAGAGGGATAGGCAGGAGTGATACTGAAAGTATTTAACAATCGGTAGGACAAAGGTGGTGACCCATCAGACGACATCCTGCTCCACATCCCTGCCACAGCTCTACTGGGCAGAGCACAGCAGAACAAAACTGGGTACATGAATTACAATACATAACACAATCAGATGGATAAGATGAAGTGCCTTACATTTTCAAAATATTAACCTAAATATTATTTATCTTTTAAAAAGGACAGCCTAAATTTCACATGATTTTTCCTGTTTCAAATAACCCTCTTAGGAAGGTATCAAGGAGTTGCTTATACGGTTTAGGTGTAAGGATGTGTAATGAATGAACACATTTTCAATGTGTCTTTTGCTTGAAACCTTAAAAAGTAAAACATCTGAAATTAATTTTATATCACTTGAAATACTGCTTTCTAAAATCAGTCTCAGAGAAGACATGGGTGAATATTTGGGCACAGACTTAATCTGGACTGAAATATACCTCTAAAGTATCAAATTGGTTTTTGGATTCGATTCTATATAGGATGGTCGAAGGCTGTTCCCCATAATTCCTTTTAACTTTCCCCTCTCTGAGAGCATACAAGAGCATACATGTCAGTTTATTTTTCTGCTGTTCTGAGGATAATCATAAAGAAAGCTTCACAGAGAAACCTTAATATATCTTTTCAATGAATTTGAGTTTTCCTTTGGAAATAACCAAGAGTTTTAAAGTACAGCTCATCAGAGCTGGCTGGTTGTGGGTGCTCCACCTCACAGCTTGAAGTGATAAAATGTTTGGCTGTGTGTCAGAGACACAGGAAGTTTCTCCCTAGCCCTTCCTATCATGGCTCTTTATGATGAGGAGAAAAAATTAAATTACCCCATAGTAAAATGCCAATCAGCTTTCCTAATCTTACTGAGTAACTCACACTAAGTGAAATTTTCTGCCAAAATAAATAAAAATTTGGGGGATATGATAACTGAAAAGAAGGAAGGAAAAAAATGACATCATCAAGTCACATGAAAGATTGAAAATGACAGCCAAGAAGTCAGAGATCAGCTATTCTTCCTAGGAAACCATTCACAACAGAGAATGAGGACTGTTCTAGAAGCGGATGAAAGAGCAATTCTACTATACTAATCCGCATGTGCAGTATAGCCAAATTATCTTTCCTATACAATACTGATTGAATTTAAGAGAGACAAACTCAAAGAGACCTCTGTATGATTCAATACAGAGGACTAAGCCAATTGGTTATTTAGAAAAAAGACAAAGTCCAATAAACATAGAAACTTTACATATATATGTGTGTGTATATATATGTAAAATTTTTATACATACACTTTATATATATTTTATATATATTTAATATATATAATAGTAAAATAAAATCCATATAGCTTAGACTTTAATTATTGCAAAATAAAACCATTTAAAAAACTAAAAAATTGATAGAAATATACTTATCTGCTCTCTGGAAAGGGAAAGGCTTTCTAATATAACACAACTGAAGATATGACAATGGAAAAGTCTAATAATTTAACTGAGCAAATTTCAAGACTTGACTTCTTAAAAATTCCCATAAAATTAATTGGTAACAAATGTGTTCTAGATGATATCACAAAGGATCAATGTTCTTTAATCTATAAAGTCTTTAAACCATTCAATTAAAAAAAAACATGAAATGTCCAATGAACAAAGAACTGCAATGAAGGTTATTAAATGGAAAACACAAATGTCTAATAAACAAGTGAAGAAAGCACTGATTTATCAGCAATTAGAGAAATGGAAATTAAAGTAACCATTTAAAACTCTCACCCTGGTGAAAGTTTTGGTGATGGAAATACATAATGTTGACAATGAGAGGATTACACGGAAGAGATACTCTGGTATACTCCTGGCAAGATTGTAAAGTGATACAGACTTTCTGGAAAGAAATTTGACCATATATATTAGGAAGACTGAAAAATGTTAAAACCCTAAAGTACTAATAGATAATTCTAGATATCTGTTTTAAAGAAGCAATCAGAAATGTGAACAAAGATTGATGATGAGTTCAACATAACATCATTTAAATCAAAAACAATCAGGAATAACTTGAATGCCTACAAATGGGAAACTAATTAAATAGATGATAATATATTATATAATAAACAGCAATTAAAATCATGTTTATGGAGTACATCTAATGACATGAAATATGTTTAAGCCACATTTGACTAAGTAAAAACAGCAAAATATATAATTGCATATATAGAATGATTTTAATTTTGTAATGAAAACATGCTTGGAAAACAGAAAAATGAAACACTCTGAAGTTTTAGATCCACAGATTACTGAAACAGAATTGAGTGTCCAGAAATAACTCCACACATCAATAACAACTGATTCTTGAAGAAGGCACCAAAACATACTTTGAAGAAAGGGCAGCCTCTTCAATAGAAAATTTTCAATGGGAAAACTGGTTGTCCACATGCAGAAGATTGAAACTTGACCCTTATTTCTCACCCTGTATGAAAATCAACTCAAAATGGATCAAAGATCCAGACATGAGACCAGAAACTTTGAAAATATTAGAAGAGGGCTAGGGATTTGGCTCAGTTGGTAGAGTGCTTGCCTTACAAGCACAAGGCCCTGGGTTCAATACCCAGCATCCCCCCGCAAACACACACACAAAAACTAGAAGAAAAATATAGAAGAAACACTTTGAGACATCAGTATAGGCAACAATTTTCTGAATAAGACCCCAAAAGCACTGAGAACAGAACAAAAATATATGGAATTATATCAAACTAAGAAGCTTCTATTCAGCAAAGGAGAAAAACAACAGAGTGAAGAGAGACACTATAAAATGGAAAAATATATTGCAAATTATTCATCTGACAAAGAATTAATATCAAAAATACAAAGGAAACTTGAAAAATTAATAGCAAAAAATAATCTGAATTAATATGAGAAAATGATACAAATAGACACTTTTGGGTTTTTTTGGAGCTGGGTATTGAATTTAGGGGCACTTGGCCACTGAGCCACATCCCCAGTCCTATTTTGTATTTTATTTAGAGACAGAGTCTCAATAAGTTGCTTAGTGCCTTGCCCTTGCTGAGGCTGGCTTTGAACTCGCGATCTTCCTGCCTCAGCCTCCTGAGTCACTGGGATTACAGGTGTGCGCCACCGTAACCGGCCAAATAGATACTTTTTAATAGAAGAAATTCAAATGGCCAATGAATTTACCAAAAAAAAAAAAAAATGCTCAACTTCATTAGTTGTTAGTGAAATGCAAATCAAAACCACCATGAGACATTGTCTCACCCCAGTTAGGAATGGCTATTAAGAAGAAAAAAATAACAAATGTTGGCAAGGATGTGAAGGGAAGGAGAATTATACACTTATACACTATTATTGGGGATGTAAATTAATATAGCCACTGTGAAAAACAGTATGGAGGTTCCTCAAATAACAAAAAATAAAATTACCATATGATCCAGCTATCCCACTTCTAGGTATATATCCAAAGAAAATGTTATCAGTATGTCAGAGACACCTTCAGGCCCATGTTTATTGCTGCATTACGCACTATAGCTAATACATAAAATTAATCTAGAGACCCATCAGTGGATGAGTGGATGAGTAAAACGTGGTACACATACACAATTAACTATTATTCAGTCATAGAAAGAATGGTGTCCCATCATTTGTAGCAAAATGGATGAAACTAGAGGACATTAGGTTAAGTGAAGTAAGTCCAACGCACAAATACTGGATGTTCTCTCTGATATATAGATGTTTTAAAAAGCCAATCTGAATGTACAATATAATTACTAGAAGTTGGGAAGGGTGGGAGTAGAGTAGGAGTTGGGATACAGAGTAATAAAACACAGACAGAAGTAATATACTTTAAGGTTCTACAGCATAGTGGGATGACCACAGTTAACAACCTGTTACACCCAGAAGAACTTAAAAGCTCCAAACACAAAGTAATGATAAGATGATGCAAATATTAATGACTCTAATTTGATACATATTGTATACTTGTACTGAAATATTACATTATACCTCATAATATTGTATAATTATTATATGCTAATCAAAATTTTTTTAATGATTTTTAAGGACTTAGAAATGTTAACTTTCCTGTTTGATCATAACACAGTGTACATATGTATGAAATTATCACACTGGACCCCATAAATTCGTACCAAATAAAATTTTTTTTTTTTTTTTGGTACTGGGGATTGAACTCAGGGACACTTGGCCACTGAGCCACATCTCCAACCCTATTTTGTATTTTATTTAGAGACAGGGTCTCACTGAGTTGCTTAGGGCCTCGCTAAGTTGCTGAGGCTGGCTTTGAACTCGAGATCCTCCTGCCTCAGTCTCCCAAGTGCTGGGATTACAGGCGTGCGCCACTGCGCCTGGCCCAAATAAAATTTTTAAAAAGTAAAAAAACAATTTTGGGCTGGGGATTTAGCTCAGTTGGTAGAGTGCTTGTCGTGTAAGCACTAAGGCCTTGGGTTCAATTTCCAGCACTGCAAAAAGAAAAAAAAAAAGTTTTAACATAAATGGTTTTATACTAGTTTTTATAGATTTGTTATGGGTAAAAAACATTACCCATAACATTCTACATCTTTAAATATTAAATAGGAAAACATCAAAACCTAAAAAAGAAAAAAAAAATAGAAAAACCTAAAAGAAAAAAAAATAAAAAGAAAAGAAAAAGAAAAAACCCAGGCTTGGGAATTTAGCTATAATCCCTTTCTGGTATTGAGATTTGAAATACATCTGTTATGGTTTGGGTTTTTAGTGTCCTCCACCTCCCCCTCAAAAAAACTACCAATAACGGAAACTCATGTATTAGGCAATGCTGGAATTATCACAGGTAAATTATTCGAGTATGAGAGCTGTAATCTCATCAGTGGATTAATACATGTGAATGGACTACTGGTCAGTAATGGTAGGCAGGTGGGGCATGGCTGGAAGAAGTAGGCCACTGAGGGCATGGCCTAGACTATATATGTCCATGGACCCTTCCTTTCTCTGTCTCCGGGCTGCCCTGAGCTGAGCAGCTTTCCTCTGCCACATCTTAGGCATTCCTTATGCCCAGAGCAATGGAGTCAGCCAACCATGGACTGAACATCTGAAATCTTGAGCTTAAAATAAACTTTTCCTCCTTTCAATTGTTCTTGTCAAATATTTTGTTCTTGTCAAACATTGTGGCAACACAATGTTAACTAACACAACATCAAAATAGTTTCCCGGCAATAATAATGCTTGTAATTATTATTTGATAATAATTTCACAATGAACACACTTTTCTGCCAATTGAAACCATAGAAATGACTTATCAAGATTAATTCTCAGTTCTATTTTATCCTGAACCATTTTGTCACTGAAAAGAATCCTCCTTCTGGGATAGGGATGGTAGACCCTGTGTTTATCACAGGGAAGGCCCTGGGTTTGATCCCTAGCACCACACACAAAACAAAATAAAAACAAAACAAAAAAGAGTCCTCCTAAGTATTTTTTTTTTTTTTTTCCAAACTGGGCTACATGATCAGTGGGGTATTCTGTGAATTATTTAATTAGACATAAAAAGATAAACATTCAGACAGATCATGTATACACTGAAGAGCAAATCTTCACTCATGAGAGCTTCTGCATGTTCGCTCAACTGTAGTATAGTTCCCAGGCTGGATAGGTAAACACATAGGGAACAAAGCCAGCACCAAATTTTCCTCTTCTTACCAAGTACCTCCTCATCCTACTCAGGGACATAGTATTTTCACTTTACAATTGGATATATGATTTGAAATGCAAATATCTCCATGTGGCTGTATCAGTGGCTTATATTATATCAGGTAGTACATAATTGATATGATACTTCCTCGAGCAAACTTTGAAAAATAAAATGAGACATAAAAGACATAGACTGGAAGAAGGAGAGGAAATGCCTTGCTCATAAACTATACAGACATTTACAGCATTGAACAGAAGTTGGGCATGTGTCAAAACTAATGCTTTGTCATTTTGAAAAGGTTGGCTACTTTAAGTAGGAAGTGATAGAAAGTAAAAAGGAAAGATCTCAACTTTAGCAATGTACTTAGAGCATGAAGCAATCAATTCATGTTTGAAGTATTATATTAAAAAACAATCCACACAATGGAAGAAGCATTCCTAAAAATACCTAGAATATTTAAATAACAGACTGACTATATTTAATTTCAGAATTTTAGAGCTTCAAATTAGAGATAATTTGGAATCCTAGTTCTGTTTTCAAGAAAACAAAGATAATTCCTAAAACATTAAGTACTTTACCCATTGCTAATCAGTAAATCTAGTTTTAGTAACTCCTAGTAGGACTATTTCTTTATTTCTTTAAATTAAAATACAACACAGATACAATTTTTAAACAATTCTTAAAAGTGAACTGGTACATACCACTGTGTGGACTTGGTCATAGGTACTCTGGATTTTCCCATTTACTTTTTTACCTGACAAAAAGGGTAAAATGACATTATTTTAATTCTTCTTGCTTCTAAATCAATTCCAGTCCATCATTATGAAGACAACTACAACTCATAGTCTAATGTGGGTATGTTTTATTAATTACTATCCTTTCAAATATTGATTCCAATTAAGTTTTAATGAGAGAATAACTAGAAGAAAACTGAGGGTTACCCCTCCCCCAAATATTTTTATATATACTTCTGCTGGTATATCTTTCTATTCTAAACATTTATACATATTATTACTATTATTTTTTGGCTTAGTTGGTGTTTACTGGTCAGCAATTTATGTAAATACACTACAAGGGCCTATGACATCAATGGAGACATCAAGTATCTATTTACTACTTATTTTAAAAATCACATTATTAAAAAAGTATTTTGAAATAGAAATTCTTAAATTCTATTCTTTTTGCATTTTCTTAAATACTAGAATATGGAAATTAACTAATTTTATATCATACAATAAAATAATTAAAAATTAGATAATTAGGAAAAAAGGAAAAAAATTACAAAAAGCTACTGAAACAAACAATTCCAGGTACTTACTTCCAACAATAGTCTTGTGATTGAAAATCTTACTCCAAATTCCCCCTTCTATATTGTCTTTTACTCCAAATTCATAAACTGTGTTGGGCTTTAGATTTTCCACAATTGTTTCAGTGGCTGGACAGAGTTGAAAAATCCATTTCTTTTCCTTATCCTTTTCTCTATAGCGAATTGTGTAAAATCTGTTGAGCCAAAATATAATCACAGGGAGATTCACAATGTAATTTCAAGTTTCTTAATGCATCTCAGACTTCAATCTACTGAAAAGATTATACTTATTATTGGACTGTCCAGGTTTTTAAAAATTTTCAGATAACATGAAAAGAATAGTTCAACATATGCTTATGTTTTTAATTTCAAATTGCAGGTTGGGGGTGGTCTATGTAGTAGCACAGTTATGGTCTGACAGAATCCATACTTCTCAGTTCTATTATTTGCTACTTTACAAAATGAAAGTTGGAAAACATTATTCATTCTTTTTTTATTATACATACAGAAGAACAAAGGTATCATTTTATAAATACTTCATACCATAGTTTTATAATTTTATGAGTTTAAGCCTTTTAATTCCAAGGAAAGACCTTAAAGGTAACAACATTCAATTTTGTAAGATGAGCCTGAGAACACTAAGATGAATCCAGGACTACATTTTAAGGGTGAAACTAAGCTTATTGATATAAAAGGGAATTAAGACCAATAGCTAAGTACAATAAGGGTACAATCAGAAAACTTAATGCAAACTCAAGATTACTATTATTATGGGGACTTTGCTTTGAGCCTCTTTGTACTCAAATTTATATCTGTCGAATATGTCATCTTCACCACTATTTTTTGCACCATTATTACATCCTGTTTTACATATGCTTTCTCATTTAATTGTCAAAAACACATCTTTTTAAAAAAATTTTTTTTCTTAGTTGTAGATGGACACAATACCTTCATTCTAATTTTTTTTTTTAAATGTGGTGCTGAGGATTAAACCCAGTGCCCCACACATTCTAGGCGAATGCTTCACCACTGAGCTACAACCCCAGCCCACAAATACATCTTAAGTGGTAGAAATTATTAAGCCTCTATTATAATGTGAAGACTGAGTTTCAGAACAATCACTTAACTTGCCCAGTGTCACCCAGCTAGTGAATTTTTGCCACTGGCAGTGGCAGAATCACAACATAAAGAAAAGCTCCCCTGGATCACTTTACACAGCCTAAGTGAGGCAGAGCAGAAAAGTGCTTTTCATTACTACTGCACACAGTAATGAGAATGAAGGAAATAGCACAGCATGTATCAAGACAGATTAGCAAATAGCTTATTGAATGAAAATAGCAAATTGCAGAAAAACACATGTAGTTTCATAACATTCACAGAAATATTAAATCATCACATGAAATGTTACTATTATTACTCCTAGTATTATAAGGAGAGAACAAATACTGGAAGAATACAACATTTATGATTGTACTTTGTCTTCCAGGGAGTAGGAGAGAAAAATGGCATCAGTTAAACTTTATTTGCTTTTTAAAGTAAACATTTTGAGTAAATAAAAACAACAGCTGCTATATGTGATAATGTAAACAGGCATTTGGTATATTATTTTAGGTTCTTTCATCTTAAATTAGTTTCTCAAGAATTTAATATGAATGCCTCACTTTCCACCCCATCAAAATTAAATGAATGAACATTAAGGTTAATTACTTTTGTTCCAAGCTTTAGAAGGTCCCTCATTTACTCATGCTAAAAAACATTTATTGTGCACCCTGGAAGGACTAAATTTTATTTTGATGTTCTTCAATTTCTCCAGGTAGAAGTTCTTTTTTTAATCTATCTATTACTTTTTATTAATAGTAAACTCTATTGACACATTGTGCTTGCAAATAGTATAGACACAAAAATTATAAAATAAATCAGTAGATATTTAAAAGCAAATGCAAACATTTACATATTAGATCATTAAAAGTTTTACGTAGTTTTTGTACAGTCAACAGTTGTCAAAACCAGATATATTAAGCAAAAAAAGCAAGATACAAGCCAGTAAGTATCATGTTACCATTATGTTTTTAAAAGGAAAGACAGTCTCACACATTCATAGACTAGCTCTGGAAGAATGCTTAAGAAACTGCTGTCTGTGGATGCCTAAGGACTTGGGATCAGGAAATGGGAAGGAAATTCACTTTCACTGAATGTCCTTTGGTAGTATCAAATTTTTAAAGCTCATATTCAGGTATAAATTTGTTCACATATTTTGGTTAGTAGTTATATTAAAGACTAAACCCTTAACAAGTGGATTCCACATAAGCTTAATTATATACCACAAACGAAAAAATTTGCAACATTTCTGGAAATATTTTCATGAAAAAGGATTATAGGATAAGAAATGAGAAAAGCTGATGCAGTACATATGTTATTACAAAGATACTTAAATGAAGAATTCTCTTTCCAAGTGTGAAATGTTTCCAGTTATGTGAAAACTATAAGCTGACAATGGTGGTTAAGCTTAGCCTTTCTTTCTTTCCTGAGAAAAAAAGCTTATGCAAATATCTAGGAGGCTTGAAATTGTCTGTTAAGCAAAGAAATGGAAAGATCTTACAGTGAATTTAATGTCTACTTGACAGAGAAACCAAGATTTTTGCCAACCTCTAATACACTACTCACCTGCATGTTATTCATGAAAATCTCTTTATACAAGAATAATGAAATGTTTTATTTGGTGTTCTGAAAAAATTTACTAAACTGTAAGTCAAGATTTAATTTATCTAGCTTGGCTTCTCACATCATGAAGGTCAAGGTCACAGCACAGATAATGACTATGCTAAATATGAACTATAGTTGATGTGCTTTCTAGATTGGGTATATACCCTGCATACTCTTTAAACTTATCCCCTAACCCAACTGAATAGTATTACCTACCTCCCACCAAAAATATAGCCTAACTCCAGAAGGAGAAAGGTAGATCACCTACTTCTCCACCAGACCTTTTCTTACGTTATTTCAGAAACAGCAAGAAATAATCTGCCCTCTCTACTCACCAGTTCTGAAACCCAGAACACACTTACATGATGCCCATCTTTGAACTTCTGTGCTCTGGAACAAGCTACGTGCCAACAACAATCAGCTCTCAGAGTGCCAAAAGACCCTCAAAAATTAGGAATGATATCACTAGTACAAAAGAATTAAAAAACATTAAGTTCCAAATAGTCCCTGAGCACACTGATCATCCCAGCAAGAAGTCTCCAGAGAGGTAATGAGTGAACAGCACATTCTCTCCAACTCAAGGACCACTGCATAGTACTAGAGATGGTACACAAACCCAGCTAACCGAAAGGTGACATTCCCCTCCTTCCAATGTTAAATCTCATATACTGGAAAAATAATCTAACATTGGATGTAAATACAACACATTTGACTAGAGGAGTGGCAGCTGGGCACAGCCACCCTTGCATGGATGGTTTAGAGCAAAGAACAGCTTCAAGCCTCCTCATCTGCCTTTTCTCAGAAATCAGTCAATGTTCCACTGTCAGCAGGAATGAACAAACATTCCACTCCATACGTTCCCTTCTTTGTCCTTATAAGTTTGTGGTCCCTAAATTCAGTCAACTGGGTCAAGAGTATCAGAACACTATTGACAAGGAATGCCTCCTAACACTGCTGGCAAAAACCTTGAAGAGAAAGTCTTCAAGGGTTACCCTGGTTATCCCACTGTTACTTTATTGGTAGCCCGAAAATTCCCCTTACATTAGGGGTAAGGTTTGGTAACACTTGAGTCAGGAAACTAAGTGGTAGAGATCCAGATTATTCAATCAAAAGAGATTTCTCATGAAAGACATTCTAATTGGGGTAAGATGAAATCTTAAGGTGGTTTTGATTTGCATTTCTCTTATAATGAGGGATGTTGAACATTTTTTCATAAGTTTGTTGATTGCTTGTAGATCTTCCTCTGTAAAGTGTCTGTTCATTTCCTTGGCCCATTTATTGATTGGGTTATTAGTGTTCCTGGTGTAAAGATTTTTGAGTACTTTGTAGATTCTGGAGATTAGTGCTCTATCTGAAGTGTGTGTAGCAAAGAATACAGGCAACAACAGGTGTTGGCGAGGATGTGGGGAAAAGGGTACACTCATACATTGCTGGTGGGAGTGCAAGTTGGTGCAGCCACTCTGGAAAGCAGTGTGGAGATTCCTTAGAAATTCCACCATTTGACCCAGTTATCCCACTCCTTGGCCTATACCCAAAGGACTTAAAATCAGATTACTACAGTGATACAGCCACATCAATGTTCATAGCTGCTCAATTCACAATAGCTAGATTGTGGAACCAACCTAGATGCCCTTCAGTATATGAATGGATAAAGAAACTGTGGTATATATACACAATGGAATATTATTCTGCCATAAAGGAGAATAAAATTATGGCATTTGTAGGTAAATGGATGATGTTGGAGACTGTTGTGCTAAGTGAGATCAGCCAATCCCAAAAATCCAAAGGCCGAATGGTCTCTCTGATAAATGAATGATGATGTATAATGCGGGGGGGAAGGGTGGCAAGAATGGAGGAAGGATAGATAGCATAAAGGGAAGGGAGGGGTGGGGGAGGTAAGAATAATAACAGAATGTGTGACAGACATCATTGCCCTGTGTA